>CM055125.1:159398797-159918797 GCA_029206835.1 Rana muscosa | reverse complement strand
AGCTGCGTAAGAAAAAGCAGAAGCAGCATTTTTAATTGAGGACCACTTGTATATACTATTTGTGAGATCTGAAATTGCATAGTGGGAATTTTGTAGAAATACAAAATACTAAAGGTGAACTTGCATTTGGATGTTTTTAAGTTGTTTCTGTTTTTGTTTTATGTTGTGTCACAAAATGTCTGTAAATAATCACAAAGTGGCATTAATGTGTTTTTTATTTTTTTTTACTTGTCAAGGCACCTCCACCAATGACCTATCCAGTACCAACACCACAAGTGCCTGTGTATGGAATGGTAGGAAAATCGGCCACTTTTCTTTTTGTTCTATTCACAGTTGTTTTTTTGTTTTTGTTTTTCTTTGCAGAACTGAACTACTGCATTTTAACTTTAAGGTTATCCTGTTGTAAATAGTTCCAACTTTACATTCGTTTTTTCATCTCCACTGATTTTAAACGAAACTATATGCTGGGTAAGCCAGTTTTGTTTAAGTTGACCTTGTCAGTAAGGTTAGTTCAGGCAAAAAATAATACCCGCAAAACAAGATGGTGAAAAGTTGCCTTTTGCGCCTACCTGTGCTGACAAACAGCACACCTTTTTTAGAGAAATTCTTTGCTGAAATCTGCTAAAAGATAAACACTTCTAGGAATGTCCATCTTCTATGTTACCTGAAGTGGTTAACCCTGTTGCCTTCCTGAGGCAGCTGTGCATGGCAGCCAATCAACTGCTAGCTTTCAATTTCTAAACTTAACTGAACAAGCTGAAGATAGAAGCTGATTGGTTGCCATATGCAACTGCTCCATTCCCCCACCCCCCCCAATTCCACTCACTGTG
This sequence comes from Rana muscosa, assembly GCA_029206835.1. Taxonomy (NCBI): domain Eukaryota; kingdom Metazoa; phylum Chordata; class Amphibia; order Anura; family Ranidae; genus Rana; species Rana muscosa. Next base: position 159,917,967 of record CM055125.1, on the reverse strand, counting down.
TTTTACATTTCATACTCCTAACTATAGGTACAATACTCCCTGAAGTAGTTCTTTAAGGTAGGTTGTGTGTAGAAAAGAATATGTATGGACCTGTGTAATTTCATTAAAATCACTGTGCTGAGGTTTGTAGGTGTCTGTTAAATATGTGTGCGGACTATAGGGGAGTAGGCTCAGGCTTTATTTACCTATGCCTCTTTAAGCTCCTCCCACTGTTATTGCAGTTTGGCCACAGTCACAATTCCTTGCAGTGGTGTGTGTGTGGTAAAAACCATTTATCGGCCCCAGATGCCAGATCTGCTAGGTGTACCACTGGACCACCAGCTGTCTTTCAGTCACTGTTTGTGTCACAGCATCAGAAGGAACTTTATTTTATTTTAAAGCTGTGTTTTCCACTTGAAATTTTGAGGATGCCATAGTTTCCTCGCCTGCTATGGTGTCTAGCCTGGATTTTCATGCACCTGAATGTGCTGCAAAGGTTTTTCACTCTTCATTTCCCCATTTATTTACAAAAATTGGGATTTCATGGACAACCAATCCCTTGTCCCTAAATGGTTCCAGGCACTTTTACCAGAAGATTCTGTCGAAAATAAAGAGGCAGGCCTTGAGTTTTTATATGCCTATTGTCCATTCCTCCTGTAGGCTGCAGTATAACCCAATGTTGCTTGACTCAAAACTATGGGGCTCTAAGAAAAGCATTTTACATATTAGTACAAAATCCTAAGGTTCTTATGATTTTGTATCTCCCTATCTTTTTCAGGTTCCTACACAGATCGGGGCGAATCCTCTCATGGTCCCTCAACCAATTCTTTATACACAGCCTGGAATCAGACCAACAAATCCATTTGCACCTGTAACTGGAGCTCAGGTAGGTGTACTATTTTGAAATACCAATTACAGTTTAATCAACTCTTGACTCCATAATGGTTAGATTTATAAATTTTTACTGTTAGAGTGATCCCTATTTTTACAAACGTAGGGTATAGTAAAGGCATGCACTATGATAAAAGTGCTTGTTTGGGTGTGAAAAATGGTTAATTTTCTTGTGTTCACAGAACTGCTGTTCCTACAGTCTTTGCAGGACCAGGCTTTGGGTGGATCTTATCCAAAGATTGTCACTTCACACTCAGTTTCATTCCCAGATGCCTTTGCCATATTCAGGCACTGTGATAAAGTGCAGATTAAACTTATGAGGAATACATTGAATGCTATTGCTGACCTTTCCTTCTGCAAATGCTAGTTGCTTGGCAATAATGCTGTTCTACTGGTGAAGTCCAGATCAGGAGTTCACTTACAGCATACTTGTTCCCCAGTCAGTGACTTAGAAATATTAAATCCAGATAAAGCTAGCCAACAAGCTTTTTCAGAAGTAGCACAGCAATAGTAGCGGATGTGTATTTTTCAACAAAGGTTTATTTAGAATTTAAAAAAATGCACACATATAATGGTACAGAATTGTTGTAACAAACCGTAATAGACCCTGGGTTACTTTTTATCTGTATCTTTTTATGGGTGTTTTTCAAAATTCCTTGCTATTAACTGGCATATCAAATGCTGCTAGCAGTGTCGGCATGCTTTTAATGCACATTAGCCAATCGCAATTCATGCTCCAATGACCGCACTCCGTAATCCTAATCCACTAGTTACCATTAGCTTCTGCCTCTTCCTTGTTGTTTTTTACATCGGCTTAATAGCCTCTTACTGCCACGACTTTAAGAAAATCTAAATGCTGGAAGGCAGAGGTGGGCATTCCAATCGTCTGACCTCTGTGATGGGCTGTCACTTGATTGGAAGATTCTGATCGCAAGCATGCATCAGGAGCTTCCCATGACATCATAGTTACTGTGCTGGGTGCATGCAGTGAGTGAGCCCTCGGCACAGAAAACCATTCTTTATGGATGCATATATGCAGCCACATGGCGTTTAAAACAGTATTAAACCAGAAACCAAAAATATACTATTTTGCAGCTTACCAATCATTGGATGTGGTGGCTGCATCAGTTCTCATTTTCTTTTGCTTTTTTCTCCTCTGTTTTCACCTGGTGATCTGGCCAGTAACACACCGCCTGTATTATTGAGACGACAATCTGGAAGAATGAGAACATGAGGCAGAGAAGACGGCAGCATTGTCAGTCTGAGGGGAGGGTAGTGTTAAATGTATTAGAATTAAATAACCTAGCAAATTGAAGCCAAACTCCAGCTCACACGTTATAATCAGTTACAGCAAACCGTTTTTTTTTCCTTTTTTGGGATAAAGGTTTTGCGTGAACAAATAAAAGCGTATCATTTTAATCACCCCTGCCAGTGTTAAAGTGGTTGTTAAGCCACTACGTCATCTTTAGATCATCCCCTCTGTTGGATAAAAACCTGTTTCCTAGTGCCTGTAAAAAATAAAAAAAATAAAAAATAAATTTCTACCTGTATTAACAGCCTCTCCCAGCGATCACGTGACCCCAGGCTCTCAGCTCTCCCTGTCTGATGGCTCCAGCGGGTGGACCCGAGATGCACCTGCTAACATCAGCCGGGGAGGAGAGAACATGGAGTCAGGTGATCGCAGCGAGATGCCGTTAAAATGGGTAGAAATTGCCTTTTTTTTTTTTTTAATAAAGCATAGACATTGGGATACAGATTTTTATCTGACAGAGGGGATGATATAAAGATGAGATCATTTGAAGCAGCAGGGAGAGAAACAGAGCAGTGCTAGTGAGAGCTGACAGGCAGGCGGGGAGGGAGGAGAGGACAGAGGGAGACGCAAAAGAGCTTCAGATAGCTGCGGATTATGGGGGCACGTACGCTAACCATGGGGTGAGGGCTCAGCAGCCCTGATGTATCGTGGTCAGTATACAGAGGGGATGGGAGAAACTGTCAGGATCAGCCAGGTTTTACAGGGGGCCAAATGACACAGCACAAGCACTGTGCTGTATAAAATACTTTAAAGGAGCAGGATCCTTCTTTCTCTTATCATCCATGGACCGACACGGCGGCTCTTATTCACTGAACGTGTGGATTATGTCCCTGCTTGCAGGAGAAGACCTAGGCAGAATGTGAGATGTTATACATACATGCATTCTAAAAGCCAGAGCTGAACAGCCCCGCCCAGGGGGCGGTCCCTCCGGACATAACCCACCCCCTGCAGTCAGCAGACCTCAGTTTTTTTCTGCCTAGCAGAAGGAGAAGACGTGGCTCTCTCAGGAGCCTGTCTCCTGGAAGATTTTTCTTTGGGAATTTTATTTTATTTTTGAGACCTTCCGTCAACTGTCGGCTGGGCAACAGGTTGGGTACACTAGTATCCTCGTAGTCTTCCCTGTCCGACCATCGAGCGTGCTGATCCTCGCCTTGTGTGCGTGAGACTCAGTTCACGACATGCCCCATGACTCCAGGGGTGGCCGGGTTGCTTTCATGCTCCCACTGTCCTCTCAAGATTGAACAGTACCTGACGGACTGTTTCTCTCGCGGTGGACCGGGCCGACAGCTACGCAGTACGACTCTGTGATAGGTCTGTCAGAAACACACCAGTGGGTCCCTCAGGGGACGGGTAAGTAGTCTCTCCTGCCACAGGTGAGTACAAACTGCTGTGTGTGTTTCTCTGTGGGGGATTTTCCCTGTCTCCCCCTGTGTTTTATTGTCGCTCTCTGTCACCATTGCCGGCGCTGTTCTGTGGGGGGTGCCTGGGGGTCATACTGTCCTGGGGGGGGGGGGGGCTCATGCTAGTCTGCATATTGCTGGGGGCTTTTTGTGTTATTTTGGGGCCTGGGCGCCGTTTTTGGCGCTGTGTGTGTGCTGTGGTGTGTGTTACATTTATCTGCGCATGGCGGCCATTTTGCCGCAGATCGCCTTAGTGAAGTGCGGCGGCCATTTTCTTGTAGCCTGCGCGCATCTCAGCACTAGTTTGGCCTCTATCGCAGCTGTTAACAGCGCAAATCTCCTCACAATCTCCCCACAGCTCACTCGCGCTGACACAGCGTGGTACAGACAACGTAGCTGAGCGGTCCTGGTATGGTGAGTCCCCTGGGCGCCCCTCCTCAGTCAGCACAGCCTGTGGGTGGACTTTTGTTTATCTGAGGAGTCTCAGAGAGGGGCAACATGGAGTCAGTGTCACAGCTTCTCCTTGCATGAGGTAACAGGCAGTGCTCCAGCACCTGTGGTCCCTAGGGACCAGTTGTCGGCATTCCTGGAATCATTCTGACCAGGAGGGAAGCAGTGTGTGAGCGCAAGGGAGCAAAAAAGCCCCTCTCCCCACTTTATTTAAAAAAAAAAAAAGAAGATAAATAAAGGAGGTGTGCGCTGATTCAGATATGGGCCTAGCCACTACCGCTCAGGACCCTAGCTCTGAATATTTGATGGTTTTGAACAGGACATTCCTTGCAAGGAAGACTCCAGTTCTGAGTCAGTAAATGACAGGGCGCTTGTTAAGTGAACTCATTGCTGCGGTGAGGGACACTCTCCAGCTGAATGTTGCGGATGCAGGACCTCAGGCGAACAGTCTCCTTGGTTCTTTAAGGCCGGGCCTTCTAAAAAAGGGATTTTTATAACAGCTTACCTGTAAAATCCTTTTCTTGGAGTACATCACGGGACACAGAGCGACATAGTCATTACTATGTGGGATTATATAGATTACCTTCAGGTGCTGGCACTGGCAACTTCCAAGACAGGAAGTACCCTCCCCTATATAAGCCCCTCCCATCCGGGAGTACCTCAGTTTTGTAGCAAAGCAATACGTGTCCCCAAAAAGAGGGGTGGGAGCTCTGTGTCCCGTGATGTACTCCAAGAAAAGGATTTTACAGGTAAGCTGTTATAAAAATCCCTTTTTCTTTTTCGTACATCACGGGACACAGAGCGACATAGTCATTACTATGTGGGATGTCCCAAAGCAATGCCAAATGAGGGGGGGGATACACCATACATAAGCTGGGCGCCATCAGACATGAGGATCTTTTGCGGCCTGCAACACACTGCGCCCAAAGGCGATATCCTCCTGACTTCTAACGTCCACCTGGTAGAACCTAGTAAACGTGTGTACTGAAGACCATGTTGCGGCCTTACAGATTTGAGCCAGGGAGGCCTGGTGATGCACTGCCCATGAAGTTCCAACTGCTCTCGTGGAGTGCGCCCTAACTTTGAACGGAGGCGGTCTCCTTCTCAAGCCATAGGCTTGCATTAGGACCTGTCGAATCCACTTGGCTAAAGTAGATCTTGACGCTGCCTGACCCTTTCTGGGGCCTTCCGGCAGAATAAACAAAGTATCCGTTCTGCGAATCTGAGCAGTGGCTTTTAGATAAGCTTTAACTGCTCTTACTACATCCAAAGAATGCAATAACTTTTCCTCTACCGAACTAGGTTTGGGGAAAAAGGAAGGAAGAACCACATCTTGGTTCAAATGAAACCTCGATACCACCTTAGGAAGAAAGGCTGGATGAGGACGTAACACTACTCTGTCCTTATAAATGACTAGATATGGCTCTTTACAGGACATGGCGGCTAATTCCGACACTCTTCTAGCCGAACATATGGCTACTAAAAAAAAACAATTTCCTGGTGAGTAGAACCAAGGAAATGTGCCGCAAAGGTTCAAATGGCTGCTTTTGCAGAACCGATAGAACCAAATTTAGATCCCATGGGCATATGGGAGCTTTAACCGGTGGAATAATACGAGTCACCCCTTGTACAAAGGCTTTGACAAGTGAATGCATAGCCAGGGGCCTTTGAAATAGTATTGACAAGGCCGAAACCTGACCCTTGATAGTACTTAAGGCAAACTTCCTGTCTACAGCCCACTGCAGGAAGTCCAGAATTCTGCCTATAACGTACTTACGTGGATGCCATTTTCTGGCCTCACACCAAGTGATGTACGCCTTCCAAACTCTATAGTAGATCTGCCTGGATACAGGCTTCCTGGCATTGATTATAGTCGATACCACAGAGTTAGAGAGACCTCTCTTTTTTAGGATGTGGGATTCAATAGCCAGGCCGTTAAACCTAGAGTTAGTAAGGAAGGGTGGTATATTGGTCCTTGCGAAAGCAGGTCCGAACGACGTGGAAGGGTCCAAGGACTCCCCACAGACATTTTTACAATCTCCGCGTACCAGGCCCTTCGGGGCCACGCTGGAGCCACCAGGATCACCGGCTTCTTTTCCAACCTGACTCTGCGAAGGAGTCAAGGCAACAATTGTAGCGGAGGGAAAGCATATATCAGTTTGAACTGATCCCAAGGGAACACCAGAGCATCCGAGCCGCAAGCGAGGGGATCCCTTGTCCGGGAGACAAATCTGTCCACCTTTGCGTTGAATCTGGATGCTAGTAGATCTACATCCGGTGTTCCCCACCGCTGACATATTGCTCGGAAGACCTCGGGATGAAGGGACCATTCCCCTGGGCATAACTGTTGGCGACTCAGAAAGTCCGTCTTCCAATTCTCCACCCCTGGAATGAAGACAGCTGATATGCATGGGACATGCTTTTCTGCCCATTCCAGGATGTGACTTCCCTCTGGGCTGCACGACTCCTGGTGCCCCCTTGATGATTGATATATGCCACTGCCGTGGCATTGTCTGATTGAATTCTGACAGGGGACCCTAGGAGTTTGGATGTCCATGCTACTAGGGCATACCGGGCTGCTCGTATCTCTAAGAGATTGATGGGCAGGGTCTTTTCTGTATCTGACCATCTGCCCTGGAGAGACCATTGCTCCAGTACTGCCCCCCAGCCTATAAGGCTGGCATCTGTAGTGACCACCTTCCAGGAAATCGGACTGAAGGATTTTCCCTTCTGGAGATTGTGGGGGACCAACCACCAGCAGAGACTCTTCCGAACGGAAGGGGATAAGGACATCGGGAAGTCTAGAGCCTGAACCTTTCTGTTCCAGGCTGACAGAATGGCCCTCTGCAAATTCCTTGAGTGGAATTGGGCGTATGGCACAGCTTCGAATGATGCTACCATCTTTCCCAGCAGCCTCATGCACAGGCGTATGGACGGCTGTCTTTTTGCACAAAGTAGGCGGACCAAGTCCCTTAAAGAGGATACTTTGTCTTGAGGTAGGAAAATCTTCCTCTGGTCTGAATCCAGCCGTAGCCCTAAGTACACCAGACTTTTGACTGGCTGTAGGGCTGACTTGTCCAGGTTGATGATCCAACCGTGAGATTCCAGATACCTGATCGTATCGAGAATTACCACCTCTAGTTTGGCAACTGAGTGGTCCATCACCAACAGGTCGTCTAGGTATGCCATTATCTTTACACCTCGTGTTCTTAGATCGGCCAACAGTGGGGCCAGAATTTTTGTGAACACCCATGGTGCTGTGGCCAGACCGAAGGGTAAGGCTCTGAACTGAATATGGCGCCCTTCTACCGCAAAGCGTAGAAATCTTTGATGACCTGGAAAGATGGGAACATGCAAGTAAGCATCTTTGATGTCGATCGAGGCCAACCATTCCTCCCCTTGTAGGGCAGCGGCTACCGACTGGATCGACTCCATCCGAAAGGATCGGATGTTCAGGAATTTGTTTAGACCCTTTAGATCCAATATGGGTCTTATGTCCCCGTTTGGTTTCGGGACTGTGAAAAGGTTTGAGTAGAAACCCAACCCCCACTCTTCCATAGGAACCTCCATAATTACTCCTTGGAGCAATAGTTGTTCTAACGCCAACAGGAGAGACCTCCTTTTTAGAGGGTCTTTTGGCATGCCTGACCACATAAAATGGGAAGGAGGAGACTCTTTTAACACCAACTTGTATCCCAGAGTTACTGCGGAGAGCACCCATCTGTCTCTGATCGTCTCCCGCCAGGCCTCTGCGAATAACCGAAGTCTTCCCCCCACCCGTTAGAGTGGGGGCAGCCCTTCATAGGCTTGACTTGGAGGCTGGTTTAGTACCTCTTCGGATCCAGGGTTTTTTGTTACCCTGTGATTGTCCCTGATTTTTACCTCCGGAGTTTGACCGAGGAGGCTGTCGGAACTGCTTAGCAGCAGATGTCCCAGGGATTGGAGAGGTAGGCCTCTTAAAAGATGGACCTCTAGACCTCCTTTTAACCGGTAAGAGAGTACTTTTACCACTGGAAATCTTCTGGATATACTTATCCAGGTCTTCGCCAAATAGGCGTTCACCATGAAATGGGAAGCTAACTAGGAGCTTTTTACAGGGAGCTTCAGCAGACCAGTTCTTAAGCCACAGAAGTCTACGCATATGTACCAAAGACAGCGTAAGGCGGGAGGCCTGATGGATGGAATCCTTGAGGGCGTCAACCGCAAAGCATAATGCTCTAGGTAGATCAGCTAGAGCCTGGGCTTGCTGGTCTGGCAAATCCCTTAAGACCAGTTTCATCTGATCCTTCAAAGCTTGGCAAACCCCAATGGCTGCCACTGCTGGCTGTGTAACCGCCCCTGCTGTGGAAAAAGCAGATTTTAACAAGGACTCCAATTTTTTATCTATTGGATCCTTGAACATTTGAACATTATCTACTGGATATGTCAGTGATTTGTTCACAGAAGAGATGGCTGCGTCCACCGTAGGAACACTCCATCTTTGGGTGAACTTATCCTCCATGGGATAGATCACCGGAAATCTCTTAGGTGGAACAAATAGTTTATCAGGATGTTCCCAGTCCTGGTATATAAGTTCTTCCAGTAACGGATGAATTGGAAAGGAACAATTAGTCTGGGGAGCTTTTTGGCGACCCCAATGAGGAGACAGAAGTAGTTGATGGTTCAACAAGAGGCATTTTAAATGCTGATCGAACCATGTCAGTTAGGGTCTGAACCCATAATCTTTCAGCTTGTGATGCTGAGAATGGTTCTTCTACTGTCGATTCCTCAAAGACAGAGTCAACCTCATCCTGATCCCCTTCAGGTAGGTCAATCCCTTCCTGGGACTGTTGCTCTGCCAACAGGTACTCTGATGGAGGTGACGGAGATCTGGCGCGCTTTCTTTCTGGTAGGGAAGAAGCGATCAATGCTGCCAATCTTTGCTCCAATCCTCCCAGAGCTGAGGCAAAAACCTCCTCTGTTACATATACAGGAGCAGGTGAACTGAGGGCAGCCGCAGTACCTGGCACTCCTGGGGGTTCTCTACGGGTACTAACCTCTGATTTCTCAGGGGAGGCAGGTGCAGATGCATGCACCAGATCCTCAGAGCCCGAAGGAGATCCCTTATGCTTCCTGGGTGGTAAGTCCCGGAGCTTTTTGGGCGGCATATTCCTAAGTCCAAAGCTGAGGTATTCCAGCCGCAATACACCCTTAACTGAAATAGTCTAACGCACTTGCTGCTATATGTATCAGTTGGTGTCTACTAATGTGCCTTTCTAGGGGATGCCTGTATCAACCGCCTGCTGTAAGCCAGGTTATAACATGTTACCAGCCCTTTTTTGCTCTGTTCTCCACAGCTAGTTCATAGAAACTGCGTCCTTTTACTTAGCTGGGACGCCCGCACATGCGCAGAAGCGCCCGGCGCACAGAACGCGTCATCCGCCAGGCTCCGCCCCTTTTTTTGGCCTATTCTAATAAAAGAAAGCGGGTGCGCGCGCCCCCACATGTGCGCCATCTGCGTCTACCCAGAGGGGGGAGCCAGGGTCCCTGTTTTCACCAGGGCCCGGGGATGGAAGAGCGTTAAGGCAACATGACAGAGGGATGCAGCTTCCCTTACAAGAGAGCCCACCATCTGCCTGGACTTTTACCATGGAAGGAATAGTCCAAAGAAAAAAGACGTTCCACAGCGGACTCTAGTGGCTAAACACAGGTACAGCACTTTGTCTTTTTTTTTTTTTTTTTCCAAACCTCCTCTATGAAAAAAACATTTTCTAGGATTAGCAGTTTAGGCATATACAGATATTAGCGGGAATACCGTTTAGGTAACAGGCAGAAAGACATATTAGGCTTGGGGGTCCCCTCAATAGAACCAAGTTCCTGAGGGGCCCCCACTTACCTTTTCCCCGCCGCAGGACTCTGTTTGGTCCACAGAAGCCCAAACTTCACCTCTCACGGCAGGCATTGTACATAGACCTTCAGGGACCGGGTTCCCAAGGATTCCACTCCCTTGGACCTGTATAGCACCCTGCACAGAAAACATCTTGGTCGTGGGTATGACCAGAGCTCTGGATCCCAGGGTCCAGCCCTCCTAAGAGAGGCATTACAGGCAAAACCTTGCTCTTCTCTGCAAGGCCCGGGTACCGACCGTTTAGCTATGAAGCTTTTTTGGTCGGATCCGGAATAGCTTGCTGAGGCCCAAAAGAACCTGTACGCAAGCCCAGTGAAAAAAACATGTTACTCTTTGGCCAACACCTTAGACACTGGCAAAAAAACTGAGGTACTCCCGGATGGGAGGGGCTTATATAGGGGAGGGTACTTCCTGTCTTGGAAGTTGCCAGTGCCAGCACCTGAAGGTAATCTATATAATCCCACATAGTAATGACTATGTCGCTCTGTGTCCCGTGATGTACGAAAAAGAAAAGGTTTTTCCATATGTACCTTTCTTTGACCAGCTCATTGATGAGGTCTGGGAAAAAGCCGCAGAAGACTTTTATGGTCCCGCGGCGTTTTGTCTATCAGATACCCCTTGAAGATGCCCTACTTAGAACGTGGGCTTCTCCCCCAGTGGTCGACCCTCTAGTCGCCCGGTTGAACAAGGCCACCACTCTCCCGATGGAGGGGACTCCTGTATTTAAGGACCCCGCTGACAGGAGGTCAGAAGTGGTGAGCAGAGCCATGTTTGCCTTGTTGGGGCCCGCCCTACGGCCTGTGGTAGCGGCGACCCTTGTGTCTCAGACACTTACGGAATGGGCAAAATTTTTTGCACCAGACTGTACAGGAGCATATTCTTCCTCCAGACACTATTGCTCTGGCCCACCAAATGGTGCAGGGCCTGGTTTAGGTTGCGACGCCACGTTAGACGCGGCCCCCAATATTCAGGGCCTCTGTCTCGGCGGTGGTATTGCGTCATCTTATCTGGTTGAAATGCTGGTCTGCTGACCTAGCCTCTAAGGAAGCTTCTGAAGGATCTACCATATAAAGGTGGTAGCCTTTTAGGTGCTGCGCTGGATGACATCAAGGATGTCACGGGAGGTAAAAGCACTCTTCTTCCTCAGTCTAGCTAGGGTAAGGAGGCCCGCCGTAAGCAGGGTCCTTCCTTTCCAGCAAAAAATGTTTTTTTCCGTCAGTCAGAGTCCACGTGTAGGCCCTCCCAGACTGACAGCGGTGCGGCTGGTGGACACAAGCGCCCCTGGGTGCGTAAGCCAAACAAGCCGGCTCCCAAGCCCGCCTCCGCGTGAAGTCTTGCCCCCACCCGACTCTGGGGTAGGGGGGACGACTTCTCAGGTTCACGGATCGGTGGACCTCCCGGGTCTCCTACTGGTGGGTATGCGAGATGATCACCTCAGATTACAGAATAGGTTTCCGTTCCTGGCCCCAGACAGATTCTTCCCTCAAATCTTGAATCTTCCTCTCCTTCCTGCCCATCGGGCAGTCCTATGGGGGCTATCCAGGATTGATCAGGTCCGGAGTGATTGTGCCGGTTCCGTCCCAGGAGAGGTTTCAGGGATTCTACTAGAATCCGTTTGTCGTCCCAAAAAGGGGACGGGGTTCGGCCTATCCTGGACCTCAAGGTCCTGAATGTCTTCGTGAAGGTGCAAAAGTTCTGCATGGAATCCATTCGCACGGTGATCGATACACTCTGCCAAAGGGATTTTTCTGACGACCTTGGACATCAAGGACGCCTACTTGCATGTTCCGATCTGCAAAAAGGCACCAGAAGTTTCTGCGCTTGCGATCGATGAAGTCCACTATCAATTTGTGGCTCTTCCTTCAGCCTAGCCTTGGCACCGAGGGTGTTCTCCAAGGTGCTTGCGCCGGTTCTAGCTTTGCTGAGACGGGGAGGCATCGCTGTCGTGGGCTATCTGGACGATGATCTTAGAGCAGAAAGTGGCTCAGAATTGGACAGTGTGACTATCGTCAGTCGGACCCTCAGGGACTTCGGGTGGCTCCTGAACATTCCCGACTCAGCATCTGGAGTATCTAGGTCTGATTCTGGACTCCTTGGAGGCAAAGGTATTCCTACCTCCGGGAAAGTTACTGACACTTCAGTCTGCAGTGCGTGTGCTGACATCCCGAAAATGGTCGTCAATCCGTTTTTGCATGAGAGTCCTGGGACTCATGGTGGCCTCTTTCGAGGCCGTTCCGTATGCCCAATCGCACACCACGGCATTGCAGAATGAGATCTTGTTCACTTGGGACAAATCCCCGTTGTCTTTGGATCTTCCGATCCAGGTGAGTCACCTGGTCAGGGCGTCCCTGACATGGTGGTTGGGGTCCCCGGCTCTTCGGTCCGGGAAGTCGTTCCTCCCCATCCAATGGACGGTGTTCACTACAAATGCCAGCCTGAAGGGCTGGGGTGTAGTCTGGGGAGTCCTGTCGGCCCAAGGGCTTGGACTCCGGACAAAGCCTGTTTACCGATCAATGTTCTGGAAATACGGGCCATCAGACTGTGCCTCTCCTCGTGATCTGAGAGATTGCAGGATCGCTCCATTAGGATCCAGTCGGACAACGTCACGGCGGTGGCGTATGTCAACCATCAACGGGGGACTCGGAGCTCAGCTGCGGCTTCCGAGGTCGCCCGTACCCTGAAGTGGGCTAAAAGAAGCGTGCCGGCTCTGTCGGCCGTTTACATTCCAGGCATAGACAATTGGCAGGCGGACGATTTTTGAGTCGCCAGTCGCTGGACCAGGGAGAGTGGTCCTTGCACCCGGAGGTATTTCAACTCCCTTGCCGACGGTGGGGCACGCCGGATGTGGACCTGATGGCCTCTCGACTCAATCGCAAGGTGTCGAGGTTTGTGGCCAGATCCAGGGATCCTTGGGCGGATGCCTCAGAGACGTTAGTGGCCTCATGGGGTCATTATCACCTGATATACGTTTATCCTCCGCTGCAGTTGCTCCCTCGCCTGCTGCGCAGGGTGGCGACCGAGGGAATTCCGGTGATCCTCATTGCTCCCGATTGGCCTCGGCGTTACTGGTACGCCGATCTGGTACGTCTCGTCGCGGACGTTCCCTGGCGGTTGCCAATAAGGGAGGACCTTCTGTCTCAAGGTCCTATATTTCATCCTGCTTTACAGTCTCGGGCTTTAACGGCATGGCTGTTAAAAGCCAGGTGTTGAGAGACCGAGGTCTCTCGGATTCGGTCATTTCGTCCATATTAAGGGCACGGAAGTCTTCCTCCAGAATGATCTATCACACGTACCTGGAAAGCTTACATCGCCATGTGCGGAGAGCTGGACTGACGTCCTCGGTTGTATTCCGTCTCTAGAATCCTGCGTTTCCTGCAGCATGGAGTGGCCCAAAAGCTCGCTTTGAGTATCATTAAGGGTCAGATTTCGGCCTTGGCCGTCTTCTTTCAGCGACCACTAGCGGGTCATTCCTTGGTTAGCACCTTTGTGCAGGGGGTTCGCCATGTGCTCCCTCCTGTCAAGTCTCCTCTCCCCCTGTGGGATCTGAATTGGTACTCGGTTCTGCAGGAACCTCCTTTTGAGAATATATAGGGCAATTGGTGCTTCCTGGGCTTTCCGACATCAAGCGTCGGTTGCACAAGTGTGCAAGGCGGCGACCTGGTCGTTTGTTCATACCTTTTCTAAGTTTTGTAAGGTTGATGTGGCTGCATCTTCAGGTGCTTCCTTTGGCCGCAAGGTGTTGCAGGCCGCTGTTTAAAGTTGCAACTCCTCCGTTGAGGAGCTCTGCCTTGTTTGGAGTGAAGTTTTTTTGGTTTTTCCATTTATACTGCTCCCATCCCTCTTGACACTGCTTTGGGACATCCCACACGTTCAGTGAATGAGAGCCGCCGTGACGGTCCATGGATGATAAGAGAAAATAGGATTTTTGTACTCACCGTAAAATCCTTTTCTCTGACATCCATGGACCGACACGGCACCCACCCTTTCTTTTTAAGTTTGTACTGCTTTGTTACGAACTGAGGTCTGCTGACTGCAGGAGGTGGGTTATGTCCGGAGGGACCACCCCCCCTGGGCGGGGCTGTTCAACTCTGGCTTTTAGAATGTATGTATAACATCTCACATTCTGCCTAGGTCTTCTCCTGCAAGCAGGGACATAACCCACACGTTCAGTGAATAAGAGCCGCCGTGTCGGTCCATGGATGTAAGAGAAAAGGATTTTACGGTGAGTACAAAATCCTTTTTTTTGGGGGGGGGGAGTGTTGAACTCTTTAAGTGGTTTGTCTCATCCATGTAAACGGATACATTCTGCTGGAGAGCTTGTGAAAAACAGACTTGCTGGTTGGATCACCACATGAAAACAGAGGAAAGAAAGCCAAATGACCCTTTCACAGTGGCACCTTCATATAGTCCCCCTATGTAGATCCATCATCAACCACATCGTCCGTCGATGTAGGTCAACGTCAATCGTGATGACCTGCACAAAAAAAAAGCCTGCTAAACCCGACCTCTCCCGTTGCTTGCCGGAGCTGGCATTGTCAGTTCTCCGCGCAGCTAAAGTAACCATGAGGCCATCTGGTGACATCACTGGGTGACCCCGCCCCTTTACTTTAGCGGCAGGCCTGAAAAGGAAAGAAGTGAAACTTTTTTGTTTTATATTATTATTATTAAAATGTCAAAAACTGTGGTGTGTGTTTATTTACACTAGTCATTTTTACTGTGAATGAATAAGGGGGAAGAGTCTGGAGGCCCCCTTGTTAAAGAGGGCTTCCAGATTCTGATAAGTCACCCCACACAGCCACCGGGCCAGGGCTGTGGGGAAGAGGCCCTTGTCCTCATAACATGAGGACCCTAACATAACCTGACAAAGTTATGTTGAGGGCATGTGGCCTGGTATGGTTCAGGAGGAAGGGGTGATGCACGTAAACTGAATCTGTTTTCTCTTTGAAAAGACGTGACTGAACAGATGACGGCCATGTGAAAGAGGCCTAAAAAAAAAAACTAATATAGCTCTCACATCTAAGAATTGCTAAGTTGTAATATAATAAATGTTTTCTTTGGGTTTAATACTGCTTTAAAGCCCCACCTGCCCAACTCCCAGGAACAGGTTAAAAAAGCCTGCATGTGTCTGTATAACCCTAAAATATGTCTCTCACAATGTTCATTTGTAATAAATGGGTTACATTTTATTGTAATTGTTAATTAGATTTTCTTGATCACTTATATATTTATTTTTTTGTTTGAACAGATGCAATTCATGTAAAGCCACCAAAGCAGCAAGAATGCGTAGACAACCAAAAACTGGTTACAAGTGAATGGCCAGTCTCTCACCAACATGGTCTTTACCAGGGCACCAATGTATTTCTGGTGTAATTTAAAGTACCCATTCTTTGAACTGCAGTGCTTTAGAGGATGCTGACTATAACTGTCCCTCTGCCATGGAATCTGATGTAAGCTGCTCTAAGACCACATTCTACTTTCCTTCTAGTATACTGGTGACAGGCAAAAATTGGATATAAAACATTTCCTTATGTGAACATTGAGGTGCCTTTGTCCAACAACACTCATGAAAGGGTTTTGTAAATTAATTGGATTTTTTTTCCCGTTCTCTATTTTTAAATTTCTCTTCTTGTTTTCCTCTCTGATCATATAACTGTTTGGCTATTCTGCTAGTCTGCTCAGTTAACTGAACAATAAGATTGTCAGGTTTTATGTGCGCTGGAATACTCCCACACAATCCATATTGTGTAACTAGAGAACAGAATATGACCTTCATGAAGTCAACGACAGGAAAGCTTACAATTTTATACTGTGGCGATAACATGAAAATGAACTTTGGAAATACACAAAACCAGTAGAGAAGCCAATGACAATGCAATAAGATGTCTCATCGCTTCAGAAGTTTGTATTTTTTTTCCAGTCTATGTCCATGATCACTTCATTAGATGAAAACCGTTTTCTTCTGTTACTTTCAAGCTATCTGTTTATGTTGTGCAACCTGGCTCTAATATCACTTTGCTTTCCTTTTCTGTGTATTCTCCCCTTTAAATCCACCCATGAGTTCACTGTGTTGGAGGCATTGCATAAAATAGGACGTTTTCTTTTTCTTTTTTTTCTGCCACCACTTAAAAAAAAGTTTGTACTTTGTAAGCATTCAATAAGAGCCCTATAGCTCTTACTATTTGTGCCACTTTACTTAAAATACAGTAAGTAAATTTTTTATTGTGTAAATATATATTATATATACCTGAAATAATTTCTTCAATGCTGATGCATCCTTATCTTTAGCTCTTTTTCTTGAAAAAAAAGTCCTTTCAAAAAGGATTTTGAAAATGTGCTAATTGTCTTTGAAAAAATTAGTTAATGCCAAATTAATTACGTAGATTAAATGTATCTATTTATTTAATCACAATGAAGCATCAGACTAGGTCCAGAATGCCACTTGACTTCATTATTATAGCCATGTGGCAGTGGGTAAAAAGGACATCAAAGCAAAGGTGAATCATGCCACTGGTCGCCAAACAAAACTGGATATCCCTTTGTGATGAAAAAACGTTTATCTCTTTTTCAATTCCAGTGCTCAAAGAATGAAATTTACAGTATGTTACAATAAAAATGATATGTGAACTTTTAGCATTTGTATCTGTTCTTGGGGGGCCTCCCCATCTTGTAAGGGTTGGCTACAGAAAACAAACATGGCATTCTAAAACAAGTTTTTTTTTTTTTTTTGCCTGAAAGAATAAATCAGTATGCTTTATAATTTTTAACATAAAAATGTCTTTGCTGTTTGTGGCATTTTTGACACGCGCACACACACACACACACACACACACACACACACACACACACAATCCTTCAGGAGCAGGAAGTTAGTGCAACTTAAACTAAAGCATGCCTAGGCGGTGGCCCACTGATGGTGGCCAAACCCCTCCATCTGCAATCCAGGATTCAGGTTTTGTTTTTTGTAGCGTCCCTTAGTCTCTAACTCTCTTGTTCGCACTTTTATCCAGGGGCTCACCTGGATTGGCTCTGCCTTCTAGGCCTCCTCTACTGCCTTGAATCTTGTTTTGTTGGCCTTATAGAAACAACCATTGAAAATATCTGGGATAATCCTCTCTCGACCATGTTGTAAAAGGTGGCCTTCTTGGTGGCCATCACTACTGCCTGTCGAGTGTCTGAGCGCAAGGCTCGTTCCTGTAAGCAGCCCCTTTTGGTGTTTCATAAGGACAGGGTGGTTCTTCATCCCAAGCTCTCTTCTTATCCAAGGTGGTGTCGGCCTTTCAACTTAACAGGAACATGGTCTTACTTTCCTTGTGTCCTCCTCCAAGAGCAGCGACTCTTCATTGCCTGGATGTGGTCAGAGCTATGATGGGTTTTTTTCCTCGGCCACAGCATCTATTCATAAGTCTGATTTTACAGTGATACAGAAATCCTATTTTCTCTTACCGTCCATGGACTGACACAGCATCTTCAATCTTGACAAAGTGGGTTATGTTCCTGCTCATAGGAGAAGACTAGGCAGAATGTTAGATGTTTTAACATACATTCCATTACCAGAGCTGAACAGCCCCACCCAGGGGGCAGTCCCTCCGGACATAACCCTCCTACCTGCAGCCAGCAGCCTCAAGTTTTTTTCTGCCTAGCAGAGGAGAGGACGTAGCTCTCTTCGGAGACAGTCTCTTGAAGACATTTTTTTTTTTTTTTGAACTTTTATTATTTTATTTTTGTGATTCTTCTATCAACTGTCGGCTGGGCAACAGGTTGGATAGTTGCTATCCTCGTAGTCTTCCCAGTCCGACCATCGAGCGTGCTGATCCTCGCTCTGCGTGAGATCAGTCCACGACATGCTCCATGGCTCTAGGGGTGGCCGGTGAGCTTTTTGCTCCAAGGTCCACATGCGACTGAACAGTTTTGCTGTATCTTTCACGGTGGACTGGGCCGACAGCTACTCAGTACTGCACTGTGATAGACCTGTCAGGGACACACCAGTGGGTCCTAGCTGGACGGGTAAGTACTGTTTCCCCTGCCTCAGCAGGTGAGTACATGCTGTGTGTTCCTATGGTAGGGGGGTTTTACCTGTCTCCCCCTTGTTTTTTTGCTACTCTGTCACCTACTCTGGCGATGCGCTGACTGGGGGTCACTCTGTCCCGGTGGGGGTCCATAGGGGTCTGCATTGTGGTGTGGGGTACTTTGTATCAGCCTGGGCCTTGCGCGCCATTCGGCGCCATGTTTTTACTTTACTTTCAATTGCATTGTAAACCTTATTGGTGGCCATCTTGCCGTGGCCACGCTGTGGCGCACTTGTTATTGCGGCGGCCATTTTCTTGAAGCCTCGCACTCTTTTGTACTAGATTGGCCTCTATCGCTGAATGGAATGGCGCGATTCTCCTCTGTCTCCTCACTGTTCACTTGCGCTAGAGCGGCACACAGGCAGCAGAACCGAGCGGTCCTGTCGGGGTTGGTGAGTCCCCTGGGTAACCCCCCACAGTCAGTGCAGCCGGAAGGGTGGCCTTTTTTTCCCTCTCATTTATTGACAAAGTCTCAGAGGGTGGTGGTATCATGGAGTCAGTGTTACCTGTTTCCCTATTCATGTCAGAAGCAACCGGCAGTGCTACTGCACCTGCAGTCCCTATGGACCAGTTGTCGGCAGTCCTGGAATCATTTGTTGCCAGGATGGAAGTGGCGTGCGAGCGCAAGGGAGCTATAAAGCGCCCCCCCCCCCCCCCCACCACCATCTGCACGGGAGTGCTCTGATTCGGAAATGGGCCTTGCTGAGGCACCGGACCCTAGCTCTGAATTTTGGGGTATTTTTGACCAGGACATTCCTTGTGAGGAAGACTCCTTATCTGGGTCAGTACATGACAGGACACTTGTTAGTGAACTCATTAATGCTGTGAGGGACACTCAAGCTGGATGCTGCGGCTGAGGTGCCCGTGGTGGAGTCAGTCTCCTTTATGGTTCTTTTCAAGCTAATCCTTCTAAAAAGGTTTTTCCCTATACACCTTTTTGACCGATTGTGGAAAAACCGCTGAAGACCTTTGCGGTCTTGCAGCGTCTGGCGGTTAGGTACCCCTTTAAGGACAGCCTGATTAAAAAATGAGCCTCTCCTCCGGTGGTCGACCCCCCCGGTCGCCCGGTTGAATAAAGCCACGACTAGGGCTGGGAAAAAAATCGATTTTAATCTTGAATTGAGTTTTGAGCTCAAATCGATTCCGATTTGAAGAAAATCGATTTTTTTATTTAAAAAAAAAAAATTATTTTTATTTTTTTCCCTTCAAAGTTTCCGTAGCAGGACTGCAGGGGGCGTATCCGGAATGGCACTGGGCAGCGTTACCCCAATTACATCTACTCACTGCAGCCGCCATCTGCCTACCTGATCAGCGTGTCATGCAGACAGACGGCGGCCATTACAGTGTTCAAAAGCCGCGCCTCCCGAGTCCTCGTCGTCTGTGATAGGCGGAACACTCAATTTCACAGCAGGCAGTGTTCAGCCTATCACTGACATCCTCTCATTCTCGTCTGTGTTATGAGGATGACCATGATAGGCGGAACACTGAATGCTGGGAAATTGAGTGTTCCGCCTATCACAGACGAGGAGGAGGTGCGGCTTTTGAATACTGGAATGGCCACCGGTGTAGCAGTAAAATCTGTATACCATGAAAATCTGCATCAGGTACGGGCACAGTGATTGAAGCATGGGCACAGTGATGCATGGACACAGTTCAATTCAACTAAGAGTAACCTCAGGATTTTTTGTTGTTTTATTAGCTAAATCCAAATACAGTATTAATAATTTGGATGTTTAACAATCTTTGTTGCACACTGCAAAAAACAACAAAAGGTCACAAGCGCTAAATTGGTGGATAAAGAAAAAAATATAATGGATGATAATAATAAGAAAAAAATCCAAAATATTTTGGGAAGTACAAAGTATCCAAAAGGGGGAAAAAATAGGATCCAGCGCAGCAAGAAAAAATCTGTACCCAGAAGTACAAAATACACAACGTGCACACAATATAATCCAGCGCTCATGGAACATACATTATTAAGTATTGAAAACTCTTGAAGAATTGATAAAAAAGCTTAGTCCATTAATCACAATAAAGAGAGGGAGCCAATCCCAAATGTGCAGAGGGCAAATGAATCTTAATTCTCCACTTGCCAGTGGTGACAAACTTGTTAAACTTGCAGTGACATCCGTGGAGCAAGGAGGGGTTAAAGTCAAAACAAAGCCTGTGGCATGATCTCTGTGTGAGCACAGTACCTTGAATGATGGACAACAGGCAGACCAGCGTGTGGAGGGCCCTCCAACCCAAAAGGATGCAGAGCCAGGATCGCAGCAAGGCTGGGACAGAAGGAATCACACAGAGTTTCAAGAGTTTTCAATAGTTAATAATGTATGTTCCATGAGCGCTGGATTACATTGTGTGTTTGTTGCACACTGACTTTGCAGTTAGAGAAAGGGTTTGCCTTTGCAATTTTGTTTGTTGATGCACTTTAATATAATAAAAAAAAAAAATCGATTTTTTTTGGGGGGGAAAATCGCCCAGCCCTACTATCAAGATATGTTGCAGAGACACTGTGGCTCTTATTTGCAACTTCCGGATCAGTTACTTCTCATTGTTGCCCTGGGTCCTGTCAGGAAGAAGATGCAGTGCCTGCCTGTAATGTCACCCTTTGTGCACTGGATCCTGTGTTTGTTGCTCAGCTGGGCATGTGGTGCAGTGTGCTGAGTTAGACACAGGGTGCTCTACAAGTCCAGGGCCAAGACTCACCTGTCTGGTGGAACCCAGTCCCTGAAGACCTTTTAGAATGCATGTCTGCCGGATGGGCAAAGACCTGTCTGGTTTCCCAGAAGGACCTCTTCAGGTGTATGTCTGCTGGATGGGCAAAGACTGTTGCACAGGACTGTCCCCAACTCACTGCCTATCTGCCTAGGGGGCATCTGTCGAATTGAAGATGGCTGCGGTACCATTTATTGTCCTTTAAAAGTAAACCCAAGTGTGCTGCTCTGGTCCCGTAGGGGTTTGTTTGCTCGCTCAAGTGCAAAAATGTCAGTGACATATGGAAGAAGATTTCAACCTACCTTTTTAAACTTGTCATTCTTTATTGTTTGCACCCTCACTCACTGTGCCTGCACCACCACCTCCTATGTTGGGCTCACTGTGCATGTGCACAGCTCGGTCTCTCCTACCTTCCCCCTCAGCTGCACCAGAAATCCCTTGGCATTAACCCCTCCTGCCCTGTAGTGCCAGAGGTAGGGACGTTTTAGGGTTTGTATTGCAACCACTGTCACTGTCCCCCCAAAGAAAAAAGGAAGCATCCATCCTATACTGGATCTTCTTAAGTCCCCTTTCACAATTGTGTGACTTTTCCTGCCACTTTGGACATCAGAGTCGCATCACAAGTCATGCCCCCATGATTCCCAATGTCAGGTGACTTGTCAGCTTGACAAGTCACGCTCCATTCCGTACAATAGAACTGTTCTAATACAAGTCCCCCCGCGGGACATTCATTCTCCCTGCCAACAAAAGTTATTTTAAAAGCAAATCCTAGCGAAAAGTTTTGGGGGGGGGGCCCGCGGTACATTGTTTTGCCCGCCGATCGCGGGGGCTTACCTGCTCGCTGTTCCTCCTCTTCATGCTGTCTGCTGTGCCTTCTGTTTGACACTCGCGGGAAGGAGGGGTCTATGCAGGTAAAACCCGCAGAATCCGTGTTGGGAGGTATGCTAATAGGAGTGACTCAAGGCCTGTACTTCTTGGGTGCGACTTCAGAGCGGCTTTCATTGACTTCTATACAGAAAACTTTTTGCAAGCTGCACCAAAGTCGCGCTGTACGGGGGCAGCTTCAGAGTCGGGGCGACATTGAAGCCGTCCCTGTGTGAACTGGCTCTAACTATTCATATCTGTGAGACTTCAAGTCAGGCTGAGCGGTCAGCCGGGCACAACGCAGAATCCTCAATGAGGTAAAGAAAAACCCATAAGTAACAGCTAAAGGCTTGAAGACATCACTGGAACTGGCAAACTTTCCTGTTCATGAGTCTACCATACATAAGTCTTTGAACAGGCATGATGTCAATGGCAAAGATATGGGGAACAGTAATTTTATGCGTTTTTAGTGCCACATCCAGTATTAGAACCAAAGAAAAAAAAACCCTATGGTGGACACTTTAGGCACAACTAGTTAAAGTAAAAGTATCTAGAAGTATTTCAATAAAAGATTTTGTTTAATAAATAATAAAATCTTTTATTGAAATACTTCTAGATACTTTTATTTTAACTAGATGTGCCTAAAAAGTCCACCATACGGTTTTTTTTTTTTGCTTTGGATGTCAATGGCAGAACACCATGGAGGAAGCTGCAATGCTCTCCAAAAATAACACTGCTGGGTGCCTGACATTTGCCACCTTGGCAAACTGCAACGCTACTGGGAAAATGTTTTGTGAACAGATGAAACAAAGGTTGAACTGTTTGGGAAGAATACTCAGCACTATGTATGGCCCAAAAGAAGCACAGTTTACCAACATCAAATTATCATCCCAATGGTGGAGGGAACAACATAATTTGGGCTTGTTTTGCTGCCTCAGGCCTTGACCACTTGACATTATCAACTATGAATTTCCAGGTTTACCAAAATATCCTATCCAGAAGTGACACATGCGTCCAGTAGGCAGAGTTACTGGAAGCATACGTCACTTCTGGTGACATAATTTCCTATTGGTGCCTGTTTGGGACTCTCGTTTCAAGTGGGGCCTATGACCCCCCCTCTCTCTTTGGGAACCTGTAATTCCTTTCTGCGGTGACTAGATTTTACTATGGAAGGAGTCCCCTCGTCGGTTAGTGCAAATTTTCTGCCAGGGGCACCTCCCCTTGTGGTCCACTCTGGCGTCTGTCCAATAGTTTTCCTTCACGCAATGGCTGTAATATCAGCAATTGATGTCTTTCTTTTTTTCCTTTTGTCTTCACTGAATCTCTTTCTAGGGTAATTTACTCCAACTTCCTGCAAGACTCTCTACCTAATCATGTCCTCTCAGTGGTCTACAAGGTTCTCTTAGCAAAATTTCACCCTGACCCTCCAAGATATACCACAAAATGGGTGGCTGATCTCAATGTCCCATTCACCTCGGGGAACTAGGACAAGTAATTTGCCCTCATTCACCTCCTATCTCTGGCGACTAGGGCAAAGGAGACAAACTTTAAAATTATTTCAGGTTGGTACCGCTGCCTGACCTTATTACACTGAATATATCCATCTGTACCTGATCTATGTTGGCACTGCCATGCTAAAAGTAGATCTTTACTACATGTCTGGTGGGAATTCCCTCCTATCCACAATTTTGGAGATTTGGTCTTGCAGCTTTATACCACTGTTGCTGGGGTGGCTGTGCCCAATTCTCCCCAGATTATAATTCTTTACCATTGGCAGAGGACTCCGGTTCCCTTCCTGATTGGGTTATAGAAATGGACCATATTGAGAGGATGGAGTCCCCTCTGGCTCATGAACTTGATACTTATGAACAATGCCACCAACTTTGGCTCTCTTGGAAGATGTTTCGTCAATCCGCTGAGCTACGAGACCTCCTTGCAGGGCAGGGGGTAAGCCCTGGCCCTAGAGTACAGACATTTGACATTTTATCTGTTGCACTTCTGTACCCCTACCCCACTTGTATCCCTACTAGTAGTAGTTCCCCTGGTGCTGTCTGATACCTTTTAATCTGTTAATGTAATACTCCTACCTGGCTACGTTCATGCATAATATCTTTGAACCCAGTATTTATATATATATATATATATATATATATATATATATATGCAAAAGGACAAGCGCGCAACCACTAATTTTAACACATCAATCAAGCATATGTTGATAAACACTGTGTAAAATTTCACAAATAAAAATGTGAAACAATATATTAAACATAAAGGTCCCAATAGTGAAAGGAATTAAATGTGATAAGAATTGTGCACCAAACAGGTGTTCAATTAAAAAGCATATATAAAAGTGTCCACAACAGAAAATAAATTCCAATGATGAAATCCACTTATTTCATATGGGTAAAAGAATATCCAAAGGAAGCCTTATTCTGTAGATATTCAGCGATAAGAAGTAATCATAAAGCCGCTTACCAGATGGACGGGACCTCAGATGATAGAGGTCTCAAGAGCGTGCGCATCAGCCTGCCGGCAGCGATGGTATTCACCTGTTCCTTAGTCCCAGGAGGCCTGTCCTCACTCCACCAGCTAATCAGATGTCTGACACACAAGGTCCAAATGAAGAAAGGTAAGCAGGGATAGAGATCGCTCCAACTTCCAGGTGTAATCCTAAGAGCTTATTCAACTCAGCAGGAAAGGATTAAATGAAAGGACTTCATGGTGCAGTATTTCCAAAGAAATTCAAAAGATTTATTGTAAAAACACAGCAAAGCCAAAAAAATGTCCACATCCAATCCACAAATTGTATAACAGTCAAAAAAACAGGAACGTAACAAGGGTAAAAAAAATTGGTGTTTGTGTTGCCGTATATCAGTCAGAGAGCAAACACCGACTGCATCAGAGGAAAAATACGTGATGACGTTAGGAATGTGTGCTCCATCCGACGCGTTTCCCCAAAAATGGCATCAACTGGGAACGGAGGCTAATATATATATATATATATATATTTATATTTATTATGTTCTGGGGGGGGGTTGGAGTATGTTGTGCATGCACGTTTTTGTGGTGCATGTTTATTTTCATATTTTTTTTCAGTTTTAATTTTTTATGTCTATGCTGCCCTGTATGGTGCATTTGTACCTTTTTTGTATTTCTCTCCGTTCTGAGCAAGCTTCATTCTGCAGACAAATAAGCTTCTTGAATAAAGCCAACCATACATGGATTTAAATTCAGCTGGATCCACAGGGACTGGCCAATTTTGTTCCATGTATGGACACTGCAATTCTACAGAAATCGATCTACCGACTAACATTTGTACAAACCAGCCTTGTAGGATTTCCCCCCTCGATCAGCGCTACAGGTAATAAACTATGAGAAAGGAGCCAGAGAAAAAAGATCACCGCTCCAGGTGAGTGCAAGTAGATGGTCAGTGTCTTCCTAGGAACCAGGGTGCTGGCGATGCAATTGATGCAGAAAAAGGGCGTGTGGAATGAATGGACAGCCGCACTCCGAAAACCATGAAGGTTGCCTTTATTGGGTAAAAAAACTTACAGCACTGCAAGTCACAGCGAGAAATGGGGGGGTACAGCCGACGCGTTTCACACTGAAAACTAGTGTTTCAGTGTGAAACGCGTCGGCTGTACCCCCCCCATTTCTCGCTGTGACTTGCAGTGCTGTAAGTTTTTTTACCCAATAAAGGCAACCTTCATGGTTTTCGGAGTGCGGCTGTCCATTCATTCCACACGCCCTTTTTCTGCATGAGAAAGGAGCCACCCTGAAACAGGAAACTTGGGGCAATGGTCATGACACCAACTTAATCTAGAACATAGGCTAGGAATAAAGATTAAAGAAGCAGCATACTCAGTAAGCGATTAAATCAGCTGCTGAAAGTGCTTCCAAACTAAGGGTTATAATTAGGGTTGCACCATAACTAAAACTGATACTTTTTTGTGTGGTGCGATTTGAGCCCATACAAAATGATTTTCCTGTGCAAGTCCCAGGCTTGTCAAAGTGACTTCAGCGGTGCGGGAAACCACAAAACTGTTCAAATCACATGCGATTCTTTGCAGTGCGATTTGAGCCTATCCATTTTGTATGGGCTTAAACTGCACGAAAAAATAGGTATTCGTAATTGGTATCTGCAACTACTTGATAAAAAGTATCGGTACTCATTCTTAAAAAACTTGTATCAGTGCATCCCTAGTTTTAATATGAATACGGTTTAAGGGAAATCTATCATCACAGTATACACTTTCATTTTTTAACATCGGGATTGTAATATCAATACAAACGTCAGTTATTTTTGACAACTCAAAATAAGCTTACTTGAAAAACGTCCTTTCATGTTGTTATTGCTGCTTGTCGGCTGACCATCTCTTTCTGCAACTTCCTGGATCCCCTGTATGCTTTTCAGCTTCTCTGCTGTTTACTTTCAATTCAGCAGGCACCGGCCCGAATTTCGTTTCATGTATGGACACTGCGGTTGTAGAGAGGTTGATCTACTGATAGGATATCAGTATAAGCACTACATATCCCATGGTACCTTGCTGTTGGCAAGCAGCGTTTCCTGTAGCAGGGGTCTCTAACTGGCGGCCCTCCAGCTGTTGCGAAACTAAAAGTCCCATGAGGCGTTGCAAGGCTGACGTTTACAAGCATGACTCAAAAAGGTAGAGGCATGATGGGACTTGTAGTTCCGCAACAGCTGGAGGGCCACCAGTTTGAGTCCCCTACGTACTGACTCCTCAAACGCCTCCTCTCAGCACCTGTGTAGTTTAAAAGGCATGCTCTATGGATTCTGTTACAAAGCATTGCCTAGTCACAAGGCATAGTGAATATGTGTCACAGAATTCAAGGAAGTAAATGTGTGGGGATCTTCACAAAGTAGGTTTACAAACTTCAAGACTGTTCAGATTAATAGGAGTAGGCCAGAAATAATTGAAATACAATGTGGAAACTATAAGGCCGGTTTCACACTGGGGCGGTGTGTGCGGTGACGGTATAGCGCCGCTATTTTTAGTGGCGCTCTACCGTCGGGATTGCTGAGGTATTCGGCCGCTAGCGGTGCGGTTTTAACCCACCGCTAGCGGCCAAAAAAGGGTTAATACCACCCGCAAACCGCGGCTACAGCCGCGGTTTGCGGGCGGTATTACTGTGGTGTCCCATGCATTTCAATGGGAAGGAGCGGTGTAGGAGCGGTAAACACACCGCTCCTCTCACCGCTCCAAAGATGCGGCTAGCAGGACTTTTTTTCACGTCCTGCTAGCGCACCGCTCCAGTGTGAAAGCCCTCGCGGCTTTCACATTGGAGAGACAGCAGCCGCTGTTTAGGCTCGGTTTGCAGGTGCTATTTTTAGCAAAATAGCGCCTGCAAACCGCCCCAGTGTGAAAGGGGCCTAAGATAATTTTACATTTTGACCACAAATATGCTTTAAGTAAGACAGGATTGCATTATGTTTACATAAAAAAAAAAAAAACCTTTCCCGATTCAGTCATTTTTCTCCCTGCGTTGTGCATATCCAGTGGACTCTTTGTAAGAACTTGTGGACATGTGAATCCTCCAGCGGCAGATGACCATCACAGTATTTCAACATTGGAGCAGGCAGGAAAAGGTGACACGCTGCAACTGAATTGAATAAATGTTGTCCCTGTAAGAAAGTAACTCTGAATACACCATGCTTGTAAGATCACCAGAATGATTTATTTGAAATGAGAAAAAGTAAAAAAAATCTCTTTTCGACATTGCAGGAACATGTACAACACTATTTTACTTTGCAAATTAGACAAAAAATATTGGTTAAAGTATAACCAAAGGTAAATACAAAAAGAAGCACTCATATGGCCACATCTGTAAATGGTATAAGGGGAACAAGGAGAAAAAGGGTACCAAAAAATGGTTACCCAAAGGTCGGACTTTATAGGCACAATCAACAATGGAAACTATATTAAAAAAAAATTACAGTATTTATTGAAAAAAGTACATTGTAAGAAGCATTAGGAAGAGTTAAAAAACATATATATAAAATACATGATATATAGTGAGCCCCTGTCCCTCAACGTGTTTCGCTGTTAAGCTTCGTCAGGACACATTCAGGGTTCATTGGTAGAAAGAAAGAAATGGGTTTCACTATCTAGAATAAAATGTGTTATAATTTTGTAACATAGTAACATACACCTTAAAAAACATTGTCTTGTCAAGATGAAAAGCATGGCGCAAAAAGACAGAAAACAACTGAGAAATACCTTATGGGAGGGTAATAGCCTTATCCACAAGATTTCAAAAAGTCATATCCAGTGATGTAACAGAGGATGATCATACAAGCCAACTATAACGATTAATATAAAACCAAAAATAAGTCGGAGAATATCAATATCTATTTCCAAAAAATGTATATAATATATCGGATACTTACTGGCTCATGTGTTCCGTATATCAAAAATATACTCTAGGCGGAGTGATTCCGAACGGTTATAGAGAAATAGCAAATAAAGGGCGAAAGGATATCATTTGACAAACGACCGGTAGAAAGGTTCTTATATCCCTTAGATCCAGGTCATATTGTATCATGTATATCATCCATTGAATCACAATGAGCTAAACTGTGTATACAGCAGGGTGGCAAGAATAGAGTAAAAACATGGCAAAACCATTGGAACCATCTATGTAAAAAAGAAAAATAAGCGAGACTAAAGCCTCGTAAACACGGTCGGACTTCCATCTGACTTTTCCGTGGATTTTTGTACGAACGGAGTTGGCCGGGCACACCCATAGCATACACACCACAGGACTTTTCTGCAAACTTTCCCAAAACTTTTTCCAACATCAAATGGTTTTTCTGCTCTTTACCACCACCCTTTGGTCAACTTCTGCTATTGTTGGTTGATTTTAACATTATTTGTTTTGTCCATGGTTTTCTGTACACACGGTCGGACTTTGCTCCATCGGAATTTTGTTGGCCAAAAGTTTGTCCGTTTGCAGACCGAACTTTTTTCCGATGAAAACCAAAAAAGTTTGTCCGATGGAGCGTACACACGGTCGGATTTTTTGTCAAACTTGCTCAAAATGAAGTTTGTTGGCAAAAAGTCAGACCGTGTGTACGAGGCTTAAAACTCCATGCTTAGAGGACTAAGGCAGGGGAAATGTTTCAAGGACAAATGGAACGGTAGGTGTACTTACCAACAGTGGCACCAGATCAAAATAACCCCCTGGAGAGAAGCTGCATGCTAATCACGCCAGCATTGAGAACGATGGAGCTATTTATAGCCCCAACAGAGCGTGTGTGAGAAGGAATAGCCGCTTCACGTGATCACGCGGCGTGCTATTCATGCCAAAAAACGGCAGCTTCGGGAGATGACGTCATACATGTGCACAGAAGCCCATTAACGTCGGCACATAGGAGACGCACAACGCAATATTCACAGCGCCCCACGTCCCACAGCAAAGGCATCCAACAGCACACAACACGGCGCACCAGTGCCGGAAGCACGAAAAAACAAACAAAACAGGCAGAGCACAGACGATGCGGACAAAGAACAGCACCACCACATGGCAACTAAATGTTTTCACATAGGGGGGGGCAAAGTACAAGGGCTCAAAAATTCCGTCACGTCAACATACCGGAGGCAGTAGAAAAAGCATGCGTCAGCGGAATCCAAAAGGAGAGACAAATAGTACAGCAGCAAAGCAGACCATATTTGGATCCCATACATTTGCTGCCATGTCTATTAATTGCGTCAAAGCAAATCATCCAGACAAACAATAGTTTCTAAAAATGAAAGACTAATTTAGTACCATCATATATGAAATCCAAATAAAATGTATATAAATTTCATTGTACAGAGGTATATAATTCATCAATTGTATTTATAACATTTATATAGGTATATATTCATAAAAATAACATATATTACTTTATTTATATATGAGAAGACTTTATAGCCCTATTTGAAAAATGTATATTTCAAAACATATATACCGTATTCACTATAGAAGAACAAACAAAAAAGTTAAAGGATATAACAACATGTATAAGGAAAGTTTTCTTGGAAAGGTTATTTACTAGAAGAGTCCACACCGGGAGGGCAATTTCTGAGATCATAGATACATCTATAAAGGGTATTATCTATAGAAAGGGTCTAAAGCTTAGCATGTCATTCAGACCTGGGTATGATGTAGCTTGTAAATTATATACCCACCGAGTTTCCTTTTGTAGAACCCTTTGATCAAAATTACTGTGGGTCTTCATAGACCCGATCAAGGGCGGCAAATTTGAAAACATCGGGTTTGTATTTATGTTTAAAGGCCACATGGTTACCAATGACCGTATTCAGTAGGCCACTTGTGGCATAATACACGTGGTCCTTTATTCTTTTCCAAAAGGGTCTGATAGTTTTGCCAATGTAGAAGGCTCCACATTGGAAAAAGATGATGTATATAATACCTTTGGTCTGGCATGTAATATGATGTCGGATAGTATGGGTATATTCCATTGGGGAGGACAAGAGAGGGGCCTTCAATGAGTAGGTGACAGAAATCACATGTCCCACATCGGAACAGTCCCTTGTGGTCATGTTGTTTAGTTTGTGATTTTTGGTATTGACTCTGCACTAGACGATCTCTAATTACCCTCCCATAAGGTATTTCTCCGTTTTTTTCTGTCTTTTTGCGCCATGTTCTTCATCTTGACAAGACAATGTTTTTTAGGAGTGTGTTACTATGTTACAAAATTATAACATATGTTTTATTCTAGATAGTGAGACCCGTTTTTTTCTTTCTACCAACGAACCCTGAATGTGTCCTGACGAAGCTTAACAGCGAAACGCGTTGACGCACAGGGGGCTCACTATATATCATGTATTTTATATATATATATATATAATGTTTTTTAACTCTTCCTAATGCTTCTTATGTATCATGTACTTTTTTCAATAAATACTGTAATTTTTTTTTATATAGTTTCCATTGTTGATTGTGCCTATAAAGTCCGACCTTTGGGTAACCATTTTTTAATACCCTTTTTCTCCTTGTTCCCCCTATAACCAAAGGTAAAACTTTTTTTAGTTTTAGATACAAATTTTTGTTCACCAGCATAGGAACAGAGGGGGAATCTCTCAACTGAGACAATCGTTCAGGTCAAGGGATTTCCTCCAGCTGTGGAAGGGTTTACTCACACTTCATGTTTTGGCTAAGCCTAAGGGACAGGAAGTGAAGGACAATCTCGCCAATGGGACACGGTCTGACATGATTATAATCCTCCAAAATGAAAAAGATTTTTCTTTGGTTCTACTTAAGTCCAACTCCTGCCAAAATCACTTTTATCCCATCCCTCCCACCCATCGTACCAGCTGATAACTTTTCCTTATCTGGGGAAGTCAGTTATTCTCGCCTCAGTCCCCCTATCAGGTTCACTCACTGATTCTGTACTAGAAATCATTCAAGGGCTGCTAGTAGATAGTAGAGCTGGGCGATTTTCTGCCAAAAAAAATCTGCGATTTTTAACAAGAAAACTTGATTCACGATTCGAATCAAGTTTTTTATTTTTTTTGATGGACACCGCGCCGGTCCTGAGGAGCTGCGGGCAGGAGTTTTTAGGCGAGGCCGCGGCTTTGGCCTAAGCCACGGCCTCACCTAAAAACTCCTGCCCGCAGCTCCTCAGGACCGGCGCGGTGTCAGCGCCGGTCCTGGTGAAAAAAAAAATCGATTTGCTGAAAATCTGAATCGATTTCACCTCTCAACTCGATTCAAGATTCAAATCGATTTTTTCCCCAGCCCTAGTAGATAGATGTATGTTAAACCTTGCTGTCTGGTTCCCTTCACTCACCTTTGTACAGTGTCAGATCTTTTCTGGATCCTGAGAGGACCCCACCGCTGGCCATTCAAGGAGAATTGTCCACATCACATAGAGATTTAGAGAGGTTTTTTTGTGAACCCAGTGATCTAACAGATGGGGGTGGTAGGAGGGTTACATTCACCCTGTAGTTTGAGAGAAGCTAATATTAGCTGAATATGCTGTATTTGTCATGTGTGCTCTTCCTTAAATCTTGGTGTGGTTTGTGTATTTCTTCCAGATCTGTTCAGTAATCCAGTGTGAAACTTTGCCTCTGTGCACGAGCCTCCTATAACAAAGACAGGTTACTGCTGCTCTCTCAACTTGTGCAGGGTGGCTGGTCTTGTCTCTGCCCACTCCTGTCATTTTCTGCAGGCAGTTGGTAATGGGTGGAGCTGACTGGGTTCCTCCCACAGCTCTGTTCTCTGTATAGGTTATGTACAGCACAGGGGGTTATTTACGAAAGGCAAATCCACTTTGCATTACAAGTGCAAACTACAAGTGCACTGCAAGTTTTTTAAGTGCAGTCACTGTAGATCTGAGGGGGACATGCAAGGAAAATAAAACACAGCATTTTTGCTTGCACGTGATTGGATGACAAAATCAGCAGAGCTTCCCCTCAGATCTACAGCGACTGCGCTTACAAGTGCACTTGCAGTGCAGAGTGGATTTCCCTTTAGTAAATCCACCCCACAATGTTGATGTCACTACCACTTTTACAAGGTAATAACTGTGTTTGCAAAGGCACATTATTTGTTGCACAAAAGTGGATTTATATCCTTACTGAGGGATAATGGGCTAGTTTATTTTAGTGAAGTATTGATCATTACTTAAAAGGTAACTTCACTGTCATTGGAAAAATATAGCAAACAAAAAAATGATTATAGCATAACAATTGCTACACAAGTTACACTCACTGACCACTTTATTAGGTACACCTGTTCAATTGCTTGGTAATACAAATGGCTAATCAGCCAATCACACGGCAGAAACTCAATGCATTTAGGCATCTAGACGTGGTGAAGATGACTTGCTGAAGTTTAAACCGAGCATCAGAATGGAGAAGAAAGGGGGTTTAAGTGACTTTGAACATGGCATGGTTGTTGGTGCCAGACGGGCTGGTCTGAGTATTTCAAAAACTGTTGATCTACTGGGGTTTTCATGCACAACCATCTCCAGGGTGTACAGAGAATGGTCCAAAAAAATTAAAAATATCCAGTGTGCGGCAGTTGTTTGGACGAAACGGCCTTGTTGATGTCAGAGGAGAATAGGCAGACTGGTTCAAGGTGATAGAAAGGCAACAGTAACTCAAATAAACTACTCGTTACAACCAAGGTATGCAGAATACCATCTCTGAACGCACAACACAACGAACCTTGAAGCAGATGGGCTACAGCAGCAGAAGAAGCTAACACCGGGTGCCACTCCTGTCAGCCAAAAACAGGAAACTGAGGCTACAATTTACACAGGCTCACCAAAATTGGACAATAAAAGATTGGAAAAACATTGTCTGGTCTGATGAGTCTGGATTTCAGCTGCAACATTCAGATGGTAGGGTCAGAATTTGGTGTAAACAACATGAAAGCATGGATCCATCCTGCCTTGTATCAACGGTTCAGGCTGGTGGTGGTGTAATGGTGTGGGGGATATTTTCTTGGCACACTTTGGGCCCCTTAGTTTCAATTGAGCATCATTTAAATGCCATGGCCTACCGGGTCCAGCTCTACATACTACACACTGCACCTAGTGTGTCCTTGGGACTTTCCATGGTCGGTTCCAGTGATCCATCAGTGCCTGAGCCAGCCTTGTGGCAAGGTTGTAATTCAGATTTGTACTGTTTTAATCTTTGGAATAAATTGCCACATCTAAAGGGATGCAAACCCTTCCACTTTCCTCATTAGAGCCCTGCAGGTGCAGCAGCTGACTGATAATTATAAAACCACTCCCATTAGATTCTCACATGGATACAAACAGTGATTTCGTTTGAATAGGAAAAAGGTAGGAATCTGCAACAAAGTTTGATAAAAACCCTCGCAATATAGATCACCCAGAGGGGGAATATTTTTTTTTCAACAAAAGTGGCGTTACCTTTTAAAGTGAAGCTAAAAATCTATTTTCTCTTATCGTCCATGGACTGACACAGCTCTAATACTGAAACACGTGGGTATATGTCCCTGCTCGCAGGAGAAGATCTAGGCAGAATGTTAGATGTTAGAAACATACATTCTAGAAAAAAAAACAGAGCTGAACAGCCCCGCCCAGGGGGGCGGTCCCTCCAGACATAACCCTCCTACCTGCAGCTAGCAGCCTCAGTTTTTTTCTGCCTAGAAGAAGAAGACGTGGCTCTCTCAGGAGCCAGTCTCCTGGAAGATTTTACTTTTATTCCTTTGGGAATTTTATTATTTTATTTTTGAGACACGGTATGCGTATGGGGTCTGCGTGGGTTTCATCCGGGTTCTCCGTTTTTTTCCCCGCGCTCCAATGGTGTGCGCATTTTCAGCGCTATGCACAGCATGAACATGTGCAATTTGTTTATTCGCATGCTAAAGTGCCTACACGGTTGTGTACGCAGTCTGCGTGGCTGGTTTCTGCCTACGCCCCAATGATGTGCGCGCCTTCGTCGCTCCATCTTGCCGTGGTTCAATGGCGCAGTAATACATGCGGCCGGCCATTTTCTTGGAGCCGCAGCGTTTTCACTTTCGGTTTCAGCCTCTATCGCCGCTGCTGCGGCGCGAATCTCCTTGGGTTTACCATACCCATCCCACTGCAGGACGGTCCTGTCGGCCGTGTGCATTCCAGAGGAAGGGTCCTTACGTCCGGAGGTGTTTTCACCTCCTTTACCGGAGGTGGGGCACCGGATGTGGACCTTTTGGCCTCTCGACTCAGTCGCAAGATGTAGAGATTCGTGGCCAGGGATGCCTGGGAAGACGCGACAGACGCGTTGGTGGCCTGTGGGGGCAGTATCCCCCCCAGTATCCCCAGTATCGCCTGATGTATGCTTACCCTCCGCTACTGTTGTTGCCTCGCCTGTTTCGCAGAGTAGTGGTCGAGGCCATTCCAGTGATCCTCATTGCTCCAGGACGGCAACATTGGTACGCCTATCTAGTTCGGCTAGTCGCAGACGTTCCTTGGTCACTGCCTATTTGGGTGGACCTTTTGTCTCATGGTCCCATACTTCATCCTGCTTTACAGTCCTTGGCTTTGGCACGGCTGTTAAAGCCAGGTGCTGAGGGACCGAGGTCTCTCGGATTTGGTTATCTCATCTATGTTGTGGCACGGACATCTCCTCCAGAAAGCTCTATCACCGTACCTGGAAGGCTTACATCGCTATGTGCGAGGAGCTTGATGGGGTCCACGGACGTATTCCGTTCCCAAGATTTTGCTGTTCTTACAGCGTGGTGTGACCCAAAAGCTGGCCTTGCATACCATTGAGGGTCAGATTTCGGCCCGGCTGTCTTTTTCAACGACCGCTAGCGGGCCATTCCTTGATTAGCAGGGGGTTCGCCATGTGATCCCCCCTCTCAAGCCTCCTCCCCCTCCTTGGGATCTGAATTTGGTGCTCTCGGTTCTCCAAGAACATCCCTTTGAAAATATCAGGGAGATTCCTCTCTTGACCTTGTCCCAGAAGGTGGCATTCTTAGTGGCCATTACTTCTGTTCGACGGGTGTCTGAGTTGGCGGCCTTGTCGCGGAAGTCGCTTTACTTGGTCCTTCATAAGGATAAGGCGGTGTTGCGCCCACGACCATCTTTCCCTTAAAGGTGGTCTCGGCCTTTCACCTTAATGAGGACATTGTTCTTCCGTCCTTGTGTCCTCACTAGGGATGAGCTTCGTGTTCGAATCGAACATACGTTCGACTCGAACATCGGCTGTTCGATCGTTCGACGAAGATCGAACGATTTGGGCCGTTCGCGCCAAATTCGAGTGACGCGAACGGCCCACAATGCACTACGCCATCGCAGTGTCATCCAGGCGCTGTGATTGGCCAAGCATGCACTGTGACCCCGCATGCTTGGCCAATCACAGCGCCGGCAGCGAGGAGAGCAATGATTGGCCACAGGCAGGATGCCTGTGGCCAATTATTGCTGAGGGTGTTTAGTACACGCCCCACACTATAAAAGGCCGCCAGCACGGCGGCCTAGTGTAGTGTGTTCCGGAGCAGGGATAGAGCAGCATAGGCAGGGACAGTGACTTTTATTTCTTTCTTGCTTAACCTGGATTCCTTTAGTTTAGGGAAAGAGAAGGATAGGTAGGGAGAGTGTCAGTGTGTTTTGTGCTTGTGCTATAGTGTGCTTAAAAAAAACATTTTTTCTAGGGACAGAAAACTGTAGGTAGGGAGAGTGTCAGTTTCTTTCACTGTGCAAGTCCTTGTTTCTAGGGACCTGGAAGGACAGTGAGTGAATTCTCCTTGTGCTATATTGTGCTTAAAAAAAACATTTTTTCTAGGGACAGAAAACTGTAGGTAGGGAGAGTGTCAGTTTCTTTCACTGTGCAAGTCCTTGTTTCTAGGGACCTGGAAGGACAGTGAGTGAATTCTCCTTGTGCTATATTGTGCTTAAAAAAAACATTTTTTCTAGGGACAGAAAACTGTAGGTAGGGAGAGTGTCAGTTTCTTTCACTGTGCAAGTCCTTGTTTCTAGGGACCTGGAAGGACAGTGAGTGAATTCTCCTTGTGCTATATTGTGCTTAAAAAAAACATTTTTTCTAGGGACAGAAAACTGTAGGTAGGGAGAGTGTCAGTTTCTTTCACTGTGCAAGTCCTTGTTTCTAGGGACCTGGAAGGACAGTGAGTGAATTCTCCTTGTGCTATATTGTGCTTAAAAAAAACATTTTTTCTAGGGACAGAAAACTGTAGGTAGGGAGAGTGTCAGTTTCTTTCACTGTGCAAGTCCTTGTTTCTAGGGACTGGGAAGGACAGTGAGTGAATTCTCCTTGTGCTATAGTGTGCTTAAAAAAAACATTTTTTCTAGGGACAGAAAACTGTAGGTAGGGAGAGTGTCAGTTTCTTTCACTGTGCAAGTCCTTGTTTCTAGGGACCTGGAAGGACAGTGAGTGAATTCTCCTTGTGCTATATTGTGCTTAAAAAAAACATTTTTTTCTAGGGACAGAAAACTGTAGGTAGGGAGAGTGTCAGTTTCTTTCACTGTGCAAGTCCTTGTTTCTAGGGACCTGGAAGGACAGTGAGTGAATTCTCCTTGTGCTATATTGTGCTTAAAAAAAACATTTTTTCTAGGGACAGAAAACTGTAGGTAGGGAGAGTGTCAGTTTCTTTCACTGTGCAAGTCCTTGTTTCTAGGGACCTGGAAGGACAGTGAGTGAATTCTCCTTGTGCTATATTGTGCTTAAAAAAAACATTTTTTCTAGGGACAGAAAACTGTAGGTAGGGAGAGTGTCAGTTTCTTTCACTGTGTAAGTCCTTGTTTCTAGGGACCTGGAAGGACAGTGAGTGAATTCTCCTTGTGCTATATTGTGCTTAAAAAAAACATTTTTTCTAGGGACAGAAAACTGTAGGTAGGGAGAGTGTCAGTTTCTTTCACTGTGCAAGTCCTTGTTTCCAGGGACCTGGAAGGACAGTGAGTGAATTCTCCTTGTGCTATATTGTGCTTAAAAAAAACATTTTTTCTAGGGACAGAAAACTGTAGGTAGGGAGAGTGTCAGTTTCTTTCACTGTGCAAGTCCTTGTTTCTAGGGACCTGGAAGGACAGTGAGTGAATTCTCCTTGTGCTATATTGTGCTTAAAAAAAACATTTTTTCTAGGGACAGAAAACTGTAGGTAGGGAGAGTGTCAGTTTCTTTCACTGTGCAAGTCCTTGTTTCTAGGGACCTGGAAGGACAGTGAGTGAATTCTCCTTGTGCTATATTGTGCTTAAAAAAAACATTTTTTCTAGGGACAGAAAACTGTAGGTAGGGAGAGTGTCAGTTTCTTTCACTGTGCAAGTCCTTGTTTCTAGGGACCTGGAAGGACAGTGAGTGAATTCTCCTTGTGCTATATTGTGCTTAAAAAAAACATTTTTTCTAGGGACAGAAAACTGTAGGTAGGGAGAGTGTCAGTTTCTTTCACTGTGCAAGTCCTTGTTTCTAGGGACCTGGAAGGACAGTGAGTGAATTCTCCTTGTGCTATATTGTGCTTAAAAAAACATTTTTTCTAGGGACAGAAAACTGTAGGTAGGGAGAGTGTCAGTTTCTTTCACTGTGCAAGTCCTTGTTTCAAGGGACAGAGAAGGACACCTGAAGGTAGCCCTTATTGCTTTTTTCCCATCTCCCTGCAGGCCATCTATTAGAATGTCTGGAAGGCAAACAAGGAGAGGCAGACAGTCAGGAGGCAATAAAAGAGGGCAAGCAGGCTCTGTGTCTGGGGGCAACAGTGCTGGTCGTGGACGCGGTGCATTGTCATCAGCACATGGCCATGGGACACGCTTGTCCTTCTTTTCCGCAGCTGGACATGTTGAGGCACATCATGCCGAAGACTTGGTAGAGTGGATGACCAAGCCCTCCTCCTCCTCCTCATCCTCTCTCACCCAGGCTCAGGGTACTGGCAAAGCAGCTGCCAAAGCGTCCTCTTCCCTGGTATCAATGTCAGACTCATCATCAGTCACTCCTTCCCTAGACCCACCATGTCCTCCTCCTGAGGAGTCCCCCGAACTGTTTGAGCACAGTGTTGGGTACATGCTCCAGGAGGATGCCCAGCGTTTCGAAGGGTCTGATGATGAAACCCAGCTACAGGAAGGCAGTAGGGTGAGAGCAGACAGAGGGGATGCTCAAGAAGGACACCAATCTGGCAGTCATGTTCCAGCAGCTGCAGCATACTGCCAGATTGGCTCCAGTGATGAGGAGGGAGGGGATGATGAGGTCACTGACTCCACGTGGGTGCCTAATAGGAGAGAGGAGGAGGAGGATGAGGAGGAGGCACATCTCCAACGAGACAGGATGCCCTTTGGTGGCCAGCGTAAGGGCAGTACACCGACGGAATCACACCGCAGAGCTCCGCCTGTGCAGGGCGCTGCCTCTGCCCGTCATTCAAAAAGTTCCTTGGTGTGGGCCTTTTTTGAGGCTAGTGCATCAGATCGCACAGCTGCTGTTTGCAACATATGTCTCAAGCGTATATCGCGTGGCCAAAACATCAGCCGCTTGGGTACCACATGCCTGACCAGACATATGTTGACCTGCCATGCAGCTCGTTGGCAAGCCTACCTCAAAGACCCACACCAAAGAACAAAGCGGACCTCTCCTTGCACCGCATCAGCTGGGATTTCCAACCCCACTATAACTTCAGTCCTCTCTGAAACATGCACTGAGAGGAATGAAGGTGTAGAATTAGGTGTGTCACAGCCAAGTACTTGCGGCCACTCTGCTAGCAGTACACCGACGTCCGATTCTAGCAGGCAAATTTCCCTGCCCCAGCTGCTGGACCGTCGAAAGAAGTTCACTCCCAGCCATCCACATGCCCAGCGGTTGAATGCTAGCTTGGCTAAATTGCTAGCGCTTCAACTGCTGCCTTTTCAGTTGGTAGACTCGGCCCCCTTCCGTGAGTTTGTGCAATGTGCGGTTCCTCAGTGGCAGGTTCCCAAACGCCACTTTTTCTCACGGAAGGCTATTCCGGCTCTCTACCGGCATGTGGAAGGCAATGTCTTGGCCTCGCTGGACAGGGCGGTCAGCGGTAAGGTGCATATTACCGCTGACTCATGGTCCAGCAGGCATGGACAGGGACGTTACCTTTCTTTCACGGCCCATTGGGTCACTCTTTTGGCAGCTGGGAAGGATGCAGGACAAGGTGCAGTAGTGTTGGAGGTTGTCCCACCGCCACGCCTCCAAAATGCTACTACTGGTTGTGACACACCTCTCTCCTCCACCCCCTCCTCTTCTTCTTCCTCCATGGCCTCTTCCTGTGGTTTGTCCTATGAACCAGCGGTGCTCCGTAGCCGTTCACGGGGCTACGCAAGTACGCAGGCAAAAAGATGCCATGCCGTGCTTGCGCTGGTGTGTTTGGGGGACAGAAGCCACACTGGGGCAGAGGTCCTGTCTGCTCTGCAGGGCCAGGCCGAGAGGTGGTTGACGCCACGCCAGCTTAAGCCAGGAATGGTGGTTTGCGACAATGGCACCAACCTCCTCTCCGCCCTCCGACAGGGACAACTGACCCATGTGCCCTGTGTGGCTCACGTCCTTAACCTGGTGGTGCAGCGGTTCTTGGGCAGGTACCCGGGCTTACAGGATGTCCTGAGGCAGGCCAGGAAAGTCTGTGTGCATTTCCGCAGATCTTATAATGCCAGTGCTCGCCTGGCTGAGCTGCAAAAGGAGTTGAACCTGCCCAAGAACCGCCTTATATGTGACATGCCCACCAGGTGGAACTCAACGTTGGCCATGCTGCAGCGGCTGCACACACAGCAGAGGGCCATCAATGAGTACCTGTGCGACTACGGCACCAGGACAGGGTCAGGGGAGCTTGGTTTTTTTTCTCCACGCCAGTGGGGCATGATCAGGGATGCATGCACTGTCCTGGCACCATTTGAGGAGGCCACGAGGATGGTGAGCAGTGACAGTGCATGCATCAGTGACACTGTACCTCTTGTCCACCTGTTGGAGCACACGCTGCGTGGAATAATGGACAGGGCACTTGAGGCAGAACAGAGGCAGGAAGAGGAGGACTTCCTTGCCTCTCAAGGCCCCCTTTACCCAGACAGTGTTCCTTCTGTCCCACCCATCGCACAGGAAGAGGAAGAGGAGGAGGAGGAGGAGGAGGATTGTGTCAGCATGGAGGTGGAGGCTGGCACTCAGCATCATCAGCAGCAGTCTTTTAGGGATGATTTACAGTCCCAAGAAACCAGTGGACTTGTACGTGGCTGGGAGGAGGTGACTGCGGATCATGTCGTCCTTAGTGACCCAGAGGACTCCGGAGCGAATGCCTCAGCAAACCTACGCTGCATGGCCTCCCTGATCCTGCAAAGTCTGCGGAAGGATCCTCGTATTCTTCGGATCAAGGAGAGGGACCATTACTGGCTGGCCACTCTCCTTGATCCACGGTACAAGGGTAAGGTTGCGGACCTTATGTTACCGTCGCAGAGGGAGCAGAGGATGAGACAACTCCGGGAGGCCTTGCAGAAAGGTCTGTGCAACGCGTTCCCAGAGACTGGGAGGTTACAAACTCCTGGTCCAGGACAACGAGTTGCTGAGGCTTCGGCCAGTCAAAGAAGGAGCGGTGGGGAAGGTGGCCGTCTGACCGATGCGTTCAGACAATTCTTTAGTCCGCAGCCCCAAAGTATGATTGGTTCCAGCAACCATCGCCAGCGACTGATAAACATGGTGCAGGAATATCTAGGGGCAAGGTCAGACTTGGACACCTTCCCCACCGAAAATCCTCTGGCTTACTGGGTCTTGAGGATGGATCACTGGCCAGAGCTTGCACAGTATGCAATTGAGCTACTGGCCTGTCCTGCATCCAGCGTTCTTTCGGAACGCACATTCAGTGCTGCTGGAGGATTTGTCACGGATCACAGGGTGCGCCTGTCCACCGACTCGGTTGATCGACTGACTTTCATCAAGATGAACCAGTCTTGGATCACCACCAGCTACCACACACCTGATGCTGATATAACAGACTAATTGATTTTAACATGTCACATCCCTTCAAGACTGATGCTGATGCTGAGTGTCTGTGCTGTTATGTTGACTGGCTATCCTCCTCCTCCGAGTCCTCAATGATACGATTGATGATGATAGCTTGGAAGATCATTTTTGTTTCTGGGTGCCGCCACCAGTGGCTAAGGCCCAATTTTTCAGCCCCTGTTTTACAGGGGCGTGTAATTACAATTTTTTTAGCAATAATTTGCCATAGGGCTCATTGCTGTGCTCCAAGTACAGTATCTGTGAGGGGTTGGAGTGTTGTGGCACCAGTGCCTAAGGCCCAATTTTTCAGCCCCTGTTTAACAGGGGCGTGTCATTACAATTTTTGAAGCAATACTTTGCAACAGGGCTCATTGCTGCACCCACCAACAGTAACTCCGAGGGCTTACAGTGTTGTGTCAACACCACCACCACCACCAAAGGCCCAATTTTTCAGCCCCTGTTCAACAGGGGCATGCAATTACAATTCTTGATCTAATAATTCACAGCAGGGCCCATTGCTGCACCCACCAAGAGTAACTGTCAGGGCTTACAGTGTTGTGGCACCAGCACCACCATCAAAGGCCCAATTTTTACTACCACTGTTCAACAATTATATGTAATTACAATTCCTGATATAATAG
Organism: Rana muscosa; assembly: GCA_029206835.1. Taxonomy (NCBI): domain Eukaryota; kingdom Metazoa; phylum Chordata; class Amphibia; order Anura; family Ranidae; genus Rana; species Rana muscosa. The sequence goes on along the minus strand of CM055125.1, from coordinate 159,876,338 downwards.
TTGACAGCAGGGCGTTCCAGCACCAACCAAGAGTAACTGTGAGTGCTTACAGTGTTGTGCCAACACCAACAACTAAGGGGCCTATTTCTGCAGAGTATCTACGGCAGGTCCCTACTTTCAAACATCCAACTTACAAACGACTCCTACTTGCAAACGCAAGAAGACAACAGGAAGTGAGAGGAAATCTACCCCTAGGAAGGAAAATTCTCTCCTGTAAGAATTAATATGGGAGAAAGGTGTCTCCTCTGTACTGATGCTTTATCAGCAATCCTTGTTTCAAGAAAAACACCACATTTCAAAAACAGTTGTCATTGGGACGGAAAGTGAGGTGAAATGTTCTGAACAGGGGCACAGACAGCAAAACAAATGTTACAGGGGTGATAACCCTTACCTATGTTTTCCAAAAAGTTTAAAAATAGATTTTTGTGCTGGAGCTACACTTAAACAATGTACCTGTTCAAAATTACAAACAGATTCTACATAAGAACAAACCTACAGTCCCTGTCTTGTATGCACCGCCTGTATACGGCTGTTCAGAGTATATAGGGCCTTTTTTATTTTATGTGCGGGGTTCCCCTTAATATCCATACAAGACCCAAAGGGGCTGGTAATGGGCTGGGGTAGGGGGGGGGGGGGTCATGGGGTAGCTATGCCATTTTTCTTAAAGATTTTCATCCATATTACCGGGACCAGACATTACATTAAAGCCGCAAGCAGTTTTAAATGGCTTTTTTTTCCTTTAGAAGTGTCATTTTGTGCAGGGACAGTTCTAAACACGGGAAACACATGGCACTTCACAGGCATACTTTAGACACCCCCCAGGTACGATATTTAAAGGAATATTTGACTTTTTTTTTTTCACTTTATGCATCATTAAAATGACTGCTCCCGAAAAACGACCGTTTTTAAAACTTCTTTTTGCATTGATACATGTCCCCTGGTGCACAACCCGGGTTCCCAAACCCTTTTTAGGACAATAACATGCATAATAGTTGTTATAATTAGCACTTTAGAATTCGAACGTTCGCATCCATTGTATTTAATAGGGTTCTAATGTTCGTACGAACTTTCGGTCCGTTCGCGGGTTCTGGTGCGAACCGAACCCGGGGGTGTTCGGCTCATCACTAGTCCTCACCCATCGCATCCCTGAGAGTTTGCGCTTCATACATTGGATGTGGTGCGAGCCTTACGGGTGTACCTGTCTGCTACTGCTTCTATTCGGAAGTCTGACTCACTGTTTGTGTCTGTCTCTGGTCCAAAACAGGGCCGAGTGGTGTCGTCTGCCACCATTTCTAGGTGGATCAGGCAGACCGTTATACAGGCCTATGCCATTAAGGGGCGGGTGCCTCCCTTTCCGGTTACGGCGCATTCCACCAGGGCAATTGGTGCTTCCTGGGCTTTCCGACATCAAGCGTCGGTTGCACAAGTGTGCAAGGCGGCTACCTGGTCATCCGTTCATACCTTTTCTAAGTTCTATAAGGTTGATATGGCTGCATCTTCGGATGCTTCCTTCGGCCGCAAGGGTTGCAGGCCGCTGTTTAAATTTGCAACTCCTCTATTGAGGAGTTCTGCTTGTTTGGAGTGGAGTTTGTTTTTTTCTTTACTACGGCTCCCACCCTTTTCTGATACTGCTTTGGGACATCCCACGTGTTTCAGTATTAGAGCTGTGTCAGTCCATGGACGATAAGAGAAATTTGGATTTTTGTACTTACCGTAAAATCCTTTTCTCTGATGTGCATGGACTGACACAGCACCCACCCTTCTTTTATGGTTTGTACTGCTTTGTTACGAACTGAGGCTGCAGGTAGGAGGGTTATGTCCGGAGGGACCGCCCCCCTGGGCGGGGCTGTTCAGCTCTGTTTTTTTCTAGAATGTATGTTTCTAACATCTAACATTCTGCCTAGATCTTCTCCTGTGAGCAGGGACATATACCCACGTGTTTCAGTATTAGAGCTGTGTCAGTCCATGGACGTCAGAGAAAAGGATTTTACGGTGAGTACAAAAATCCAATTTTTTTCTTTTTTGATAGAGCGGAGATGGATTAGACGCCCCTCTCAGTTTTTATTGCTGTTTGTATTCCCTTCGGGGACATTCAACCTCTATATTTGTCCTGTTTACCAGTATTACTAAAAGTGAAAGTAACAGGAAATCCCAAATTTTGGGTTGATATCAGAACAGTAGTAGAGAGGCAATCTTCCAATAGGGGAGTTCTTGTGACTCCCTAGGATTCCCTCTTTTTAGAGGGATTTCCTCTGATTTCCTGTTTTGGTTAAGAGACAGGAAGTGAAGGGAAATCTCCCCAATGGGATACAGATTGTAGAAAAAAAAACCCTTCCTTATGCTATCCAAAATGAAAACAATGCCTTAAAGAGGAGGTCCTGCCAAAATTTTTTTTTTTTTAAAGTTAGCATCTAAAAATACTGCAGCTGCTGACTTTTGATATTAGGCCACTTACCTGTCCAGGGAGCCCGCAATGTCCTCACCCCAGCCGATCTTCAGATCGACTCTCGGGTGCTGCCGCTGCCATTCCTGGTAAGGGAACCAGGCAGTGTAGCCTTTCAGCTTCACTCCTGGTTCCCTACTGGGCATGCGTGAAGCGTGCTGCACTTTCTAATTGCCATTGGCCCGGCAGCGGGTAAAGGAGGAGGGGGGTCACGGCCCGTCTCCCGGAAGTAGGGAAGGGGACCTGTCATAAACGGATTCCCGTTACCCCCTCCCCCCTGAAAAGTGCCAAATGTGACACCGGAGGGGGGAGGTAGCGTATAAGCAGGAGTTCCACTTTTGGATGGAACTCCGCTTTAGGTTACACTTTAAGACAAGAAAGTAATACACATCGTATCTAAATGTCTTTTTGTGCCCAGAGATCAGATTTAAGAAACTTTAAAAGAGAAGTATGGTGTTTTTTGCAGATTTAACCTTACCTAGGTGGATGCAGCATCGCCGGCTCTAACACTGAGAACTGAGTGATCAAGCACCACAGATCGCTTGGTTCTCACAGATCCTCGAGCAGAGAGCTGGTGACTGTCAGTCACCGCTCTCTGCTCTGCCCCCCTCACTGGAGCACTGAGCTGTGGAGGGGTGGGAGCGGCCGGCTCAGTCTCTCAGCAGCTTGCTGAGAGGCTGAGCCAGGTGCTGGTCCAGGCATGTGGGTGGATCCCGACTTTAGTGTCGCGATCTTGCCCGAGCCTGGACCGGTTCTGTGATGTCAGCAAACAGCGGACTTCAGCCCGCTGTCTGCTGAAAACAGGTCACAGGAGTGCAGAACAAACTGCACTCCTGTGATCCACAGGAGAAGTAAAGCCAAGCGAGCTTTGGCTGTACTTCTCCTTTAATTTCAGATACTAAAAACACTAAGGCTCCATTCACACGTAGGCGATTCGGATTGTGGGCTGAATCGCCCGCAATTCCAGAATCACGGCAAAACACGGATTGCATTTGTAATGCCATCATTTCTTAACCACTTGCCGCCCACCCACCATCAAATGATGGAGGGGCGGTGAGACTCTTGTTCTGGCACTGATCATCAGTGAGCTGATTGGGCACTTTACTGTAATCAGTGCCCATAAGTCATGCCAGTCAGTGCTGGCTTTCAGTGTCTATCAGTGCCCATTTTTGTTCAAAATTATCGTTTTTGTTTTTTAGTAAACAATAAAAATCCCAGCAGTGATCAAATATCACCAAAAGAACGCTCTATTTGTGTGAAGAAAATGGTCAAATTCGTTTGGGTACAGTATTGCAGGGCCGTGTAATTGTCATTCAAAGTGTGACAGTGCTGAAAGCTGAAAAATGGCCTGGGCAGGAAGGGGGTGCCCTGTATTGAGGTGGTTAATGGCACCCCAATTGCGGGGCGATTGTTGAGCGACAAATCATGTTACAATCTCAGCCAAAATAACGACTGAAAACGCTCCTGGCTCTGGGCCAACATTTGGTACATGAGCTTCTTTTGGAGCGGAGGGAGGCCCATTCAAATGAATGATGCTGCTCAGAAAAACGCTCAACAATAAAATGCTAAAAAAAAACAAGCGGCTGCAGATCACTCAGGTGTGAATGGAGCCTAAATGTGAACTGCAGAGAAGAATGAAGAACATATGTGATCAGTGTGCTGAGACAGATATGAAGAGCTCCTTATGTGTGTATATGACGTGTGTGTGTCCCTAGAGGAGCCCTACACTACTCCACACTCCTCTATACTACTCCCTACACTACTCCACACTCCTCTATACTACTCCCTACACTACTCCACACTCCTCTATACTACTCCCTACACTACTCCACACTCCTCTATACTACTCCCTACACTACTCCACACTCCTCTATACTACTCCCTACACTACTCCACACTCCTCTATACTACTCCCTACACTACTCCACACTCCTCTATACTACTCCCTACACTACTCCACACTCCTCTATACTACTCCCTACACTACTCCACACTCCTCTATACTACTCCCTACACTACTCCACACTCCTCTATACTACTCCCTACACTACTCCACACTCCTCTATACTACTCCCTACACTACTCCACACTCCTCTATACTACTCCCTACACTACTCCACACTCCTCTATACTACTCCCTACACTACTCCACACTTCTCTATACTACTCCCTACACTATTTCACACTCCTCTATACTACTCCCTACACTACTCCACACTCCTCTATACTACTCCCTACACTACTCCACACTCCTCTATACTACTCCCTACACTACTCCACACTTCTCTATACTACTCCCTACACTACTCCACACTCCTCTATACTACTCCCTACACTACTCCACACTCCTCTATACTACTCCCTACACTACTCCACACTACTCCACACTCCTCTATACTACTCCCTACTCCTCCACACTCCTCTATACTCCTCCACACTCCTCTATACTACTCCACACTCCTCTATACTACTCCCTACTCCTCCACACTACTCCCTACTCCTCCACACTACTCCCTACTCCTCCACACTACTCTATACTACTCCACACTACTCCTCCACACTCCTCTATACTACTCCCTACTCCTCCACACTCCTCTATACTACTCCACACTCCTCTATACTACTCCCTACACTACTCCACACTCCTCTATACTACTCCCTACACTACTCCACACTCCTCTATACTACTCCCTACTCCTCCACACTCCTCTATACTACTCCACACTCCTCTATACTACTCCCTACTCCTCCACACTCCTCTATACTACTCAACACTACTCCACCGCACTCCTCTATACTACTCTACACTACTCCTCCATACTACTCCACACTCCTCTATACTACTCCCTACTCCTCCACACTCCTCTATACTACTCAACACTACTCCTCCGCACTCCTCTATACTACTCCACACTCCTCTATACTACTCCCTACTCCTCCACACTCCTCTATACTACTCAACACTACTCCTCTGCACTCCTCTATACCAGTGTTTCTCAACTCCAGTCCTCAAGGCGCACCAACAGGTCATGTTTTTGGGATTTCCTGCAGATGAAACAGCTGTGGTAATTACTAAGGCAGTGAAACTGCTCAAATCACCTGTGCAAAATAATGGAAATCCCAAAAACATGACCTGTTGGTGCGCCTTGAGGACTGGAGTTGAGAAACACTGCTCTATACTACTCCACACTACTCCTCCATACTACTCCTTACTCCTCCACACTCCTCTATACTACTCCACACTCCTCTATACTACTCCCTACTCCTCTGCACTCCTCTATACTACTCCCTACACTACTCCACACTCCTCTATACTACTCCCTAGTACTCCTCCGCACTCCTCTATACTACTCCACACTACTCCTCCATACTACTCCACACTCCTCTATACTACTCCCTACTCCTCCACACTCCTCTATACTACTCCACACTCCTCTATACTACTCCCTACTCCTCTGCACTCCTCTATACTACTCCCTACACTACTCCACACTCCTCTATACTACTCCCTACTCCTCCACACTCCTCTATACTACTCCACACTCCTCTATACTACTCCCTACTCCTCCACACTCCTCTATACTACTCAACACTACTCCTCCGCACTCCTCTATACTACTCCACACTACTCCTCCATACTACTCCACACTCCTCTATACTACTCCCTACTCCTCCACACTCCTCTATACTACTCCACACTCCTCTATCTTACTCCCTACTCCTCCGCACTCCTCTATACTACTCCCTACACTACTTCACACTCCTCTATACTACTCCCTACTCCTCCACACTCCTCTATACTCCTCCACACTCCTCTATACTACTCCACACTCCTCTATACTACTCCACACTCCTCTATACTACTCCCTACTCCTCCACACTACTCCCTACTCCTCCACACTACTCCCTACTGTTCCGCACTCCTCTATACTACTCTCTACTCCTCCACACTCCTCTATACTACTCCCTACTCCTCCACACTCCTCTATACTACTCAACACTACTCCTCCGCACTCCTCTATACTACTCCACACTACTCCTCCGCACTCCTCTATACTACTCCACACTCCTCTATACTACTCCCTACTCCTCCACACTCCTCTATACTACTCCACACTCCTCTATACTACTCCCTACTCCTCTATACTACTCCCTACTCCTCTATACTACTCCCTACTCCTCCGCACTCCTCTATACTACTCAACACTACTCCTCCACACTCCTCTATACTATTCCCTACTCCTCCACACTACTCCCTACTCCTCCACACTCCTCTATACTACTCAACACTACTCCTCCGCACTCCTCTATACTACTCCACACTACTCCTCCGCACTCCTCTATACTACTCCACACTACTCTATACTACTCTATACTACTCCACACTATTCCTCTAAACTCCTCTGCACTCCTCTATACTACTCCACACTACTCTATACTACTCCACACTATTCCTCTAAACTCCTCTGCACTCCTCTATACTACTCCACACTACTCTATACTACTCCACACTACTCCTCTATACTCCTCCGCACTCCTCTATACTACTCCACACTACTCCTCTATACTCATCCACACTCCTCTATAGAGTAGGGTGACCAGACATCCTCAGTTTCAGGGGACAGTCCCCAGATTGAGGGCACTGTCCCCGGACCAAATCTGTCCCCGGATTGGATTTGAACAGGGGCTGGGGCAATTTCAAAGACAGTCAGTGCAGAATTAAAAAAAATAATATCTGAATTACACACCCCCGCTCCGCCGTTCCTACTAGCTTAGGGGGGTGTATTTTTTCCATTATCTGTGCCCCTTTCTGATGATCATGTGCTGGTCGGAGCAGAGGGAATATTTCTTCAGTTTCGGGTGCCCATTCAGCTCCCGCTCGCATGTTCTTCTGCCTTGGCTCAAGTCCCGGCCAGCCGCCTGCCTGCTTATCTCCTTGCTTTCCTTGGCAGGGTGATCTTCCTCCGCTCCCCACCCAGTAGTAGCCGGGGCCTGGAGAGTAAGACTTGACAGGCTCTGAAGCGGGCGGCGGCGACGGGGCAGAGAGTCACTGATTGCCGCCATTACTAGTAAAAAAAAAAAATATGTCCCCGGATTTCAATTTAAAAATCTGGTCACCTTACTATAGAGCCCTTTCACACTGAGGCGCCCATAGCGTCGGTGGTAAAACTCCGCTATTTTTTGCCGCCGAGGCTATGGGCTGATTTGCGGCCGCTAGCGGGGCAGTTTTACCCCCCCCCCCGCTAGCAGCCGCGAAAGGGTTTTAACTGAAGCAGCGCATTGCGGGCAATATAGCTGCGCTGTCCCATTGATTTCAATGGGCAGCAGCGGTAAACACACCGCTCAGTCTCCGCTCCAAAAATGTGGCTAGCAGGACTTTTTTTTTACCGTCCTGCTAGCGCAACGCTCCAGTGTGAAAGCCCTCGGGGCTTTCTCACTGGGGTGAATGTGACAGCTGTTTGAGGGCGGATTGCAGGCGCTATTTTTAACGCTATAGCGTCTGCAATACGCTCCAGTGTGAAAGGGGTCATACTGCTCTATACTACTCCACACTACTCTCTAGTTCTTCCCACTAAACACGTCTCCAACTACTTACACATCTCGGCCAATCAGTGTTCCGGGGGCGGGGTTAAACAGACGCCGCGAATGTTGTAATAAAACGCGGGGACGCAAGGCACGCAAGGTTTCCAAGATGGCGACGGCCAATGAGGGTGTTGGTGCCGGTGGTATAAAGAGCTCGCACCTCGGGATCCCGGAGGCCGTGTTTGTGGTGAGAGCGCGGTGTATGGACGGACGTGTGTGTGTGTGCGTGTGCTGTACTGAGTCATCCATGTCCATACAAGGAAGAATCTCTTGCCTGCCCCGTAATGCGGAGCGCCCCTCCTCCCCTATACAGCACATGGCAGCGCCCCTGTCCGCAGACGTGCCTGGGGGGATGTGTGAGGAGCTTTGTCCCTTAGCAGTCTGATTTATAAAGCTTATTAGTGACAATTGTTGCTATGGGTTACTGAATTGTGTACATTTCCAGCCATCACCAGGCAGAGGTGACGATGTATCATTGCAGCCAGACACTCACTAATGATCACATTTTATTTTCTGTAAGTAGAGAAATGTGACTTCATCTCCTCCTCATTGGGGACAGGCAGCCCTGGGGACAGGTGAGCTAGGAGGAGAGAGATGAGCTCCAGTGGTGTCACTAGGGTTGGTGTCACCCAGTGCGAAAAAAATGTCACCCCCCCTCCATCAATATAGACCCCCCTCCCTCAGTATAAACCTCCCCCCCCTCAGTTACAGCCCCCCCTAGTGCAGACCCCAGCAGCACAGACCCCCCCCAGCATTAGACACCCCCCCCCCATCAGTATAGAAGCCCCCCCCCTTACCTTACAGAGCAGCAGATACACACAGCGGCGTGTCCCTCGAGCGCAGGCTCCTCCTCCTCTGTGCATGTAAACAGAGAGAGGAGGCGGCGGCTTCCTTCCGCTCTGCGACACAGGCAGCGGGCGGGCGGTGTTAGTGTGGTGCCAGCGTGCCGCTACCCACGGGTGTCACCCCTCTGGTGGGTGTCACCTGGGTGCGGCCCACACCTAGCTAGCAATGCTGCTGATGAGCTCATCAGTCTTCTGCTGAGTCTTCACTGTCCAATCAGCATGCTGAGGCAGAGAGGTGTCCCCACTCTATTCCATAAAGGATAACAAAAAATAATACACTTCTTTTTTTTTCTGCAGGTAACAAATGTGCATTTATTAATTTTTGTTGCAGGAGCCTGTAAAGCATTGCCCCAGCAATCAGCAGGTTATAAGTGTAAGCTGTCTGCCCATACCTTTTTCACGTTGACAGAATCAAACTACCAAAGCTACCGCAGGGTTTTACCATTGGCTTCCGCTGCTGTCGGGGGGGCCCCGAGTCTGGCATTCGTGTATGGATGCCGAATGCTGGACTCGGGAGTGTGCCTGCAAGGTAACCCCCGGGAGAGCGCTTCTCCAAGGGGGGGGGGGGGGCGTTATCTGATGCAGGGAGGAGCTGCAGAGGGACCCCAGAAGACCAGGATCAGGGCCACTCTGTGCAAAACAAACTGCACAGTGGAGGTAAGTATAACATGTTTGTTATTTTAAAAAACAAACAAAAGCTTACAATCGCTAAGATTGCCTACCCCCTGCTGTTAAAGTATAAGTTCACCTTCAAAAAAAAAGTAGTCTTTTTCAGGGTGGATTTGATTTAAATCACTCACTAGTAAAAAGGGCTTGATTTAAGTCATACTTTTTAAAGAGCAACTGTCATCTCTGTCCCTGTGGGGGAGGCTCCTCCTCTGACCCGCTGCTGACTCACGACCATTCACTTTAATGGGGCAGTGACACAACAAGGTGAGAGATGTGGCAGCAGGTGAGTGGATGCCCACTAACAGGAGCTGCCATGATGGATGTGAAATGACAGGTGCTCTTTAAATGTAAGGACTTATTCTTGCTGGTAGTTAAAAAATCTTTAATATTTGCAAACAAAATGAAGGTTTCCTATTTAAATAAGTTGTCAGGTTGGTAAAACAGCGCTATCGGAACCAATTCAATCGTAGTTTGTAGTGTACATTGACTTGCAAAACAATGGGATAAGGAAATATTACTGAACTTTGTTTTATCTCATAGTTACTGTGACTGCTTCAATGCAGTGCATGTTATCTCAGCTTGGATTCATTGAAGTTCACCCAAAATTAAAATATTGCAGAATATAGTGTCTCATGCTACATAACTAAGCTCCGTTTCATGCTGAATAAACTAAATTATTAATGTATCTTAAAAAGAGAAACTAGCTTTAGATAGATTTTTACTCAAAGTATTTTATTAAAATAAATTTAATAAAAATCCCAAAAATCTGTTTAAATAAAAAAAAATCTTCCCCTTTTTATTTTTTTTAAATCCATCCTGGTATTTTTGCAGGTAAAAAAGTGCATTTAAATTTAATTTTTTTTTTTTTTTTTTTAACTTGGAGCCTGCAGAGTATTGAACCTGTGATCAGCAGATTGTGGGCGCAGTGCAGGATTCCTGCAGACTGTTATTGTAAGCCGTCTGCTTGTACCTCTTACAGGTGGACAGATAAACACTGACAGGAAAAGACAATGAACTACCAGAGTGCTTAATGTGGAAGTTCATTGACTCAGCGGATCACAGATTGAGGTAAAGGGCCAATCACAGCGACCCCGTTACCATGTGATTAGCTGTCAGCCAATGACTGCTGATCACAGGATGTAAACACAAGCCGGTAAACCGCTTTTCTTTCCTTATGCTGACAGCGTGAGGTGAGAAGAAGGCTGATAACCAGCTTATGGTAAAGGGACATCGGCACTGATCAGTGCCTCCTCATCAGTACTGCCTATCGGTGAAGGTGGAAAATTACCTGTTTGCAAAATTAAACAATAAAAAAAAAAAAGTGTTTTTCTTTCAAAATTTCCTTTTTTTTTTTTTTTTTTTAATGTAGCAAAAAATTAAAAAGCCAGTGGTGATTAAATTCCACCAAAAGAAAGTTCTGTTTGAATTTTTATCATTTTTTTTTAAAAAACACAATGTGGGTACAGTGTTGCCTGACTGTGCAATTGTCATGCAAAATGTGACAGCGCTGAAAGCTGGCCTGGGCAGGAAGGGGGTAAAAGTGCCCAGTAGGAAAGTGGTTAATGCCCACATGGTGCTGTGTGCCTAATGCTTTCACTTGTTGCCTTGGCGTTAAGAGATGGCAAACTATTTTAAAACCACCTGTAAGAGAAAGGGATAATGAGCTAATAGGACTAGCATAATAGCTCATTATGCATCACTTACCTTAGATCGGGGCCCCCGAAGCTGTACTCGTCTCCCTCTTCAGCCGCAGCCGTCGCTGCGGCGATAGGCGGAAGATTACTTCCGGGTATCGCCGCTCCAGCCAATCACAGCGGCGCTGTGATTGTCCGTAGCGGCGAAGACGTGACTGCGCGCGGGAGCCGTCAAATCCAGCTAAGCCGAAGCATTGCTGGGACTTAGCCGGATTTGTGAATGGGATTAACCCTATGAATGCGCCGTTGTCTACGGCGCGCATGCGCCATAGACACGTATGCATGTCATTTTTAGCAAATATCTCCTAAACCGTGTAGGTTTAGGAGATATTTCTTGCACGTACAGGTAAACCTTAATCTAGGCTTTTACCTGTAGGTACACTTGCAAACGTGGGTTTACAACCACTTTTAAGGCGGACCTTCTTTTAACTTTCCATTAAATCTTCTGCCCTTTGTTTTAACTTTGGATAGTAAAACATTTTTTTCTGCCGGTTAATACCTTATACAGTCCACTTCCTCTTGTCTGTTAAAAAGCCTTGTCTCTGTGTCTCTTTTTTTTTTTTTTGGAGATGTATAGAAAATAAAACCCTGTTGATCTGCCAGAAATCCTGTAACTCTGCGCACTGAAATGAACAATATTATCTGCTTCTTGGATATCTGCTGTGAATCGGAAAACACCTCCTCCCTATGTAATGAAGAGGCAGAGAGGTGTTTGTAATCATATCAGTGGAGCAACCTAGGGTGACGACACTGCTCTTCTATAGCTATGATGCAGTGTGTAAGCTTTGTCACCCTAGAGCAGTATTACTGCCAGGTTAAGTTTGTGAAAAGTCTGATTTTTTTTTTTTAAATTCTCCAAATAAAGTTTTTATAGATGTTTGCTAGTGGGTCTGAATTATATATATATATTTTTTTATACTTACTATTAATAAAATTATTTTCTGCCAGTTGCCTTGATTGTGGGCATGTGAAGCCCAATCGCAATCTCTTCCTGGTATAACGATACCCGGCATGCACCTCTTGATGTTGCGCATACGCGATGCTCCGGCGCCCGTAGCGCCGATTGGTTAGAAAGGTGCCATAGCAACGTTTGGGGACAGAGGAAGGTCCCGGCCTGTTCTTATGGCAATCGCCTTAAATCGCATCATTTCCTGTTGGGAAATAATGTGATTTTTGCTCACAGTACTACCCACTGACTCCTGAGAAATTATGACTCTCAATTCCCAGGAGCACAGGTGAGGTAGGAAGTGACTAGGAGCACCATGGACCAGGAAGTGGCAGATTAGGAGCCACTACATAGCATAGTTTCTGGTAAGTAAAACAAGATTTTTCCATACTGTTTCCTAAAGGTCTGTGAATATGCAAAAAAAAAATTCAGGGTGGAACTCCGCTTTAAGTGCTCATTTTGGGGGTGGGGGGTGTTTTGGACAGAACTTTAGCACAGTGGTTTTCACTATTGCCTAATCACAATACAGCAGTAATGTGAAGAAAATTGATCTTTCAGTTTCTGATCTGTTATAGGAAGATGTGGATTCATTCATGCAGAAACCTGGAAATGAAACGGCTGATGTAGTGCTTAAGCGATTAGATGAACAGTATCAGAAGTATAAGTTCATGGAATTAAATCTTTCTCAGAAGAAAAGGAGGTGCGTACTCTTACGTGTGTGTGTGTGTGTGTGTGTGTGTGTGTGTGTGTGTGTGTGTGTTTTTTAAATTAAATGTTGACTTTTTTTTTTTTCCTTTTGGCAGACTAAAGAGTCAGATCCCAGACATTAAACAGACGTTAGAAATTTTGAAGCATATGCAAAAGAAAAAGGTAACCAATGTCTCTTCCAAGCAATATTATTTTATGTTTCTTTTTTTATTTTAAATGCTTTATTAGAAAGTTTTTCAAGTGATAACAGTACAGTAAAGATCGCATAGATTGGCATTGAAATGGGAGTTGCTCCGATACAAGGTCAACTAACGTACAACTGCATACAATAGGTATGAGATTGAGAGACATCTCAAGACATCTGACATATAGTGGTAAACGGTCACAAAACATTGTAACCACTTGAAGTGCCGCTCAAGGTGCTCTGTTGGGGAAAACAAAATCCTGGGGTCCTACAGCAGTGTAAAGGTGCAGAGGCTGTCTTGTGCTTGATCCAAAAAGCAGTGAGGGATGAGCGATATCGCTCAGCAGGTAGAGAGGAATGTGAATGGCCTCAGCCTTTAACTCCTAAGCCACACCCCTCTGGTGCATATCACACCACACACTCTAGTGTCAGGTCACCTGTGGCCAGATGACAGATGCACACTGTAGGGGGTCAGGAGTGCACCACAAGGTAGTGAACCCTATGGCTGACTGCTGCAGATAGGAAACTAGGTGGTTGTGGAAAGCGGGACCAGAGGAGCACAACCAGGACCCTACAGGAAGCTAGAGCCGAGATTCCCCAGGGCGCGGAGTCTAAGACCCAGCAGGTCTTCTCCAGAGCCTCTAGTGGTGAGAATGTTACGCTGCAGGCTGGGTCCAGGTTGCGGCCCCTAGAGTCCCCTAGCTCACGCCCCGAAGGGTAATGAGGAGAGAGGGGAAGCGGCAGCACGGGATACAAGAATAGTGAGGGAAAAGCCAAGGTCTGGGCAACAAGCAGACAGGGATAGTCGGGAACAAGCCAATATCGAAACAGAGACAGACGTAGCACACGGCAGGCAGGAACCCAAACACACAATGCTTAACAAACACGTTGATCAGCAAAGCAGGCTTGCAGTGCACAGGTTAATATAGTGTTCTGTGATAGGCCCTGGGGTGGAGTCAGGCTGGGAGGAGATTATAAAGGAAGCCAGGTGAAGGGGTCTGGCCTCTAAGATGAACACATGAGGAGGAAAGGTAAGCTGACAGACAGACATTAGTGCATATCCATGACATCTAGTCATAGAGAATAACCGTGTATTGAGCAATTTACTGGTGGCATCTAGTCCATCTGCAACTACAGAACAATATGCACAAAGATCACGATTTATGCAGGAGGCTTAGTGTCCAAGAGGCTTGAGTTCAGGCCTTTACAACATGCCGAAAGGGTTATCGTTGCCCAAAAAGAGTATAGTGTAGACAAGGCGAAGAACAGCTTCATCCAGTTAAAGTGGGGGTCAGAGAGGGTGGAATGACAGGCTGGACACGGTGTATGAATACGCTTTAACTCGGGGATCTCAAACTGGTGGCCCTCCAGCTGTTGCGAAACTACAAGTCCCATCATGCCTTTGCCTGTGGGAGTCATGCTTGTAACTGTCAGCCTTGCAATGCCTCATGGGACTTGTAGTTTTTCAGCAGCTGGAAGGCTGCCAGTTTAAGACCCCTGCTTTAACTGAGGAACTCCTAACAAGACAAAGAAAAAGGGTATGTACCATTCTACATATTTTGGGTTGTCCATTGTTATGTCTTTAACATGATGTGTGCAGGTTACAGCCCTATGCCTATCTTTCTAATATATATATATATATATATATATATATATATATAAATATATATATATATATATATATATATATATAAATAAATTTCCACTTCCTGCCCAAGGTATGTCATATGACGTCCTAGATTTTGAGTGGGGATATCTGAATGATGCCTGCAGCTACAGGCATCCTACAGATATCCTCTTTTTCGGGCTAGTGATTCCCTGCACTGTAAGAACAATCATAGTATCAGTTCAGCTGCTTGATAATTTTTACAGGCGGCGGGAGGGGACTTTCACTGCGCTCTGGTGCTTCTACCGGCTCGCCCATACGATCGGGGAGCTTGGGAAGGAATCCTCCGGTTCCTGAAGTTGAGCATAGATTTCCAAGGGACAGATGGTCCCCGGCTATCTCTACGACCTTCGGGGGCCCGGGTGCGACGTTATGAGGTCGCATCCAGCCTGGCGGAAGTAAACATTGCTGGGGACTTGGCTGGAAAGGCCGAGATCATTTTATCGTTTGTTTTTTATTTTGATCTCGTCTTTCCTGCCTGGAGGAGAGATGTGGGGTCTTGTAGACCCCACATCTCTCTATAAAGAGGACCTGTCATACACTTCCTATTGCCAGGAATGTTTACATTCCTTGTAATAGGATAAAAGTGAGCAACCAAAAAAACCTTTTTAAAGGGAAAGTGTAAAAATAAAAAATTCTAATAAAATACACAGAAGCGAAAGCATACGTATGTCGTGCCCGTCGCGTGACATGTGGGCTATCTATTTACTTGGTGTAACATCTTTCACATTATACAAAAAAATTGGGCTTACTTTACTGTTTTTTTTTTCCTCCCCAATTCATCCAAAAAAAAGCTTTTGAATAATCGCTGTGAAAATACCATGGAACATAAGTTGCAATGGCCACCATTTTATTCCCTAGGGTCTCTTCTAAAAAATACCCATATGTTTGGGGGTTCTGAGTAATTAATTTTTTTAGAAAAAATAAAAGATTTTTACATGTAGGAGCGAAGTGCCAGTATTGACCCGGATGGGAAGTGGTTAACTTCTTGAGTCCCCAGGCCTCTGTATCTCTAAATCCCCTTAAGTTCCAAATAGTTTTAATTTTTAGCATTTGAAGTCTACCCTATTTTATTAATGCATCAGGCTTTAATTTGGATACATTGTCTTTAATTCCTTGGATTCATTTTATAACACACAAAATATTTTAACCTATTGCTCTCACTCCGGCCTTCGGAGTCTGGGCCGCAGGGCAGTATTCCAACATAACGACCCCAAACACACCTCCAAGATGACCACTGTCTTGCTAAAGAAGCTGAGGGTAAAGGTGATGGACTGGCCAAGCATGTCTCCAGACCTAAACCCTATTGAGCACCTGTGGGGCATCCTTAAACGGAAGGAGAAGTGCAAGGTCTCTAACATCCACCAGCTCCACACTTTTCAGATATTTTTTTGTAAAAAAAAAAATTAAACTATTTATAATTTTCCTTCCACTTTACAATTATGTGCTACTTTGTGTTTGGTCATTTATGTTTTTGGTTGTGACATGACAAAATGAGGAAAATTTCAAGGGATATGAATACTTTTTCAAGGCACTGTGTGTGTGTGTGTGTGTGTGTGTATATCCCCAGCCTGTTACTGGAGAGTGAAAGAAGCTGCACAGTGATGAGCTCATCTGTCACTCTTTCTTTTACCCACATACTTCTTGTCGGCACATAAACTGATTGTCGTCTTGTACTGCTTATACCTATCACACTTCAGCCCTGCTGTACAGGAATTGCAGGTACTTAAAGGTTTAAGAAAAAAAGTGCATTATTTACCATGGAGCATGCAAACCAAATTGGTACCCACAATTGGAGTCCTGCAGACTCTCCTGACAGCTGTCTGCCTGCATCTCCACATGGGCAGACATTTACTCCGCTGCAGGGAATGTTGGTGAATTACAAGGATACTGGTGAGTGCCTTGGTAGCTCATTGAGAAAAGCCATCTGTCACAATGGCAGCTGGGACTTGTAGTACATTTATTCATTCATAAATCGCTGTGACTGAATGACGCAGCTGTGTGGGCAGAGCCCCCAACTGCTGTCACAGTGGGGCTGCGGCGATAACATGTTGAACCCTAAATACAGGTGTAACCTGTTACTAAAGGTGAACTTTTAACAATTCTTGCATTAATAAAAAAAAGTTTTAATGGTGTATTACAGAGCGCTAATAATTTGTCATTTTAGATCTGCCTAGAGTTCAGCTTTAAGGAATGCTAAGCTAGAAATCTTAAATTTTTTATTTTTTTTCCCTCGGTTTGGATACTTAAGTGAAAACTTTCTTTCTTGACAGGGCACTACAGGGCCAATGGAAACAAGGTTTTTATTGGCAGATAATCTATATTGTAAAGCATCGGTACCGCCTACAGACAAAGTCTGCTTGTGGCTTGGGGTAAGTTTAGAAGAAAGGCAAATGTGGCTCCTAAATGCTAAGATATTTATAAAATGTTTGCACTTTTTATGTTGCGTTTAAAGGGATGCTATGTAATGTTTACTTCTTACAGATGTTATATGGTAAGTGATAAACAGCATTAATCATCTGTGGTGAATTACTTTTTTTTTTTTTGGAACTTTCAACTAGCTGTGGATTTGCTAACCTGGGAAAGAAGGGAGGGAAGCTGCTGTTATGAGGGGGGAACTCCACACCAAATTTTAAATCGAAACCGGCATGGGTCCCCCCCCCCCCCCCCCCAGGAGCATACCAGGCTCTTAGGTCTGGTATGGGTTCTAAGCGGAACCCCTACGCCGGAAAAAACGGCGGGGGGTCCCCCCAAAATCCATACCAGACCCTTATCTAAGCACGCAGCCCGGTCAGGAAAGGGGGTGGGATTGGATATGAATTTCCTGTTTTTTTTTCGGCGTAGGGGTTCTGCTTAAAATCCATACTAGACCTAAGGGCCTGGTATGCTCCTGTAGGGGAACCAATGCTGTTTTTTTTTATTTAAAATTTGCCGTGGAGTTCCCCCTCATGATTCATACGTACTGAGCGCAACACATCTGCGAATCAGATGCATTCCTATAGAACATAATGGGCAGACAATTCACACCGCAATGCCTAGAAAACGCACACTTTTTTTGGGCAATGCGCAGTGCGAATGCATCGCACATATATGAACCAGCCTCATTGAAATCAATATATTTTAAAATGTTATGCGAATTGGATGCGTTTAAGCCGCAACCAATTCGCATAGGTGTGAACGGGGCCTTAAAGAGGAAGTAAACCCTGATGGGTTTTACTTTTTATTTCCCTGCAAAGGTAAAGCATAATGGGTTACTATGCAGTGCATAGTAGCCCATTATGTGTCACTTAACTGAAACCGAAGCCTGCGATGTCACCGCTGTCCCCACTGGCAGCGAGCATCCATCTCCCCCCCCCCCCCCCTTCCGGGGCCACAAACTCCGGCTCTGTGACTGGCCAGAGTCGCGTGACGTCACATGCCCATGGGAGCCGCCAGTCACAGCATGGCCCCTTTACAAACGGAATAGAATATGGTGTAAAAAAAAACTTATAAAAATGTAGGGTTTCATGTCTCTCCAAACAAATGAACTCTATTAAAAGGGAAGTATAGCTTTCTAATCAAAATAAAGATTACACTCACCTAGGTGGATGCAGCATTGACCTGATGCTGCATCTCTCCCTTGCTGGCTCTGTAGTGAGAACTGAGCAATCAAACACAGCTGATCACTCGGTTACCCCCCCCCTCCTCTCTGAGCAGAGATCCTGGACTGTCAGTCAGTGGCTCTCTGCTCTGCCCCTCCCACGCTCACTAGAGCGCTGGACTGTGGAGGGGGCTGGCTTGGGCTCTCGGCGGATCGCTGAGGGGCTGACCAAGTGCTGGTTCTGGGTGGATCCCGACCATATGTTTGGGATCTTTCCCCAGCCTGGACTGGCTCTGACGTCAGCCCGCTGTCAGCTGAAAACAGGTCACAGGAGCGCACTCCTGTGATCCATAGGAAAAGTACAGCCAATAAAGCTTTGACTATGCTTCTCCTTTTTTAAGATCCAAACTGACCAAAAAAATGCAGACCATGCAAAGTACAGTTGATAAAAAAATAGTTTTAAAGCAGTGCAGTCAATATGCACAACCCATCGATATATGGCAAGAAACCTAAATAAGAACATATAAATTCATATTCACTTGTGATCCATGAACAGTAAGTAAACATCAAAACCATATAAGCTCGTGTTCACGTATGATCCATGTAAACATATCTGTGACCAGTGTTAAATTCAAAGTTCCAAGGAGAAACATTTGGCGCACAAGGCCGCCACCAGTAAATCAACCTCATTGTCTGCATTTTTGGGTCCGTTTGCACCTTTTTAATAGAGTTCATTTGTTTGGAGGCATTTGAAATTTTTTTTTTTTTTTTTTTTTTTTTTTTAGCACCACGCACTTTATACACAATACAAAGTGTACTCACAGCTTATTGTTCTTGATGAGCAAATGTGTCATTTCATATTTCAGTTAAGAGGTTTAGAATATTAATATGTCTAGCTATCAGAAGCAACAAAAATGTAAACCTTGTTTCTAGTGGGTTGTAAACCACTTGAAATATGAACAAAGTATATCCTTTTATGGTGTGTACATGTGTCAATCCAGAGCTTAAAATGTCATTACTGTCTACTGCCTGGTTCCTCTGCTATCTGCCTGAGCCACTTCTGACAAGTTTTCCTGACCCCAAGAAAAAAAGTGATAAGGGAGGGAGCTCCAGCACACAGTCTGTGCTTTACAGACTTGGCTCTGTCCCTGTGTGCTGTATGAAGACGGGTGTGTCCCTTCCATCCAATCACGCTATGCTGCGCTCAGTAAGCGCTAACTTCAGCTGCCTACCCACCACTTTCTGAAAGCTCACACAAGCTATGTAAATTCTGGACTTTGAAAATATGTAGCGGAGTGAAGACTGCAGATAAACACAACTTATGTAAGATTTGTTTCAGCTCTGTATTACCTGAGACTAGTCGTTTCATGAAGTGTATGTATAGGGTTTACAACAACTTTAGGGGTGTAGTTTTAGTAATTAATTTTACAATGTACTTTTTTGTTTAACAATTAATTTTTTTCTTATAAGGCCAATGTGATGCTTGAATATGATATTGATGAAGCTCAGGCTTTGCTAGAGAAGAATTTGTCTACCGCCACCAGAAACCTCGAGTCCACAGAACAGGACCTTGACTTTTTGCGGGACCAGTTTACCACAACAGAAGTCAGTATCCTTTTTGTGGTGGTGATAAATTGGTGGTTTTCAGTTGGTTTTACTTGATTAGTAGCTGTTTTGTTAGACAATTGCGGAAGTTGACTGATTATGTAGGGAACCACGATAAGGTAGAGGCATTGGTGAAATTAACCTGTCTTAAAGTGGTTGTAAAGTTTTGTTTTTTTTGTCGTCCCCCCCCCCCCCCCCCCCCCTCAAGTTGTCTTCCAGGACATCATCTGAGAGGGCTCCTCCCACCTGTAAAGGAAATGCAATGTCCACCATTACAAAGAGTTTGCACATACCTGCATGCTTCAGTTCTTGTGTTTTTGCTCTGCACCAACAGGATCAGCACACAGTTTGTTTTTTTATTTCTTTCCAGTCCATGTGCTAGTTGAGGGAGTCAGGCAACTTAGGCCAGGGATTTCAAGGGACCCCCCCAGGGTCCTAATCGGCTTCCCACTGGGGAGTAAGCAACCCCCCCCCCCCTGCTGACAAAGGTATCTTGGGATACCTCCCTGCAGTCCCCTCTTTAGCGCTGTGGTGCAGCAGCATATACAACCTGGCCTGCCTGTGGTGTCTGCGGGATGCCATCTGGCCTCCTCACTCCTCTCTCCCCTGTCTGGACGTTCAGAGGCATGTAGCAAGATGCTGTCAGGTGAGTCTCAGACGCAGAGTGTGTCACTTTCGGTGGGCGGAACTTCCGGTGATGCAGTTTCATCCAGCGCTAATTACTAAGGCAGTGAAACTGATCAAATCACCTGTGAAAAATGGAAAACTGGAAAACATGACCTGTTGGGGCACCTTGAGGACTGGAGTTAAACACTGAGCCAGAGCATGACAGACCACCTTCATGTGTTTGCCCTGGGCTACATAGTGATATGCAGCAGGCTATCTGCACCTTTCTGAGACCTTTTCTCATTCACTGACAAAAGTTCAGGACCAGCAATAAAGCATGCGGTCATAACTTGGCGTCAGGATTGGACAAAACTCTTATGCCAAAAATGTATCAGCAAGCTGGTGGCAAAAAAAATCACGGGTGCTTTAAAGATATTTTATGTCAATTTTTAAAAAGGAAAGATGGGACAAACCACACCTAATACAGCCAGGGGCGCTTGTGGACACAAACGTGATCCGCATCACCACAGATGCCATCACCTCAGGCTAGGGCGCACACTTGGCATTACATCTGGCACAAGGCACTCAGAGCCAGGACTGGTCTCTCTCCTCATCAAACATGAGGGAGATGGAAGCAGTGCATCTAGCACTAAAATCCTTCCAAGCGCTGATCAAGGACAGACATATTCAAATACAAACACAGACAATGCTACAACAAGGTCCTGAGGTTCTTTTCCCTTTCTACAAGACACGGAAGCATGGGGGTGAACGCCCTGGCACAAGACTAGTCATTCCCGCTAGGCATTCCCTCCCCCGCCTCAAAGAGCATGGTTCCGCCATTTTAAAGAACCTGAGCAGTCAGCCGCACCTTTTACCATACAAAACAGAACTAACTCCGGGGCCAATCCGGCACCCGAGCATTAAAATACTGAAGCTTTCAGCCTGGCCCCTGAAGGGATGTTACAGAACAGAGACCTGTCAGGCAAAGTGGTAAATACCATCTTTGGCCAGCAAAAGTTACTCAAGCGATGTATGAAAAGATTTGAAAAAAGTTTGTATCTTGGTGCTTGAAAAGAGGTGGGGGGGGGGGGGGATTCCGACCATTTTGGACTTTTTACAAGATGGTGCAGACAGCAATATATCGTACAATACATTGAAGGTACGGGTCGCAGCCCTAACCTCCTTCCTTGATGTAAGACTAGCGGAAGAGCCGCTCAGAAAGCGATTCCTCTGCTCTGTGAAGAAAATCAAAACCAGAAAGTTCTAAGCATTTCACCTCGTGGGATTGATCCATAGTATTAAAGGTGTTCCTCTCTACTTCCTTCAAGCCTCTCTAGACGAATGCTCAGACTAAACACTAAGGCTATTTTACCTAAGGCTATAGGTGTAATAGCGGTGCTTTTCGGCCACTATCGGGTGCTTTTAACCCCTGCTAGCGGCCGAATAAAGGGTTAAAAGCACCACTGTGAATCGCTTTGCAGGCGCTTTGGCAGCAGTGCCCATTGATTCCAATGGCAGGGGTGGTGTATGCACCGCCAGAAAGATGCTGCTCACAGGACTTTTTCTAATGTCCTGCAAGCGCACCGCCCCCCAGTGTGAGAGCCCAACAGCGCCTGAAACGCATCAGTGTGAAAGTAGCATAAAAACTGTGGTATTGGTATCTCTGGCGTCAGTGAGGTTCAGGCACTATCAATCTTGGAACCATACTGTACGATCCTATTGGACAAAGTAATCCTCTCGCCTGACCCAGCCTTTCTACCGAAAGTCCCCTCAACGTTCCACAGGACATTGTCATACCTTCCCTCCCAGCTAACCTCCATGGCAACAAGAGGGAAAACTACTCCAAATTCGATGTTAGGAAAATCCTGATGGCTTACCTGGAAAGGGCCAAAAAGCCTGGGGGAAGACTTCTTCGTTCTTTCTTTTTATACTCAGGAAAAAATGGAGGTCAACAAGCTTCAAAGAACTTTATAGCGAGATGAATTAAAATGGGCATCGCACTGGCATACCATCCCAAAGTCTACGTCCGCCTGAGGGAATCGCAGCCCACTCTAACAGACTCCTCCTTTGCAGAAAAAGCAGGGGCTACGCCAGAGCAGATCTGCAGGACAGTGACATGGTCGTGCTTTAAAACCTTCGTAAGGCACTATTGCATCAACCGCCTGTCCAGCCAAGATAAAACTTTCGGTAGGAAAGTTCTCCAGGTGGTACCTGGTAACTCCTTTTTCTAGGAAGTCTTCCAGGGCAGATCTCGTTAATTTCGTTAAAAAAAAAAAAAAAAAAAAAGTAGGGAGACATTACTTGGTTTCAGTGAAAAGGCATGGTAGTCGCCTGTTCCTTTTTATACTACTGAGGCATGCAGGTATGTGCAAACTCTTTATAATGGTAGACATGTTTCCTGAGAGGAGCCCTATCTCTGATGCTTTCCCGAAAGACTTCCTAGAAAAGGAGTTTCCAGGTGTCTGTCTGTTTATATATTAAACCAAAAAAAAAACATGTTATACTTGCCTGCTCTGTGCAGTGGTTATCTCGGTTGCCCCACTGGTGCTCCTGGCCCCTCCCTCCTGCCCCCACAGCAAGCAGCTTGCTATGGGGGCACCCAAGCCGCTGCTCTGTGTCCTTTCAGACATGGAGATATGGCTCAGCCTCGCCGTGCCTCTCTACATTGGCTCACTGACTTTGACAGCAGCAGGAGCCAATGGCACCTGCTGCTGTGTCTCAGCCAATGAGGAGGGAGAGTCCCAGACATTGCTGGATCGTGATGCAGTTTAGGTAAGTATGGGGGGGGGGGGGGGGCTGCTGCACACTCAATTGTGCACCTGAATGCAGTGAGAATGTAAAGCGAGGAAGCAGATGAAATAAAAAAAATAAAGGCAAATTACCACTTCTTTTTTTTTTTTTTTTTAACCACTTGCTTACTGGGCACATAAACCCCCTTCCTGCCCAGGCGAAATTTCAGCTTTCGACACTGCGTCGCTTTGAATGACAATTGCGCGGTCGTGCGACGTGGCTCCCAAACAAAATTGATGTCCTTTTTTTTTTTTCCCACAAATAGTTTTCTTTTGGTGGTATTTGATCACCTCTACGGTTTTTATTTTTTGCGCTATAAACCAAAAAAGAGCGACAATTTTGAAAAAAAACACCAATATTTTTTGATTTTTACTATAATAAATATCCCTTTTTAAAAAAAAACGTTTTTTTTCTGTTTAGGTCGATACGTATTCTTCTACATATTTTTGGTTAAAAAAAATCCCAATAAGCGTATAGTGATTGGTTAGTGCAAAAGTTATAGCGCCTACAAAATAGGGGATAGAATTCTGACATTTTATTTTTTTACTAGTAATGGCGGCGATCTGCAATTTTTGTCAGGACTGCGATATTGCATCGGACACTTTTGACACCTTTTTGGGACCATTCACATTAGTGCTATAAAACTGCAGATTACTGTATAAATGTGACTGGCAGGGAAGGGGTTAACACTAGGGGTGAGGAAGGGGTTAAATGTGTTCCCTATGAGTGATTGCTACTGTGGGGGGAGGGGACTGACTTGGGGAGGTGACCGATCTGTGTCCCTATGTACAAGGGACACAGCATCTGTCTCCTCTCTCCCTGACAGGACATGGGTCTGTGTGTGTGTGTAAACGCACAGATCCATGTCCTTGTCTGTGTACCGGCTGATTGCGGGTACCTGGCGGACATCGCGGCTGCCAGGCACGCGCATCGCCATCTCAGTGATGCGCCAGGCACGCGCGGCGGCGCTCGCGCGCCCCCCAGTGGCCGGAGGAGCGGAGGCCGTATGACGGCCTCCCGGCATTTTAGAACCACTTTGCGGCCGTCATTTGTCGTATGACGGGCGCAAAGTTGTTAAATCTGTTTCCCTCTCTTCTCCTCCATGCATTTAGGTGCACGTTTGATATTGCAAGCTTTATTGGACCTGGTTTCAGGAAGGTGTAATCTATTTGAGGATCCCATGAGAAAATAACTTATTCTATGTTTAATTGAGAGGCTTTGAATATTGGGATGTTTCTCCCTAAATACTTGCCTGAGCCTGGTCTCGGTCCAATGCTGTGCCCCACAATACTTCAATACTTTTCTGTCAAATTCACCACTGAGGTCAAACGGACTGTGCCACAAGCCAAATGTATGGCAAGGAGTTGCAGCATAGTGGTTCAATACTAAATCAAAGCTGGTAAAAAAACACATGCAGTAGGCAGCAGGATCGCCTCCTGGGAAGCTGCTGCTCTACTGCCCTGTGATCCAAACTGCTTCTCAGAGGACAGTAGAAAGTGCTGCCTGTGTAAAAAGGGGCCGAAATACAAGTGTACCTCTTGGGCCCTATCGGTTAAATTTCAGTCTAACGTTTACTGTACATTGTTTCAATTGCCTTTATCTTTTCATAAGCTGGTTCCTTAACAAATTGTCCAGATATGGCTAGAGTGTATAACTGGGATGTAAAAAGAAGAAACAAGTCCGATGGCACAAAAATCAAAGCATAGTTTTAATTCTTTCCAAGTAATAGTTTTAGATGGGCCCTCAGCAGGCCTTTGGGATGGGATTAGTCTTTTTTTTTTTTTTTTTTTCTGTCTTTCCTCTTAACCATTGATCTTGAAGCATGCACTTTTTATTTATTTGTTTAATCCAATTTCATGCATGCCTCAAGGTATACTGGTTTTCAGTAGAAATGAGCAGAAGAATCTTTCCTCTTGCGTCCACCTAAATTCGGACTGGATAAAACCATTTACATGAGCTACTGGAATGTGTCGCCCAGCTACTTGTAGTTCTTTACATGCCATGTCTGTATGCTCCAATAAATCCACTAAGGGCTGATGTTTTTTTTTTTTTCCTAGTTACGTCTTCTTGCAGGGGTTGGAGTAGAACATATCTTGCATGGGTTTCCTAGGGTGGTAAATTTGGACCCTGTCTGTTTTGCATCCACCTGGTGCACTGTGGGTAAAAAGGTATGGTGTTGTGATCCAGCTATTTAGACTGAGTGGTAGTCTGTGAGCACTGGTATACCTAGCCAATGCCTTGTTTGCTCCTGATTTCACAAACAATTATTATTATTTTTTCTGTGAAATTGTTGAGGTTTCCAGTATGACAGACATCATGCTCAAAGTTGCTGAATCTGTTGCATCCCTAGCATAAAATCAAATCATGTGTACTGTCAATTCATTGCCCCTGAAGAATTTAGAAAATTGAAGGTCTGGGGAGGCATTTAGTCTAGAGCCCATTCACACAGGGGCAACTTTGGATCCAACTTCAAGTCGCCCCTAGTTGCCTCAAGTTGCGCTGGCTGAGGAAATCAATGTAAGTTAATGGAGCCGTCTTAATGCACACTACTGCAGTCGCTCCGACTTCAAAAATGGTCCCTGTACTACTTCAATCCGACTTCTAGGTGACCTGTACCCATTGATTTCAATGGAAGTCGCTCAGAAGTCGGATTCCCTGTCTTAATAGGAGCAACTCTCCAGGAAGAGAAAATACATTTCTCAGGCAAACCTCTCCCTCCCTCCCACAGAGCTGATTCTTGTTTGATTGGCCACTGGAATGTCTCTTGTCCTGGAGGCAATTTGAAGTTGCCTTGTAAGTAGCTCCAGGTCGGCTGTGATTCATTCTCAAGTCGTGTCTGAGTTGCCTCATAACTTTGCACTGGAAGTCGTGTTGCCCCTGTGTGAATGGGCCAGTTTGTTTATCCTGGGAAACCCCTTAAGGAACAAAAAGGAAAGCTGGTATATTCTACATCAAATTTATAAAGCAAATCCTAGAATAGTTGCAGTTTTAAAATGACCCTTTCCTTCTATTCTGTCATACTTTGAGAAGTTCAGCTAGAAAACATTCTTTTTCTTATGCTGTTTAAAGGGCTTTTTAGTTATCAAGGTCCTGCCAGCTCAGACAAATGCCTTGTGTTTTTTTGGATCGGTTTTGATGTGCAAGCTCCTGTTCTGGTTCCTGCCAGGTGATCATGGACTTGTTGAGAAGCACCACATTTAAAGTAATCCCAGGGAGGCCTGCTTTGGAAGACTCTTTGCATAACAAGTTGTGTATAGGGTCTGTGAGGGATCACTTCAAATGTGCATGCTATAAGGCAGCTAGTTGGGAGTTGACTAAATAGCATGCAACATAGGGATCACCTGTTTGATCGAACACCCATGTCGGCAGACCATTTCCAAGCTAAAAAGAAATGGGAACTTGCAGGACCCTCGATTAATCATGGTAAAGTTCTCAAGGACGAGAAAGGGGGGGGGGGGGATCAAATGTACAGTATATTATTGAACTTGCTTGATTTGTGTTGCATGTATGGGGATTTTAAAATGACCTGTATAGGTTAGAAATATGTGGCACTTGTTTTCGAGGTCGCATGCTCCAGAACTGTTCTTTTACCCATCCTTCACTACTTGGTGAGCCACTGGCCAGAAATAAGCATGTGCATATATCATATGTACAAAAGTATTCCAGGTCCGTGACCGACCATGTAAAGCAAATATATTGGACCTGGGTCATCCAAAAAATACTGTTCCCATGATTTTTCCTGACCGATTTCTGGTAAGATATTTTAATTGCACATATATATTTTACACTTTTGTGTGTTTTTTTTTTTTTTTTTTTTATAAATGCAGTTCTCTTCACAAGCACTGAATTTTTATTTTTTCTCATGAGCAAACAAGTATACAGCATCTACATATAAAGAAAACGTACATTTAACACGTATCTGGAATTTTCACGAGTATAGAAGTAAGCATGTAGCACTTTTTTTTAAATCTAAATATTGCCACAAGAGCACATTCCTTATGTCTGATGCCAACAACCTAAGGATACAAAGTTGCTTCATTTCTTATATAGGGCATGCTGTGATATGTAGTACTTAATGCAGTGGTTTTGAACTCCAGTCCTCAGGGCCCACCAACAGGCCAGGTTTGCAAGATAACTGAAATTCATCACAGGTGATATAATTTGCTGCTCAGGGATTGCAGTATTCTAGTCTGCATCTCGCCAAGGTAATACTTAAAATCTGGCCTGTTAGTGGGTCCTGAGGACAGGAGTTGAGAACCACTGACTTAACGGTTTGTGAGGTGGACAGATGTTTACCATGCAGGCATTATCCATCTTTACTTTTGGGAGACAATCACACTTCAGGACATTGCTTCTGCATAAGTAAAATGCTTCCCTACACCTCTGATATTTCCCCCCCCCACAATGTTTCATTTGCTAAACCATGACTTGCATTAAATCTCTACATAGTCACATTAAATCGTTCCATTATTATGGCTTTTTGTTCTAATGAACTGGTTTTGTATTTTTTTTATTTTTTATTCTGCATTGTAAAAAATATGAAATTGTTGCTTTAAATGTTGTGTTTTCTGTTATTTAAGTTTAAGATCTTTTACATCAATGTATTTGGAACACCACCTGTTTAAAATGTTAGCTTCTCTAGAGGTCTTCACCATGTTTGGTGTCAGTTTTAGGTAGCCGAGGCTTATTAACACTGCAATGATTGTACCAGATATACACAAAACAACTTTTGACAGTTTGAATTCGGATTTCCTCCTTTTTTAATATGCATTTAGTAAATAAAACCTGTAAACTGTCTGCTGTGGCTATTGTCTCCCCTTTCTTAGATCCAATTTATAATAAAATCGCCCATTTGAATGTCCTCTAAGATATGTTGATTATAAGAGTTTAAAGGGCTTGATCTTAGTCTTGTATTAGTGTAAACTGACACTACTTGGTGTTTGTAAAGTTCAGTGCAGCTCTAGAGATAATTTGGTAAGTTCGAGTACAGACTGTGGCTATTTACTATAACAGTTTCAAGTAGAACTAAATGCAAAAAGCTTTGTTTTGTAGAGTATTGACAACCCCCCCCCCCCCCAACTTGTGGAAAATCCATTTAACCCCAAGTTCACACCTATGCATTTTTAGTGCGTATTGCAGAAATGCTCTACAGTCCATTTAACATGGTTTTTTCATAAGGTACTAGTTCACATCTATGCGTTTTGCAGCTGGTGTCTTTTTGGAAAGGGTTGGACTTTTTTACTGTGATTTTCAGCTAATAGACTAAAATGGAGCTGCACCAGAAACACAAGTAGTGCATTTTTGATGCAATTTTTTTTTTTAATGTGTTTTGCAGTTCTTATTTTACCGCTGTATATAGCTGGTTGCTAAGCAGGGGGCGGGAAGCCGGTCACTACGGCCTTACCTGATGTGTAGAGAGAACCTTCAGGTTTAGTATGGATTTGGAGGGGACCCCCGTGTCCAAAAAAGAATGGCGTGTGGTCCATAAATCTATACCAGACCCTTATTTGCGCATGCTACCCGGCAGCCCAGGAAAGGGCGGGGGGGGGGTTGCTTTGGGGCAGGGGGCTCTGCGCCCCCACCCCAAAACACCTTGCCCACATGTTGACAAGAGCCTCTTCCCGACAACCCTGACCGGTAGTTGTCGGGGTCTGCAAGCGGGGGGCCTTATTGGAATCTGGAAGACCCCCCTCCCCCATTCACCAAAAAAGCAGTGAAATGTAATAAAACCACGAGCCGGTTTTTGATAATTCCTTTTATTAATAGCCGTTTTTCCCGTCTTCTCCTTCCCACCATCTCCTCCTCGAGTTGTCTCTTCCCGCTGTCTTCTTCCTCGCCGCAGGTCACCCGCAAAAAAAGCTGCTCTTGTTCTGTTGTCTTCATCTGTTTTTGTTGTTGCCCACTCTCTGCCGACTCATATATTGGCATGAGGTGTGGCCATCCGATGACATCTCCTAGAGAGCCCGCCGGGTGATGACATTGGATGGCCACGCCCATATAAGAGTCGTCAGAGAGCGGGCAATAACAAAACGGATAACGACATCAACAGAACAAGAGTAGCTTTTATAAAAAAAAATGCGGGAAGGAGGCGGCGGCACTAACCGGCTCTTGTGTTTTTAATGGGTAGTGGTACAATGTACCCAAAACCCATTCACATAGGGGGGCTGGGATCTGGGGCTCCCTTTTTAAAGGGATGCTTTCAGAGTCTGATAAGCCCCCCCCCCATCCGCAGACCCCGAACACCAGCTAGGGTTGCCGGGAAGAGGCCCTTGTCCCTATCAACATTGTCCCCTCCCTGTCCTGCTGGGCAGCATGCTCGGATAAGGGTCTGTTATGGATTTTGAGGGGGACCCCACCCTGGGTTTTTTCGCTGGAAAATGTAAAATTTTTCTTTCAGTGGGGAACCCCGCTGACAGCTCATCGGTTGCGGCGCAAGGCTTCCTGGCTCCATCCTTAGCAACCAGCTATATACAGTGTGTTTTTACAGTGGGATGCAAAATGCATGAAAACTGCATGCAAAAACGCTGGTTTAAAAATGAAAAATGCATCAAGCACAGCCGCATAGATGTAAACCTAGCTTTATGGCAGAATGTGGTAGCACCGAGTGTATGTGTGTTACAATTTTTTATATTATATGAAATGTTTTGGTTTAGCTGCACTTTACGACACCCTTATCGGTACCTAATGGTGCTGACAGCCCTATAGTTCCTGTGCATACCCTTCGGTGGGCTCTGCAAAGAATCCTGGGCTGTTGTAACAAGTAAGTTTTGACACTACCGAGTTGGCATGTGGCCTTTACTATGATGATCTTGCTATAGGCTGCATATTATTTTTTTTCCTTTTTTAGTCTGTAAAGACATGTTTACTTAATACTACATTGTGGGACCATAGGCTGAATGAAGTATTACTATTTCCATACATTGGGTTATGCTGCTGCCTTGAAGAGGTTGGACACTGGAAAAACCCATCATGCCTCGGTTTTTTGCTATTCCAGAATGGATGTCTTCCCACCTCCTAGAAGCAAATTATTTTATTTTAAGCCCCTGTTCACATTGGGCTGATTTGACATGTAAAACAACATGCAAAATACGAGCCTATTGCTGGCAACAGCACTGTCCGAATTGGTGCGACAACGTACCGTTTCCGAAAAGTAGTTCCTGCATTATTTTTGGCGACTGCGGGGGTGATTTCAATAGACATCTGTACATGAACCCGCACAGATGTCTCTCAAATTTCCCCTAAAGTCGGACTGAAATGCAGGTTTAAAATTGCACAAGTTCAGCTGAACTCGCATGATTTCAAACCTGCATTCAGTGTGAACCTAGGCTTATAAAGATGATTTTTCTTGTAGCACTTTTTTTTTTTTTCCCAGTTGCTGCAAAGCTATAAAGGACTTATTTTGAAGCTCTCCGGCTTGACTGTTCTTGGCACTGGGCTCTGTCGAAGCTGCTTACCTAGTCCAGGATTGGTATAAACCTGTCTGGTGGAACCCTGCCCCTGAAAACTCCTTAGGGAGTGTGTCCCTGTATCTCCATCCCCAGTGTGTCTTGGCTGCATTAAGTCATGTGTGTGCAGGAAAAACTGTATTTTTTTTCTTCCCTAAGGGGTTAAAGTGGATGTCTATGCAAAAACACTTAGTATACATCCTTCTTTTTCTTTTATTAATCCGACCTGATCTCCAGTGGTGAAGTTCTGCAAAGGACACGGCCAACAACGGCTGTGAAATGAATGGGAAGTGACGTCACCCATAAAGTTACTATGGGGCTTTCGTTGTCGTCCATGTCCTCTGCACCCGCCTACACAGCGAAGCCGTGGCTGACAGCTGTGTGGAATCCAATCGGGTCAGCGTGGCTTCAAAAAAAGGTATGTATACTTGTTTAGCCCTTTAAAAAAGGAAAAAAAAAACAAGAGCGGTTAGTGTAAAAATTCTGGTGCCTATAGCTGCAGGGATTATTGCATGGACTTCCACTTTAACTTACTAGGCTCCAGCCGTGATGGATCATTTGGCAGAAACAAATGCACCATATTTGAATTGGTGCTTTTATGGTCCTGGGTGTGACTGGCCAGGATTTTTGGCTCTACTACTTCTGCGAGAGCCTCCTCTCGATGGGCTCATTGCGTCTGTGGGTGCTTTTTTTTAAAAATTGTATTTATATAAATACAATACTTGCGCAGATTGTGTACCCTTCTTGCCATCTCTTCACCTATCCTCTGGAATACACCTGGGCTTTCTGCTACCTCACCATCATTGGTATTAAACACCAAGTTCACCTTTTAGGAGCATGGTACACCCCTATTTAGAGTGTAACCTGCTCCAAGTGACCTACCTTCAGCTGCCACTCCCTGCTTTGTGACAGCAGGTGGGGGATCCTCTCCCCACACCTACTGTCACAATTTGAACCGTGAGGCCATGTAGGGCCATGTAGGGCTCCACCTATGCATCCGTGTCTTTCATTTAGTTTCCTGTGCATTAATTAGACTACAAGTACTGTCAGCCACAATGGCTTGTAGCTCTCAAACTGCAAAGGGGAATGGTGAGTGCTCTTGTAGTCCCTTGCTACTGCCTGCCCCTGTCAGCTTACTGAGTGTCTGCAGAATCCACGTATTGCACCCAGATTTTGCTGTTCGTGGGTACAATGCTTTAACCACTTGCTGCCATATCGCATAACTGGTACGTCATTTGACTTCAAGTGCTTGTAACGGGGTGATGATTGCAGATGCGGGCATCACCCTGGTACCGTTTTTTTTGAGCCACCGGTTGGCTCTCTTGTAATATCTACTGAGCCGCTGGTCAGCCGCTCTGGTTGTTATTACAAGCAGCGGGAGGGGGGTATCTCCCCCTCGGGCTGCCTTATACGGCTCGCTTGGGCTTTCCCATCCCACTGGGAGACCCAAACTTACTAGCTGGCATGGCTGCTGGGTATTGGGGACCTGAAGAAAGCCAGGATCAGCTTTGATCAAGTCACTTGGAAGTTACCCTTTACTTTTGATCCCCCCCCCCCCCCCCCCTCCCTATGCTATTGTATTCTGACAGGGCTATTACCACCCACCAGAACACACTGATCAGCACTGGCAGCCATTGGGTGCTGGTTTTCCAGCATGCTTGTTCAACAGAAGCCAGTTCTGTGACCTCCCAATTCTGGTGTTTCTGACAGAAGCCGAAGTTCCCCATACTAGCTGTCACTTTTTGAATTCGGCGTAGCCCCGCCATACATTTATTCAAGTGTGTGTGTGTGTGTGTGTGTGTGTGTGTGTGTATTACCATATATTTTATAAGTTAGAATTAGGATGGTGCTGTTATTTTTGCACATCACTTGATAATTGCACAAATGTTTATCAAAGCTATAATTTCCCTAAAAATACACAGATTATTTTCACACTAAAGATTTCTATAATTCCTGCGAAATATGAAAGAGAGAAAACCTGTATTGAGTTAATAAATATTTTGTAGAATTAAAATTGTGCCTTTTTATGAAATGGGTAAAATAGCAGATATGAGATGTGATGTAAGATTCCTCCATTTATTGCTATAATAAAATCCCTCCTAGGGCTTGCTTCACATTATTGTAATGCAGCAAGGTGCAGTAATACACGTGTTTTTAGCACAAGACAACACCTATAAAAGTACAACATATTGCGCAATACATTTTGGTGCTTTTCTTTAGAAATGGCATCCTAATTCATAACCACAGCAGGTGCCAATGCATCTGCCCTGCAGTACACTATAACATGCATTCTGTGATTGTGGTGAGCTGTTACAGTGGATGTCCAGTTTTTCAGCTGTAGCTATGCATTGGCAGTCACCTTAAATTTTATGGGCTGCCTTAAAGTGGAACTACACTCTCCAGATATGATTTTAATTGCATACTTGCATTGGCCCAACGTTAACTAATATGAGTATGCATTTTGTAATACCTGATGGGTCGCTGGGGAAGCTAACAATCACTGTAGTAGTCAGCACTATTATAGTAATAGCTGTGATCTCTTGGGTCCTGTGCTGAGCAGCTACCTCACTGCAAACTTAGCACAAAGTGTTGCTTGATCAGCACCACTGCCATTCACAGAACACTTTGTAATTCTTTTGTTGAATAGAAGCTGCTTTCTTATTGGAGGAGGTGATGTCTCAGCCCCTCTTCTCCAATCAGAAAACAAAATTCTCTCTTGGGTGAGAAGCCTTCCAGGAGGCTGTAGCTGTCTGGACCATGTCACAAACCACAAGGCTTCCCGGGGAATTGACACATTGCTCATGTTCCAAGGTACCTCAGCACAGGGCTGGTTGGATGCTAGAACCCAGAAGTCACAGCTGGAACCCCGATTATGTAAGCAAAGAAGATGGTGGCTCAGGATCCAGAGTGGCAGATCACAGCTGAAATTACTAAAATGAGAATCGCCTTTTTTTTTTTGCTTAGAATAAAGATCACTATTCTCGCGGCATAACATCATCTTTCGCTACTACTCTCGTGGCTGAAAAATGGACAGCTGGGCCTGATCAGATCTCTTGTGTGAGCAGTAAGCAAGGTAAAAGGGAAAGAAAAAAAAATACCCATGGGTGAAGTTCCTCTTTTCTACCAGCACAGGAATGATGATGCTCGTGAATGAACATTTCCGGGTTTAGTTACTCACCGCTCTCCATCCTGCAGAAAAAAAGCTGGTGATATAAACAAAGCCGCACTTTGCAGACAGCAGTGACAAGGCAAGAAGGGGTGCTTGCAGCAGCATGAATGGATATGATCAGTGTCTTTGCCATCTCCTGATCACCTCCATTCATAAGAAAAGGACAGCCTGAGGTATAATACAATTATAAACTCAAGATTGAAAAAGGGATTATGAGCTTGCATTCAGGGTAAATGTAGCTGCCATAAGCTTAACTGACCTAGCGTGCTGCAAGCAGTACTGTTTCACCAATTAAAGTGGGACTTAATTTTCTGACTAAAGTCCTGCTAGACCAGGCTGTCTTTTGCAGGTATAGCTATGTAAAACATTAAAAATAAGTACCCATATCTCAACTAGCTCTGCACCTGCTCAGTTGCTCTCCATTTTTAGACACTGCTGAGTTTGTAGAGGCTGATCTGCTGGCAGCCTTAAAGTAGACTTAAACCCTCCTATCCTTTACAGCCAAGGAAGCTGCTTCTGTTTGATCTGCAACTGCTGTGGTGTTGCACAAGGGATCAGTTGTGACACCAGCCATTTAATGGTTTGCCAGTTTGAGGACACAAGCAAATGTAACAGTTCGAAATCCCAAAATTCCTGGAATGTAACTGTTTTTTGAAACTTAAATAGCTGGGTTTAATTTTGCATTATTCTTTACTGCTGTTCAGGGGCTCTGGGCTTCAGCAAAATGTCAGCCTCCAGCAAGAAGAAATAGGAGCCATGCTGCAGGTAATTTACAGCACACACTAATATTGGTAGCGTAATTATTGAGGAATGTATGTTTCTTGCTAAAGAATATTTTTTTTTTATCATTTTATGGGTAATGTTCTGCATGAAACCCCTATTGGAAAAAGTTGAAAATCACCTATTTAAAGCGTAGCCACTTCTGTTGAGGAAAAAAATTATTCCCCTCTGGGTGATCTCTGTACATTGCAAGGATTATAACAACATCTGTTGCAGATTCCTACCTTTTTTGTTCTTTAGAAATCCCTGTTTTTTTCTCTGTGCAAAGTGGGTCTAATGGGAGTGGTTTTATAATTATCAGTCAGCTGTGCAGCTGTAGAGCACTAATGAGGAAAGCTGCTGGGCCTGCATCCCTTTAGACGTGTTCCTATTAGGAGTATCTTACCAAAAATTTTATTTCTCTTTCATCCATGGACGGACACAGCTCCTTTTAGTCTTGACAGGGTGTACAACTACTTTAACCGCTTAAGGACCGTGCACTGTAGATATACGTCGGCAGAATGGCACAGACAGGCATAATCACGTACCTGTACGTGGCCCTTTAAATGCCTGCCGTGTGGTCGCGACCCTGCCGCCTTCCCCCGGCGGCGTGCTCGCGACCCTGCCGCCTTCCCTGTGAGTCAGACCGCGGGTCCCAGGGACTCGATCACCACGGGGATCCCCGCGATCGTCTTGGAGGTATAGAGCAGGAAGATGCTTGTGTAAACAAGCATCTCCCTGCTCTGCCTAGTGACAAAGACACTGATCTTGGCTCCGTGTACACTGAGCCAAGATCAGTGTCATGTGACACAGAGCCTAACCCCCCCCTCAGTTAGAAACACAATGCAGGGAACACTTAACATCTACAGCGCCACCTAGTGGTTAACCCCCTTCACTGCCAGTGTCATTTTCACAGTAACCAGTACATTTTTATAGCACTGATCGCTGTGAAAATGACTGGTCCCAAAAATGTGTCCAATGTGTCCGACATAATGTCGCAGTCACGGAAAAAAAAAATCACTGATCGCCACCATTACCAATAACAAAATTTTTTTTTTTATAAAAATGCCATAAAACTATCCCCTATTTTGTAAACGCTATAACTTTTGCACAAACCAGTCAAACGCCGATTGCGTTTTTTTTTTTTTT
The DNA here is from genome assembly GCA_029206835.1 of Rana muscosa. NCBI lineage: Eukaryota > Metazoa > Chordata > Amphibia > Anura > Ranidae > Rana > Rana muscosa. The sequence goes on along the minus strand of CM055125.1, from coordinate 159,840,497 downwards.
TTTACCGAAAATATGTAGAAGAACACGTATTGGCCTAAACTGAGGGAAAAAATGTTGTTTTATATAATTTTTTGGGGATATTTATTATAGCAAAAAGTAAAATATATTGCATTTGTTTTCAAAATTAACGCTCTATTTTTGTTTATAGCGCAAAAAATAAAAACCGCAGAGGTGATCAAATACCACCAAAAGAAAGCTCTATTTGTGGGAAAAAAAAGGACGTCAATTTTGTTTGGGAGCCCGACCGCGCAATTGTCAGTTAAAGCGACGCAGTGCCGAATCGCAAAAAGGGCCTGGTTTTTAACCAGCCAAAATGGTCCGGGGCTTAAGTGGTTAAAGTAGAACTAAAAGTAAAAGTTTTTTTTTTTTCATTTTTTGAGTAAGGCCCCTTTCACACTGAGGCGTTGAAAAAACGCTCAAATTATGGGATTTTGTACCGCGATCGCTAAAATTAGCGCGAACGCGGTAAAAACGCATAGGCGTTAGCGTTATTTTTTTAACATAACGCTTATGCCTATGCGTTTTTACCGCGAATCCCATTCATTTCAATGGGGATAGGCGTTTTTACAGCGCTATTTTATGCGCCCTAAAGTTGCTCTAAAAAAGCTGTTTGCAGGATTTTTTTCAACGCCCAGCCAGCAAAACGCCTCAATGTGAAAGCTCTCAGGGCTTTCACATTGAGAATGCTGGGGCAGGATTATTTCAGGCGTTATTACAGCGCTATTTTTACCGCGAAAACGCAGTAAAAACGCCTCAGTGTGAAAGGGGCCTAAGAGAGGGTTATATATAACCCGTCAGTTTTTATTTTTCTCTCATCTGTGTCCCATTGGGGAGATTTACCTCACTTTCTGTCCCATAGACAAAACAGGACACGAGAAAATCCCTGCAAATTAAGGGGAACCATTGGGGCCCTCCAGATTAAGTGTCCCCATTGGAAGATTTTCTCTCTATTACTGTTATGGGGACAGCCCAGAAAAAGTTACAGCATGTTCTTCTGGCTTCTGAGGATATCTCTATAAGAAATCTCAAGCCGCTGTAACATTATAACCTGTCTCTGCATCAGGAGGTTCACAAATGTACAGTATCTCACATTTTTGTAAATATTTTATTATATCTTTTCACGTGACAACACTAAAGAAATGACACTTTGGTAGTGAGTGTACAACTTGTATAACAGTGTAAATTTGCTGTCCCCTCAAAATAACTCAACACACAGCCATTAATGTCTAAACCGCTGACAACAAAAGTGAGTACACCCCTAAGTGAAAATGTCCAAATTGAGCCCAGGTAGCCATTTTCCCACCCAGGTGTCATGTGACTCATGAGCGTTACAAGGTCTCAGGTGTGAATGGGGAGCAGGTGTGTTAAATTTAGTGTTAGCGCTCTCACTCTCTCATACTGGTCACTGGAAGTTCAACATGGCACAGAACTCCCTGAGGATCTGAAAAAAAAGAAAGAAAAAAGAATTGTTGCTCTACATAAAGATAGCCCAGGCTCTAAGAAGATTGCCAAGGCCCTGAAACTTAAGCTGCAGCGCGGGGGCCAAGACCATAAAGAGGTTTAACAGGACAGGTTCCACTCCGAACAGGCCTCACCATGGTTGACCAAAAGGGGTTAAGTGTACGTGCTCAGCGTCATATCCAGAGGTTGTCTTTTAAAAATAGACATATGAGTGCTGCCAGCATTGCTGCAGAGGTTGAAGGGGTGGTGGGGTCAGCCTGTCAGTGCTCAGACCACACGCCGCACACTGCATCAAATTGGTCTGCATGGCTGTCATCCCAGAAGGAAGCCTCTTCTAAAGATGATGCACAAGAAAGCCTGCAAACTGTTTGCTAAAGACAAGCAGACTAAGGACATGGATTGCTGGAACGATGTCCTGTGGTCTTATGAGACCAAGATAAGCTTATCTGGTTTAGATGGTGTCAAGCGTGTGTGGCGGTAACCAGGTGAGTACAAAGACAAGTGTGTCTTGCCTACAGTCAAGCATGGTGGTGGGAGTGTCATGGTCTGTGGCTGCATGAGGGCTGCCGGCACTGGGGACCACACAAAATATTGACACTTTGGCCCCAATTTGGACATTTTCACCTAGGGGTGTACTCACTTTTATTACCAGTGATTTAGACATTAATGGCTGTGTGTTGCGTTATTTTGAGGGACAGGAAATTGACTTCTGTTATAGAAGCTGTACACTAACTACTTTACATTGTAGCAAAGTGTCATTTCTTCAGTGTTGTCACATGAAAAGATGTAATAAATTATTTACAAAAACGTGAGGGGTGTACTCACTTTTGTGAGATACTGTATCTCCCAGTAACTTGAAGTACATAAAACCAGTATTTCTTTTACTGTGCATTTCAGATCTGCCTATTTCCCCTTATGTTTCAGCATCTATTCTGCTATGGGGCCGATTCTATGGATAATAGTAACCTATTATAAAGATTACCGATGTTTACATTGTTTATAGTCTTCAAATAAGTTGAATATTTTTGTGTTTTATAAGTGTGTGTATAATAAATTATTCCAACCAGCGGCCCTTAGAGGTAAACTTTAGATAGATATGAAATAATGCAGCTACAGTATGTAATCCTTTTTTTTTTTTTAAAACAAGTACCGGTAGTTTAAGTACTTGGATTTAACCGAGAGAGAGAGAGAGAGAGAGAGAGAGAGAGAGAGAGAGAGAGAGAGAGAGAGAGAGAGAGAGAGAGAGAGAGAGAGAGAGAGAGAGAGAGAGAGAGAGAGAGAGAGAGAGAGAGAGAGACTCTCTCATTCATCACTGTGCTCCCTTTCTCCTTTCACTCTCTGATCCCAGGGGCAGGCTTAGGACAACCTGGGCTCACAGGAAGGGAATTACATGATTATGGCCATCAGAGGACATCTAGTGGCAGAAAAGAAGTACTGTGTGGGAAAGCTCTGGCTTGAGGGTGAATAAAAAAAACTGTTTATTATCGTTTATTGGACTGTATTTTGTCTGGAATTCTGCTTTAAATAAGATCTGGTAAGTGAGATTAGGGTAAAAAAAAAAAAAAATACAACTGTGCTGACTGACCTTGACTTGAATCAGCTAAAAAGAATATGGAGACATGGCAGTGACCTTGCCCTTTCCTAGGTAAGGGACTTTAATATGAAAGTAGAAACGCCCTTCAATGGGCAACCTATGCAATGGTAATCCTTCTCTTCAGACCTTCATCAATGGTTTTCCAAGACCAGAGATGACCTCTATGGAGAAAGGCCTGCAGATTCTTAAGGCCCGTACACATGATACGAAAATCGGATGGAAAAATTAGTACGATGGGCTGTCTGACAATTTTAGGATCGTTAGTATGGTGCTTTCGACTGACAATTTTGCTTTTTCGTCTGACAAAAGCTGGATGTGCAGACTTTAAAATTTTTGTCGGATTTGAACTCAACATCCGATTTTTGTTTCATTAGTAGTTTTCGTATGGAAAAATAAATAAATCATAAGAGCAAGACTACGCATGCTCAGAACCGAAAGAATACATACAAAACTATTCAACACAATGATGGTTATTTACAAAAGGCAAATCCACTTTGCACTACAAGTGCAAAGTGCACTTGGAAGTGCAGTCGCTGTAGATCCGAGGGGGACATGCAAGGAAAATAAAAAACAGCATTTTAGCTTGCACACGATTGGATAATAAAATCAGCAGAGCTTCTCATTTCAGATCTACCCCTCAGATTTACAGCGACTGCACTTGCAAGTGCAATTTCAAGTGAAATTTGCACTTGTAGTGCAAAGTGGATTTGCCTTTCGTAAATAACCCCCCTTTATGTCACTTCTGACATTTTCTGTCATATAAAAATTTTTGTATTGTGAGTAACCTCTTCACTTTCGACATGAGACTAGCATGCCACCAAAAAAACGGACGTTTGGTTGTCCGAAAATTTAAGTGTCTCTACTTATCGCATGGAAGTATCCTTATAATCAGCTTCACAGAACACTGACCTATTATATGTCCTCTCCCCACATTAGCCGATCTGCAGCTCTTCCTGGGATCATGCACACACTTCAAAACATAAGAGCACAAAGAGAAGCTTACAACTAGCACAGTAAAATAGTTTATTAAATTAAAACGATAACCAGATCAGGTGTGTACCTTTTAAACATCCCACATAGATCATAGATCCTGCCCAGGGATACAACGTGTTTCATAACGGCCTCTCTCCCACTGTGGGCAGACAGGGGAAAGGATCGCATTCCTTTCCAACTGAAAGATTTGAGAAAGGGGGGCACATCCCCAAAACAGGTGTCATCATGGCAATCCAGGAAGCTTGATCCAGGGGGTGCGGTTATATGCAACCCAATTAACAGTGCTCTGTGAGCTCTGCTCTGGAGCAGGCCCCAGCTGGGAGTCAATGTGACACTTTCCCCTGTCTGCCTTTTCATTACATGCCTGACGAAGGGGCACTGCATGGCGCCGAAACATTTCACTGCTTTGGGTTGTCATCATGCAATCAAATCCATTTGGATGCTACCTTGTCGATCCATGGTGTGCTGGCAATATCTCCATTGTGACTTTCCGAACCAGTTCCCATCTGGTTGTTGCTGCAGCACCCAAATCTTTTATAGCTTATCCAGGAACATGTGCGATGGGAATATTGAGTATTACTTTCCCCTGAAATCCATTGTATCCCTGGCCAGGATTCTTCTGTGATCTACAGTATGTGGGATGTTAAAAGGCGCACACCTGATGTGGTTAATGTGTGTGCATTTGATTTATCTTTTTACTGCACTAGTTGTGCGCTTCCCTTTCTCATCTTATGTTCTGCAGAGTCTAAGTACCCTGAAAGTTTGTAGATGATCTGATGGACAAACTCTGCCCCTAGCCTACATACAACCCAATTAACAGTTTTTTCTATTGTCTTCTTAAAAGTGGAAAACACTTTAAAACGGCATGCTCACAAGCAATTTCTGTTTTATCCCTTGCAACTGAGGCATGGTGAATTCTGTGTTGATTCAACAAGACCCACTGTAACTGAAGTGCACGCCAGTGCTAAAACTATTCACATGGTCACAAAGCCTTAGAAAACAGTCATCCTCCAGTCCAATCCGATAGTCTGCTAAACCCAAAAACAAATATTTATTATATTGCAGTTTACCAGTCTTTGGATGTGTTGGTGGTCCTAAAAAATTGGATGTGCAGACAAGGTAAGGCCATTGTCCAAGACTTGAGAGAAAAGAGGTGTGTGGCCTGCTTCATTGGATGTCCCCTTTAAGTTGGCCAGGTTCACAAATATATATCAAAAGATTAAACATTTAGTAAAGTAATCTAAAAGAACTAAAATGTGAAAAGTGCAATAATTCCTAGCCAACTACAGGCAGTCCCCGAGTTATGAACACAATAAGGACTGTAGGTTTGTTCTTAAGTGGAATTTGTGTGCAAAGCCCCGTACACACGGTCGGACTTTTGGCCAACAAACTTCATTTTGAGCAAGTTGGACCAACAATCCGACCGTGTGTGCACTCCATCGGACAAACTTTTTTTTTGCTTTTTTCTTGTTTTCATCGGACAAAAGTTGGGTCTGCAAACATACAAACTTTTGCCCAACAAAAGTCAGATGGAGCAAAGTCCGACCGTGTGTACAGAAAACCATCGGACTTTTGATGTTGCAAAAAGTTTAGGGAAAGTTTGCAGAAAAGTCTGAGCGTGTGAATGCTATGGGTGTTCCCGACCAACTCAGTTCGAACAAAAAAACACAGAAAAGTCTGATAGACCGTGTGTACGGGGCTTAAGTCGGAACACTGCAAGTGTAACTTCCCATATCCATGTACAGGCGGATGTTCCTGGCGCTTCTGGGGCTCTTCTGGCCATGCAGTATATGTAGTACTGCAGTGTGGGATGTGGCAAGATAGCTGCTCGGAGGTATCCTGGACCAGCGCGGAGCACAAGCAGCCGGGATTGAGGCCGTTTGTAAGTAGGAGTCGTTCGTAACACGGGGACTGCCTGTACTTGGATTTTAGAAATAAAGTCAGCTGAAAGATAGATTCTAATTGAATTCAATAGCTTACTGCATTTGCTCACTGTTTATTTGATTGACTAAGCATTCTTGCTTATGTAGTGTTTTATTACAGGTGGAAAATATATCAAATGGTAAAGAGTGTACAAGATAATCTACAATGGGTGGTAGCTTTGATGTAATATGAATTCAGTGACTTAAGTTGGGTCAGTACAAAAGAAACAGAGAGGTCTGTTACAATTTTTTATCAGTTCACATAGTAACAGTTCTAGATACAAGCATGGTTTTGTCATTCACATACAGCTAGACAGCATATGTTCACATTTACAGTGCAAAACAGAAAGCAAGGAAGTGTACATTTTTATATTCTGGAGATTCTGAGGAATGCAAAACCAACATGCAGATTTTACCGTGTTACCTATTGAAGAATATATGCTTGGCTTGTTAATTAGTAGTTTTATCTAGGCTTGTTTTTCTATAAACTTAGAAGTCAGTTCTTAAAAAGTCCCATTGTGTTCCAGTACATTTACATGGGACAGTCAAATCAGATTCAACCATTTATCATTCAGAATCTAGTAACCATTTGTCAGCTATATCTGTATGAACTGCTTTGTTACCTTGAGTGACAATTCAGTTGAACAACCATGAATTTTCTATCCCAATACAAAACATTGTATCAGCGCAACCTGCACCACCTGCTTCTTCATAGAAACTGCATTGTTGCAAGTCTTGCTTGTCTGCACACTGTATTTACCCGGAGGATACATGGGCTTGCTGTAGAATATTTTCAGGTTGGTAATATGCTTCCCACATGCCCTTTATTTTACACTAGGCCTAAACGCATGTTACTGGTCAATTCACATATAATAATATGAAAAGTCAAAATATGAGAGAAGCGTCTGAGTCAAATGTACCTAATAAAGTTGATTGAAAAATTTATTATTTTTCAATTTTTTTTTTTTACATTGCCATCAGCAAATACATAGCTGAGCCACACCTATTAGGCCCCTTTCAACTGGTGCACTTCTGCCATGCTTTTCCAGGGCAACAAAAGTGCATGAAAACAATTTCTAATGAAATCCTATGTAACTTTTTACACCGTGGAGCTTTGAAAAAAAAATTCCTGCATGCTGCATCTTTGGTGCAGTTTTTCAAAAGAACACCAAAAAAGCAACTTACATTGTAAGTGAATGGGAACACAGCAAAAGCACATCAGTGTGAAAGGGCCCTTACAGCACCTCAAAATTGGGCATGAAGCACAATAGCGCTTTGTCTTAAAGCACATTAGGGATATTGGTTAGCCTCAGGCCCAAAGCTGCCATTAGTTCAATTATACCATCGGACTGAGAACTGTCATTCATACCCCAGTTTAGACTCTCATATTAAACATCAGCTAATACTTAAATTTGGCTTCAATTAAGCAATGCCACCAAATGACACTTTTTTTTCTAACTTTTTTATTTTATTTTTATGTTTGCCATCTTTCCCAGCAGTGATGCAGAATCTTTTGTCAAACAAATCTGTCACATAGTATTAGTCAATGGGTAACCAAACAGAGACTCCAAACACAGCCAGTTTCCAGAGACGGGTCCTCTGGAAAGACCCTGCGGTGTTTGGGACACTGAAAGATGTTTAGAGAGTAGTAGTGATAAAGATAAATGGAGAGGTAGATGACTAAATGCTAGAACCAAGCCCCTCATAGCTGAAGGCCAACATTGAGCTTAAAGGAGACCTGCACAATGCGTTCTGTACATCTCCCTGTGCATTTCATCTGCTGTTAGTACACATCTGGTTGTGGTGCTCTAAAGCAGTGGTTCTCAACCTCAGTCCTCAAGGCGCCCCAATGGGTCATGTTTTCAGGTTTTCCATTATTTCGCACAGGTGATTTGATCAGTTTCACTGCCTTAGTAATTACCACAGCTGTTTCATCTGAGGGAAATCCTGAAAACAGGACCTGTTGGGACGCCTCGAGGACTGGAGTTGGGAAACACTGCTCTAGAGGAGTGGTTCTCAACCTCAGTCCTCAAATACCCCCAACAGGCCATGTTTTCCTTTATCTTGCACATGTGCTTTAAAAGCAGAGTCAATGGCTTGGTATTTTTGACTGCTATTTTATCTAAGAGAAATTCCAAAAACATGGCCTGTTGGGGGTACTTTAGAGCAGTGGTTCTCAACCTCAGTCCTCGAGTATGCAGACTGAGATTGATCCTGCAAACCCCTCACAACAGGCTGGATGTTGCAGGCATATTGTGTGAGTGCTCTACAGAGATAAATTAATATTTATGGTTAACATGGGTGTTTCTATAAAGTAACATATTACTGACCGCTTGATGTGATAAGTATTTAAGGAGAGATCTGGCAGAACATAAACAGTATAAGTACTGTCATCTGCATTCATTAAATAAGGGAGGGGCATATTTTTTTTTTATAATTAATACTCATTCAACAAACTCTTGCATCTATTTGTCTAGTAACCCAAAATCATGTAAGTTCCTATCTTTGGAAAGAGAGGCCTAGTATCATGCAGTGAAATGTACCAGGGCCACTTAACCCTCCCTCCCAAATTTTAGTGCAGTGTTAGCGGTAAAGCACCGCTAGTTTTAGCGGCTTTTTTTTTTGCTGTTTTAACTGCGCTATTTGGCCGCTAGCGGGGCAATTTAAACCCCCCCCGTTAGCGGCCGAAGAAAGGGTAAATACAGCAGTGTATCACATTCATTTTAACGGGGAGGTTTACCACCTCAAAGATGCTGCTTGCAGGACTTTTTTTAACATCCTGCCAGCGCAGCACCCCAGTGTGAAAGTACTTGGGCTTTCACATTGGGGTGGTAGGGGAGGCATTTTTCAGGCGCTTTACAGACGCCCATTAGCCCATTAGCGCCTGAAAATTGCCTCGGTGTGAAAGGGGTCTTGCTGGTTCCCGTTAAGCTTCATATTGGCTTATCAAATTGCACACCAGGGGTATGGACTCCTTCCCCATGGGAGAGGGAGTTTACCCATACTCGGGAAATATTCCGTTCCTCTTGTATGAAGCAGCAGGGAAGGGATATGGAAAGGTTAAGGGGTACCTTTTTACTCCACCCTGCGTAGGCAAATGATCACTTTAGGTTTTTTGTATACTGTATGCCACATAGTGGTCATACAGTAAACAATTTTATCTTATTTTTAAATTGTATTTTCCCTAGTTCTCCAAATATACTAATATCCAAGGTGTATCAATAAATCACCAAAACCTAGTGCCACATTTGTCACTGAGCTCCAAGGGGGAGAGCAAACCATCCTCCAAAAATGTGTAGCTTAGCAGAAAAAAAAAATCCCCCCCCGCCTTTACAATGGTGACATCTAAAACATTTCCTACAACGTCTATTTCCAAAACCTGTACAGGTTCAGGAGCAGGACAACGTAGAATCAAATATCTACAGGTACATTCTGCTAAATTATTATAGATAAGCATTTAGAATCAAAGCAAAATGGTCAGTCTGAAGCTAACGAAACCTGATATAAAAGGCAAGAGAATTATAACTTGCTTTACCAATCCCAGTTAGGTAAAAATCTGCATCAAGGTTGTACTACCACAGAAAGAAAAGGGAGTTTTTTTTTATTATTGACCTATTGCTTATTTTAGTTAGGCGTTTCTCTTGTTGATTAGTGCAAAATATTATATTTGGTCAAGATTATACTTTTTATCAGAAAATAAGAAAAATTTAACAAATAACTTAAATTAGATCAGCAATTGATACAGTATATTATATAGTTTTTGAATTCTAAATATTAACGAGGTTTTCCAGTAAAAAAAAAAAAAGAAGAAGGAAAAAACATGCAGATAAATCAAACCTCTTCTTGATGTAGCACAGAAGAGTATTTGCCTCCAACAGTCCACTTGTAAGCATTAACAGAATTCCTGCCCCTTTTTTTGAATTACTTTAGGGGGGATTGAAGTCAGTGAAATGGTTTACTTAAAGCTGAACGCCGGGCACAAAAAAAAAAAACTTTCATTCAATTATATTCTAAAATAGCCACAAATGTCATAAATCCACCTTGTGTGCAACAAATGTTCTTAAAAACTCAGATATTAGCAGTGACATCACCAGGGGGGGTGGATACAAGCCCAGTCACCTTGCACAAGGAGAGACAGCAGTAGTAACTGGTCTTATTATGGGAATCTCCTGTGCTGAGGCATAGTACAGGATTTTTTTTTTTTTATGCTGGATTATTGCACACAGATCTAAAACAAAATATACATAAAGGATTTCAAAACTCACATAAGAATATACATGGCTCTTGTATTCAGACAAAGTTTGTTTAGCCCGGACTTCTGCTTTAAGACTGAGACTTACAAAAGCAGGTGTTCAATTATCCAGTCCAGTCTGGCCAGTTTTTATGCCCATTTGGCTTGAATCATACTGGTTTCTAAACTCTGCAACTTCATACGCCCAACAGTCATGGGCTTATGTCAATCATAATGTGAAATAGTAAGTTCAGGATATTCACAGGCCTCTTAAACGAGTCAAGAACACTGCACCACTTACGTGATATGAGCACTTAATGACCCAATGCACAGGAAAGGCTGGACCTGTAGTTTGGATTTTTGTGACCTACCCTGAGCATTGCATTGGAATGAATGAGTCACCATGTCCAACTGACCTACAGGCAAACTATAAGAGAACATGTCTTGGAATGGGGAAAACTGGGTAGTAAAGGCAGTGGGATTATTACATATTATTTAAAGAATTCATCATCATGATGCTGAAAAAACAAAAGTATAATACCATCTACATTTTTTTCTTTATCCTCCAAAGGTTTCATAAGGTTAAGCCAGGGGCATCCATAGGCAACCACCATCTGTGTGCCTGTTGGCACCACAGAACTGGAACTGCCATTTTGTAGGTCAAACCAAAAACGTCACCATTTCCACCGTGCAATGGCAACAGTCTTTCTTTTTAAGCCACTGTAATATTACCACAGAAATTACTGAATTTTACGTAAAGAGCTACAGCGTATTCATTGGTGCGTCATTTTTGTTTTTCAAAGTACAGTAAACAAAAGGGTTGCGTTTCCTATAACTATATATCATGACCAATACACTGTGGTATTAATTCACTGCATATAACTACCAACATTAAACTACACAGAATTTATCAAATGAATTAGGATGTATCTGAACTCTTGGTATCATTGACTTATGAATCCCAACTCCTAAACATTGACATACACACTTGGCCCTTGCCAAAGTTATAAGAACGCTCATTTTCTCGAAATGTTTTTTGTTTTTACAAGCAATATTTTTCTTCTTCCGTTCAACCTACCTTCACCCCTTCCAGTGCAAGGTCAATGTTACCTTTACTTGTCAGATTCATTAGGATGGTGTTATATTAGTAGAGTCTGTAATGGCGGCTTACATATTAGTAACTGTACTGCTTAGCAAAAGCACCGCCTGTCGGACTTAATTACCTCTTCAGAAGAATGCACTACATTTGGAACAAATCCACTTTTTACCCCCTCCCATCCTTCTTGAATATTTATCTCCCCCTTTCTAACAAGCTCATATATGTCACGAGTCAGGTCAGTGAAGGCTTTCTCTACATTAATGGCATCTCGGGCTGAGGTCTCGATGTATCTCATTCCATAGGCAGTGGCTAGTTTCTCTGCCTCATGTCTTGTCACTTGACGTTGCGTGTCTAGATCACATTTATGTCCCACCAGAACAAACACGATCTGATAGGGTTGCACGTGGGCCTTCGCTTCTTCTAACCATTCATGAACATTCTGGAAAGAGCGACGATTACTGATGTCAAATAGCAGAAGCCCTCCGACAGAATTTCTGTAGTAGGCACGGGTTATGGACCTGTAAATAAAAATAATTTAAAAATAAAAAAAAAACGTGTCAGACTTTGATAGTAACATTTACATAATTTACAAGCCCATAGTATATTAGATTACAAGTTAGCATGATTTGACATACTATACAATATTATAACATGTTGGCTCCATCAATCACCTCTGACCTCTTTAAAGCACTCCTAAAAAATGATACCCTCCAAAACCAAAGAGTAGATAGGCCAGCTACAATGCATATTGGAAGTGCAATATTAAAATTGCGAAACTAACTCCTTTCATATGTGCATGAAAACAAAGAGAACAAAAACTGAAGGTGCAGACAAAGTTATAAACACAATATTTAACTACAATAAATCTGTAATGATATATAAACCCTTCATATTAAGAAAACAAATTAATCGCTATTGCACTTACCCTACAAGGTTAAAATAGAGATGTGCTCAAATACACCTCTATAGGGTAGATTTACTAAAACTGGAGAGTGCAAAATCTGGTGCAGCTGTGCATAGTAGCCAATCAGCATCCAACTTCAGCTTGTTCAATTAAGCTGTGACAAAAAAAAAACTGGAAGCTGATTGGTTTCAATGCAGAGCCGCATCAGATTTTGCACTCTCCAGTTTTAGAAAAATCAACCCGTGTATTGCTAAGCCATTACAGTTTTTATTTTTTCTATTTACAAAACATAGTTAGGTAGGTTGTATTTACAGCAATTTCTATGATAGTTCAAGTGGATGTAAACCCTCCATACACCCAGTGAAGTGAACAGCCTCAGATACACAGGGATGAACCAAATCTCCCTACATAGGTTTTACATGTATATCTGCTGTCTTCACATTTATATACTGTTTAGAAAGTTGAGATTGTGTTAGGAGATTTTCTCTTCCTGGTTACCCACTTCAGCCCCGGACCATTTGTTAGCTTAAAGACCGGAGGTATTTTTACAACTTGGCACTGCATCGCTTTAACTGACAATTGCGCGGTCATGCCACGTGGCTCCCAAACAAAATTGACGTCCTTTTTTTTCCACAAATAGAGCTTTCTGTTGGTGGTATTTGATCATCTCTGTGGTTTTTATTTTTTGCGCTATAAACAAAAATAGAGCGCCAATTTTAAAAAAAATTAAATATTTTTTACTTTTTGCTATAATAAAAATCCCCCAAAAATATATAAAAAAAAATGTTTTTCCCTCAGTTTAGGCTGATACGTATTCTATATATTTTTGGTAAAAAATAAAAAAATCATAAAAAATAAATAAATAATCGCAATAAGCGTTTATTGATCGGTTTGCGCAAAAGTTATAGCGTCTACAAAATAGGGGACAGTTTTATTAATATTTTTTTTTACTAGTAATAGCAGCGATCAGCGGGGAGTGTAACCCTTCGGGATAGCCCGGTACAGCATTAACCTGGAGACGGCGGGGCCTCTGGTAACTCTCTTGGAGGGATGTCTTCCCCCTGACAGGGGCTGCAACATAGCGAAGGTAACTCCAGTTCCTGTTCATTCGAGTCGCTGGAAGAGACTCTGAAGCCAAAAAAAGTACGTTTTACAGCCACTGCGCTTAGTAACCATTGGGGAAACCTCAACGGTTTAGTTTCTTTGAGGATTGTGCCTTGACCTACTCCCCACCAATACTGAACTGTTCTATGGGTCTCAAACTGTCTGCTCGCCAAGGACTATTTGTTTGCCGGTATGGAATAAATAAGTGTTGGACCTTTTCAGTGTGTGGTACTCCAATTACTGGGAGCAAAGGGGGTTATCAGCAGAACAGACTTGGCTCTGAGCGTATACACAGCCCGGGTGTAATCTGGTGCTGGCCTTCACCTCTACATGCTGTAATCTAGAGGACATGGGCCGTGGCGCACCTCGCTCTCCCCTTCAAGGTACCCCTAGACTGAAGCCAAAGTAACCGCTAAAGAAGAGAGAGAGGGTGAGGCCGCTACACATGCTTCTGGCAATATTAACATATACACTATATTACCAAAGCACTGGGACACCTGCTTTTACACGCACATGTGCGGGTAAAGGCTGGTGTCCCAATACTTTTGGTAATATAGTGTATTTTTCAATAAGGATAATAGGATGAGGGAATGTGCATTAAGAGATTCAGAAATGTATCACATATTTTTGTTTTCTTTTGCCCAGACATATTTTAAAGTGAACCTTTCCCCTTTTCACTAAAAATCTCATTCTGAAAAGGGAGGGATAAGGGTGGTCTCATTTCAATAACCTCCATGCTGTCCTTTCCAAGATATAGCGCTCTGAAAACCATAATGGCAGACGCAGTACAGCAATACCATTACCCAACTGCTTCTGGATCAATAATTTAATGGAATTAACCACCACAATGGCTTCCCAATCATTCTATTGTGGTGACAAATTCAAATAATGAAAGGGACCAGAAGCACAAGGACTAGTATCAGTCAGCAGTACTGCTGCACTAGTATCAGGGTTTTTGGAGAGCTGCATCTTAGAAAAGACAACATAGAGGGAGGCGCAACTTACATATTACACATAGTTCCTTCACTTCTCAAAATATAACAGAGCTTTGTTCCCCGTGTTAAATCACAAATAGTGACGAGTAGGCACTGAGCAAGGCACCTTATAGGCCTGAAGCATCAGCATTGCCTGGGCCTTATTATAATGCTGAAATTGTTCATTATATCAGACATAAAGGCTAGAAATCTTCTGCTTTGCCTTTACATAATCATTGCAGTCACCTATACAGAACACCAGAAGTGCCTGATTTGCATTTTGTGAGCTTATCTGATCGGGCTGGACCAGCCTAGTTTTCCTACCCCAGATACGAGTGCCCTGAAGTATAAACTGCCAGCTTTGCCTTAACAAAACCGCATACAAAAAGCTCAGAAATTTCTCATTATGTCTGTAATAACACAGGCTAGGAGCCCCTGCAGAGCCATCGCTGAAAGAGGTGTATTCCGATGTATGTATGTATGTATGTATGTATGTATGTATGAAAAAATAAAAGAGAGAGAGCAAAAAGATTATTAAACTTCCTCCACCCCCTGCTGCAGCATATACCGTATATACTCGAGTATAAGCCGAGGCACCTAATTTACCCAAAAAATGTATTGACTCGAGTATAAGCAGAGGGTGTCCATCTGCATGCCTCACTGTGTCCATGCCTCACTATCACTGTGCCCAATCTCCCTACCTGATCTCCGGCGCTGTGTGACTAGACTGACTTAACATGGGAGTCTATGGAAGGAGTGCCCGGGTTTGGAAAATCGGTGCTCCCCGGCCGTAGGTCTCCTGGACAACAAACTTTGCACACTTGTAGATGAAGAGTGGGGCGACATGTGTGCCAAGTTTGGGGTCCAGGGGACCAAGGGCTGGCCGGTACCAGGTCCCCAAAATCACTGGAGAAATTACCGTTTAACATTGGAGTCTATGGAAGGGGTACTCCCCCGACCATCAAACTTTGCACACTTATAGAGGAAGAGTTGGGCTACATGTGCGCCAAGTTTGGGGACCAGGGGACCTACGGCTGGCCGGGATCAGGCACACAAATTTGAAGTTGGACACAGACTTGAGTATCAGGCCTCGTTCACACGACCGAGTTTCTCGTCGTAAAAAAACAGTTGTTTTTCTCGACGAGATTCTTGTCAAGCTTGACGAGTTTCTCGTCAAGCTTTCCTTGCATACACACTGTCAATTCCAAATCTCGTCGTTGTTCTGCGTGGTCACGTACAGCACGTACGACGGCAGTATAAAAAGGGGAAGATTGATTTCAATGGCGCCACCCCTTGGGCTGCTTTTGCTGATCTTGTGTTACCGCGTGTGAAGTAAAAGTTTGGGAAAAGACGATTCGCGCTTTTCAGTCTTTGTGCTTTCAGTTCGTTTTAGTGTGACGAATGTGCTATCTCCTTTACGAAGGCTTGTTTTACCAGAAGTGCTCCCGTCTCATACTTGATTCTGAGCATGCGCGATTTTTGAAGACTCAGAAAAGCATACACACGAACGGTTTTCTCGTCGCAAAACAGGCCGACGAGAAAATAGAGAATCCTGACGAGAAAATAGAGTGCAGGTTCTCTATTTTTCTCGTTGAGATTCCCGGCAATTTTCTCGACGAAAAACCATACACACGAACGGTTTTCTCGGCAAGAAAGCTCTCTCTGCAGTTTTCTTGTCGTTTTTTGACGAGAAACTCGGTCGTGTGTACGAGGCTTAAGCCGAGGGGGGCATATTCAGCACAAAAAAAATGTGCTGAAAAACTTGGCTTATACTCGAGTATATACGGTATGCTTTTTTACTCCAATACATGTCTGTTGGCAACGAGGAAAAAATCCCAGTATGAAGCTTAAAACTGACTTGTTAGAGCCTAAACAGGGCTGAGGACCCTTTTCACCATCCACTGAGCAATTCACAAGGGTACGGAGTCATACCTGAAGCTGCATACTTCCCTTTGCTTGTGACAGCTGAATGGAGTGGCATGGAGTAAAAGGAAAGGCAAGTAAGTGACCCCTTTAACTTTGCCCCATATAACCACAGTATGGGTCACACTAAGGCAGGGATGGCAAACCTAGGTACCCCAGATGTTTTGGAACTTCATTTCCCATGATGTTCATGCAATCTGCAGTGTAGTTGAGCATCATGGGAAATGTAGTTCCAAAACATCTTGGGTGCCACAGTTCGCCATTACTGCCCTAAGGCATGGGTGCTCAACCTGTGGCCCTTCAGCTGTTGCGGACCTACAAGTCCCATGAGGTATTGCAAGGCTGACAGTTACAAGCATGACTCGCAGAGGCATGATGGGACTTGTAGTTTTGCAACAGCTAGAGGGCCACAGGTTGAGCACCCATGTCCTAAGGCCTGAATCTCCTGCCTCAACTCAACATATCAGCCCTATTAAAGCCATAAAACATTTGCTTTGCTATGGCAATCAGGACTCCATTCCCTGCTCAACTATATCAAAAGGCTAAAAGATCTTGGCTTAACTAAACCACAGAGTATTATATAAGCCGTATTAAAAAGGTAGGACACACCAGCTCTGCCTTTGATCATTAAAAACTGGGCTAGTACAAGCAAAACAACCAAAGGAATGATAGAATCCCAGTCTGAAGTCTATGTTGTCTGCAACAAGGAACAATGAGGACCATTCCCTGCGGTAATAACTCTCCAGACCCAAGCTGCTGAAACAAATCCTATCACCCTGTAAAAGGTAAAAATATTACCATAAATATATAAACCAGGGCTAAAACATTAATTAATATGCAGTTAAATAAAACACAGTGATAGCACCTCTGAAAAACCCAATCCACAAACTAAGTGTAAACTAGATAACGAACATCCAGAGAAAAGTCCACAAAATAGTTCCAACTAAAGTAATTAAAGTGGATGTAAACCCACTCTCATCCTTTCTAAACTACTGCCATAGTGCTGATCTATAAGGATATAGATGCCTCCTGCATGTATCCTTATCTGTCAAATGTCTCCCCTCTGTCTGTTATGAGAACTGAAAAACTGCAGATTCTGTGGGTGGATCTGTTGTCTGGAGCTCGGTGGGTGGAGTTGTGATGTCAGTAGACTCCCCGCCCACCTCTACACTCCCCTTGTCAACATGCATTTTCTCCTGTGGATTCCTTCTGCTATGATCACTAACATCCAGTCAAAATCCAGAAAAGTAACCACATGACTTCAGAAAAGGAGTGGGGGTGGGAATTAAAAAATAATGCCTGTCTAAAGCTAGTGCACGAGATATGTAAATAACCTGTCACTCAAAGCAAGGGGGCGGAACGGACAAAGGTTTTTCTCTGTTTGTCTGTTTTATCTCACTGAACAATAAAAGAGGATTGCTCAGAGCTGGATTAACTCTTTGTGGCAAGACCTGGCACAAATGATAGGAAATCTTATACTCTACATTGTGACAAAAAATAAATAAATAAATAATAATAATAATAATAATAATAATAATAATAATAATAATAATAATTCGGGTTTACATTCACTTTAACATTCAAAATAAGAGTCCTTTGTATTTTCACCATGGTGTCAAACTGTGCACAAGCAGAACTCTCATATTAAAATTGACCTCTTATCACCAAGCGGGTCATATTAGGGGAAAAAGGCACAGTGTAATAATACTCCAGACAGTCACTAGATGCTGCTTTACTCCTGACAGGCACCAGACCCTTATACGGCCTCTACTCCTTCCAGTAAGGGCATTAATGAAACATAATATCTCAAGTATTTTAAAACCGGGTTATTATTAAAAAGAAGGTATTGCACATATATTGTTCATAAGGCTAGCAGGTTCTAATGCAAAGTAAACTCGTACCCATTCCGGTTTCCGTGTCCCAGCATCTGATGCCAGCTCCGTCTCGGCACGTTTCGTCACTAGGACTTTTTCAAGAGGCAGTAAGCTTACTTACCTCTTGAAAAAGAGGTTTACTGCATCTTGAAAGAACCCTAGAGACAAATTGCATCAACTTCTGTTAAATAGGGAACTGGCTGAATTTCGATCTGTGGGCAGCTTTACTCTGAAAAAATAACCTTCCAACAAAACAATAAGTACACCATATTTCATTGGAAGATATAAAACCTACAAAACACTGCAAGCTGTCCCAGTAGCAAATTAGTAACTCATGTGATTAACAAAGTTATTATAATGAAAACCATCATAACATATACGGTAATAAAAGAAAATAAATACTGAGTTAGCCAATATAAGCAACAGAAGAGCAGGAGAGCCACACCAGATTAGCACCTTTAGACAATGGAGAAAACAGATCTCTCAACTTAAAGCGGTTGTATACCTTCTTGTGATACATGCACCTACAGGTAAGCCTAGATTAAGGCTTACCTGTAGGTGCTTGCAATATCTCCTTAACCTACATAGTTAAGGAGATATTTGCAGAAAGGCGAGCACCGATGTCTACGGCGCATGCGCGCCGTAGATAACGGCGCAGGCGCACTGAGCGCGGCGGCTCTTGAATGGGAAAGTGCCGGAATGCGCGGGGATCGTGCTGTTCCTCGCACATGCACGGGAGTGACGTCATCGCTGCTCCGGCCAGTCACAGCGCCGGAGCGGCGATACCCAGAAGTCACTCCGGGTATCATGGCGGTGACGGAGGACGTGTCCGAGGACCGCTGCGGGGGCTTCGATCTAAGGTAAGTAAATTGATAATGAGCTAGTATGCTAGTCATACTAGCTCAATATGCCTTTGCCTTGCAGGTTTAAAAAAAAAAAAAAAAAAAAAGTTTTGGGGTATACAACCGCTTTAAAAATGGGTCAACCAGTGCCTCCTGTACCAGGTATATGGCGATACAGTTAGAGCTATATCGTAGGAAATGTCTGTGTTTAACCACTTGTCCCCCGCCCACTGTCAATTGACGGCGGGCGGAGGACACTCTCGTTCTGGGAGGACGTCATATGACGTCCTCCCTTTAAAACGAACTAGGGCGCGCGCGCCGCGTTCCCAAGGCCCCGATGCGCGTGCCCGGCGGCCGCAATTGCCGCCGGGCACCCGCGATTGCCCGGGAAACTTGCAGGAAAGTGGATCTCTGTGTGTAAACACAGAGATCCATGTCCTGTAAGGGAGAGGGGACCAATGCTGTGTCCCTTGTACATAGGGTCAACCATCGGTCACCTCCCCCAGTCAGTCCCCTCCCCCCACAGTAAGAACACATTGAGGAAACATATTTAACCCCTTCCCGCCCCCTAGTGGTTAACCCCTTCCCTGCCAATCACATTTATACAGTAATCAATGCATTTTTATAGCAGGGATCGCTGTATAAATGTGTATGGTCCCAAAAATGTGTCCGATGTGTCCGCCGCAATATCGCAGTCACAATAAAAATCGCAGATCGCCGCCATTACTAATAAAAAAAAAAAATGCTATAAATCTATCCCCTATTTTGTAGACGCTATAACTTTTGCGCAAACCAATCAATATGCGCTTATTGCGATTTTTTTTTTTTTTAACCAAAAATATGTAGAAGAATACGTATCGGCCTAAACTGAGGAAAATTTTATTTGAAAAAAAAAAAAAAGAAGGGTATTTATTATAGCAAAAAGTAAAAAATAGTGTTTTTTTTTCCAAACTGGACGCTCTCCTTTTGTTTATAGCGCAAAAAATTAAAACCGCAGAGGGGATGAAATACCACCAAAAAAAAAAGCTCTATTTGTGTGAAAAAAAAAAAGGACGCAACTTTCGTTTGGGAGCCACGTCGCACGACCGCGCAATTGTCATTCAAAGTGTGACAGCGCTGAAAGCTGAAAACTGGCTTGGGCAGGAAGGGGGTTTTCGTGCCCGGTAGGGAAGTGGTTAATATGTAAAAGCCCATTATTAGACAAGGTTCTACCTGAAGCTCTGAATTTAGAAGAAAAGAAGGCTGGACGGCCGCACTCCTATACAATTTCTTTATTCAAGTGTCGGTTAGAAAAGGTGAACTACAGGTATCAGCTTACATGTTTTACACCAAGGTCAGGCACTTACTCATAGCTCGCCGTCCAGCCTTCTTTTCTTCTAAGTATCTGTTTGCATACAGGGCTTGCACCCTCCACATGGGATAGAGGCTTTTTGGAGCAGCAGGGTAAGAGAAACTGCCTTGGAGCAATGTACATGTACATATATGAAGCTCTCAATGTAATCATTGCAGACTCTCACCCCAGGTCAGTCTGACAGATTTTATTTTTGGCTTTCTAAACAGCTAGCCCACAGAGCTCACCCCACTGATGCAATAGAGACATGCACATTTACCTAGGAGGTGAAAAGTACTTACTGGACTGGATCATTGAAATATTCCAGTTCAGGGCATGTGACAGCCAATGACTTCCAGGTAAGTCCAGGTTCCATCCGACACACTGTTCTTGCCATTTAAAAGCCCTGGCTACTAGGTCTTAGAACCAACACAATATTAGACACACAGTATCTTGTGCCAAATAAGTGGGGAACTTATGCACCCGCAAGCAGGATGCCCCATTTGGTGGGACGGCTCTGAAAATAGCAAACAGGTTCCTGAGACACCTGGGGACTCCTCCATAGATACAGTATGGTGTGAGCGTTGCCACCCTAGGACATGAAGTGTGTTAAGCTGCAATATAGAAGGTTCTTGGGTGAGGGAACACTTTAGGTTTGGCTTTCACTCACAATACAAGAGTTATTAGGCGTTTGCATTGTTAATGTGTGAACCTCTTCTCTCCTTTGAGAATCAAGATGACAAAACCTATTAGACCCTTAACAGATGCATTATGTGTTACTACTCCCGAATACATTACAGATCATCATGGTCAGTAGGTGTGTGCAACACTAGACGTTCTTATTCACTCTGTAGTACCGTTTATATCATGCAATAGGCTTCCAGCCATAACAAGTCTTGCTTAACCATTTCCCACCTGGCTTATGTGCGAATGACGCCAGGGCCAGCCTCTCATCAATTCAGGTGGACGTCATATGATTGCGAGGCCACGCAGAAGCGCAATCTGTCACCAGCTGCGTACACTGGACACAGTCAATGACTGATCACTGTACCAGCCCGTTTGTTTTTTTTCTTTTCGTACTGTCGTACTGTCACCAGTCAGTGTCCCTGTGACAGTATGTAAAAGAAAATTAAACATTTAATACATTTCTTAAAATTTTCCCAAAAAATGACAAAAAATTACAACTTTAAAAAAAAAAAAAAAAAAAACTTGCCATGCCTCTAACTAAACACATTGGACTGTCTCCTTATTAAGATATGGGTCATTTTGGTGGTTATTTGTACTGTCTTCATGTTTATGGGACTCAAGAAATGAGACAGGCAGTCAGGACATTAAGATTGATCGATTTTCAGATATACAGTGCCTTGAAAAAGTATTCATACCCCATGAAATTTTCCACATTCTGTCATGTTACAACCAAAATTGTAAATGTATTTTATGTGATAGACCAACACAAAGTGGCACATATTTGTGAAGTGGAAGAAAAATGATAAATAGTTTTCATTTTTTTTTTACAAATATCTGAAAAGTGTGGTGTGCATTTGTATTAAGCCCCCTTTACTCTGATACCCCCAACTAAAATCTAGTGGAACCAATTGCCTTCAGAAGTCACCTAATTAGTAATAAGAGTCCACCTGTGTGTAATTTAATCTCAGTATAAATACAGCTGTTCTGTGAAGCCCTTAGAGGTTTGTTGTAGAGAACCTTAGTGAACAAACATCATGAAGGCCAAGGAACACACCAGACAGGTCAGGGATAAAGTTGGAGAAGTTTAAAGCAGGTTTAGGTTATTAACAAATATTCCAAGCATTAAACATCTCAAGGAGCACTGTTCAAATCCATCATCTGAAAATGGAAAGAGTATGGCACAACTACAAACCTACCAAGACATGGCCGTCCACCTAAACTGACAGGCCGGGCAAGGAGAGCATTAATCAGAGAAGCAGCCAATATGCCCATGGTAACTCTGGAGGAGCTGCAGAGATTCACAGCTCAGGTGGGAGAATCGGTCCACAGGACAACTATTATTCATGCACTCCACAAATTTGGCCTTTATGGAAGAGTGGCAAGAAGAAAGCCATTGTTGAAAGAAAGCCATAAGAAGTCCCGTTTGCAATTGGCAAGAAGCCATGTGGGGTCAGATGAGACCAAAATGTTCCTTTTTGGCCTAAAAGAAAAAAAAACGCTATGTGTGGCAGAAAACGTAACAGGGCACATCACCCTGAACACACCATCCCCACTGTGAAACATCATGGTGGCAGCATCATGTTGTGGGTATGATTTTCTTCAGCAGGGACAGGGAAGCGGGTCAGAGTTGATGGAAAGATGGATGGAGCCAGATAATGGGCAACCTTAAAAGAAAACCTGTTAGAGTCTGCAAAAGACTTGAGACTGAGGAGGTTTACCTTCGGACAGGACAACGACCCTAAAAACATACAGCCAAAGCTACAATGGAATGGATTCGATTGAAGCATATTCATGTGTTAGAATGGCCCAGTCAAAGTCCAGACCTATATCTAATTTTACTGTGTTTCAGTACAGTCCAGTGCAGGAAAAATGCAACATGTTTAAATTTTTTTCTGGAACTGAAAAGCCCTGGAACTGACTGGACTGGTGTGAACTATGCCATTGGAAACCATATAACCTACAACAAAAACGCACTGGACTACATGTGGTGTGAACTGGCCCGATAAAAACAAAAAAAACAATGGTGATTAAAATTCCACCAAAAGAAAGCTCTATCTGTGCGAACAAAATGCTAAAAATTGCATGACTGCGCAATTGTCAAAGTGCCACAGCGCAAAAAGCTGAAAACTGTCCTGGGCAAGAAGGGGATAAGGCTGGGTTCACCTATCTCTCTCTATGGAAGCAGTTCACATATCTCCACTGCGGCTCCGGTGCGAATTTGCACAGAAGTCCTGTGCGTCTTTTGATCAATTTCAGGTCCAAATTTAGGCCAAAAATTCGGGCTGAAATCTGACCTAAAAATGGTGAACGGTGACGCACCGGACCCCTGCTGTGAGCCGAATGCGGCAATAGTGGGAACCCAGCCTTAAAGTGCCCAGTATTAAAGTGGTGTTTGCAGTTACAAGGCTGAGTATGAGCACCTTTACTCCAGTATTATATGGTTAGCTTGACCACAGAAGGCTGATGTTTCAGCTACTTTATAGTTCAAATAACTACTTTACTGTGGGCTTACTTTTTCTTACTGTTAAATCTTTTCCATGTGAAACTCCCAGAGGGGATTTTTTTGCTCTCAGCTTTACTCAAGAGATTTTGATGTAGGAAAAATAAAAAACAAATTCACTACCTTTACATATCCCTCCATCTCCCAGATGACAAATCAGTTCCCATAGACTTTTGTGGGGCTAACACACCGAAAAAGGAGAGGTCATCGTGTATCGGGACCTGGAAGTCTTGTGGTCTGAGAAAACGGAGGAAATAATTGTAATTCTAATGCTTGTTATATCTTAGCTTCTCTGTCACTTGCTAGAATAACAAAAAAGCTCTTTCAAGATAATCTCAAAAGACAATGTACTGCATAAAAAGCCTCAAATGCAAGTTACCACTCTCCACTCCTAATATGTACACCTAGGGTGCACAATCTGTGGCCTTCAGCTGTTGTGGAACTACAAGTCCCATCATGCCTCGCTCTGCCTTTGGGAGTCATGCTTGTGACTGTCAGTTGCTTGCAAGCACTCATGGGACTTGTAGTTCCACAACAGCTGGAGGGCCACAAGTTGAGCACCCATGATGTGCTTCTGGATATAAGCAACAACAATCCCCCCCAAACGCTTGTATGAAAAAAAAAAAATCCAACCAAAAGCCCGCTTTACACAACTTAATCCACTGTCACATGACGACCCTTCTATTTACTTGCTTGAGTCCTTCTTCTAATGCCCATCTCGTTGTCTACATGATGTGGACACTTCCTATTGGCGGAGAAGATAGCGAGCAGGGAAAAATTTCTGGTCCCCAGGGCGGAAAATTGTCTTGGCTCATAGAGGAAACAGGGACTGTCATCCATTACACTGCAGGATGTCTTAGGAAGAGGGGCTTCTTGGTCCCCCACAATTCTCACTACTCCTGGAGGGAATGGTGGTGAAATGGAGGATGGCGAGGGGAACCAAGAAGATCAACATTCCTGGAAGTCTCAGTTTCCCTGTTGAATCTGGGGGGGGGGGGGGGGGCGGCATTTTTCAGTATCAGAGTTATGTTTGAAGGTACAAGCAACAGAAGTAAATATTTCCTATTTTCCTTCACAGGTATAGCTTTAAATTGGAGGTTTAGCATATCAACAAGGTGGCTGAACTCCAGACAAACATCTGCAGCAGCAGACTAATAAGGTTATCTCGCTGCTCATTCTGCTCTCAGCATGGTCCTTGTCAGCACATTCACATTCAGTACACTAATCAGGTAATAGTGCCGCCCTACGTCTCTCTGTGTGAATGCTACTGACAAATACAATTCTGACATTAATACCAATTGCATTTGAAATAAAATAAAAAACATGCCTAAGACAAGCTTCGGTTACTTAGGGGTTTCAATAATAAAGTATACCCTAGGGCAGGGGTCCCCAACCCCGTTTATGACCGGGCCACACTGCAGGAGGTGAGCAGCGACCGTGATCCACATGGGCCTATCACAGACTGCGGTCAGCGCTCACCTCCTGCTGTGCGGCCATGCCCGTGTGTTTTCTCTCAGCTTCTCTGCCCAAACCACCCAACTATGTCATCCTATCAGCAGGGCAGGGGGGCGGGAGGAGCTGCAAATCGGAATGGAGAGGACACAAGGACTGATAACAGCCCCTGCCCTGCCAAAGGTAGGATTCCTGTGTAGGGGAGGCAGAGCTTGGAATGGGGAAGTGTGATGTTAGACAGGAAAAGGGGGGACAGTCTGCAGGGGCACTGTGATGGAGGAGGCTGTGATTGCAATGGGCACTGTAATATAAAGGGGACGGCACTATGATTACAGTGCAGTCCCCTTTATATCACAGCCCCCTACATTACAGCACAGTCTTTTATATTACAGTTCCCCCTTTGCATTACAGTGCCCCTTTACAGAGCAATCCCTGTTACATTAATGTAAGGTATGAAGGGGGCTGAGTCCAGCTCTGAGGAAGGGGGTGCGCCCCTGAAACCCGTCAGCTTGGCATTATAGCAGGATGTATTTGGAGCATACATATCCTATACTGTATGGCCTATCTTGTGGCCTATGGGCTTTTAATAATTGCACTCTTGTAAGTATCTATTTTCCATTTATTTTATTCGCTCAATACATTTTTGGTATTGCACTAAGTGCTTGCCCCTTCCCGTTTCTTTGTTTTAGTAGTTCCATTTTGGATTCCCCTATCCGTGGAGGGCTGCATACGCCAAGCATTTGTTGTACAGTCCTATCCAACTGTGGAGTACCTCTTAGCATTGGAAATGATTGTTTTGTGTTACATGGCACTCTGCCTGTTCCAAGGAAATTCCACTCAATGGCCAGCTGATGCTCAAACATTACGATCAATGTACAAGACACAAAAGGAAGCCAGGACCTGGAAATATGTGCAGAGCCTTAACACAGCAGTTGGGTGAAAGTTGGACAGCACTATCTTTCAGCGCCCCCTTTTGATAGACTAGGTGAGGTTTAGACCCGCTGTCTGCTTCTTGCTGTTGTCTGCATTCCTGCTGGGTAGATTATCTCTCTCTCTCTGGCCTATAAACTGTGCTCATTGGGACATGACATTAGGAGACAGGTCTTCTACACTGACCTAAAAGTCATCAGGAAACTTAATAGAAGTTCTAACCCTATCCACCTCTATTTTATTTCGCCACCAAGATGTGTTCTATAATATCTGTGCATTGTGAGTATTGGACACAGGATATATTTGGTGTTCATGAAATATCCAGTTTTAGAGATTAAAGTGGTTCTAAACCCTTACATATACTCAGTGAAGTGACTGGTGATACACAGAGATTAAACAAATCCTCCTACATAGGTTGTACCGGTTTATCCACAGCAGTCTTTCCCCTACATCCATTCAAAGTGTAGAATTTACACAGGATCTCTAAGCTCTGAAAAGCAAGGGGTAAGGAGCTGAGGTTACGTCAGAGAGAAGAGCTCTGAGAGCTTATTGGAGGGAAGGGACACACCCCCTTCACACAGCACACAGGAACAGAGCTGAGGCTGTCAATCAGCAGCAGTTGCCTCCCCTGTCACCATTTTTCTCTTGGTGTCAGGAAAACCCACCAGAAGTGACTCATGTTTATAGCAGGGGAACAAGGCAGCAGACAGAAATGACACTTAGTGCTTTGGCTTGAGAAAAGTACACACTATAGAAGGATAGGTTTTGTTTATATTTCATGTCTGAGATTTTTTTTGTTTCAATAAAAATAACATACATGTTATACTTAAAGTGGTTGTAAACCCTTTGGGGGAAGTTACACCTACAGGTAAGCATAGAGTAAGGCTTACCTGTAGGTGTTTGCAATATCTCCTAAACCTACACGGTTTAGGAGATATTTATCAAAAGGAATACACAGGCACACTGAGAATCCCATTCATAAAACCGGCAGAGCCGGCTTTGATGGCACCCGCGTGGAGTGACGTTTTCGCTGCTCCGGCCAATCACAGCGCCGGAGCGGCGATACCCGGAAGTAACCTTCTGGAGAGACGTCTGTGGCTGGAGGGGGAGAAGAGGACGGCTTCGATCTAAGGTAAGTAATGCATAAATGAGCTAGTTTGCTAGTCCTACTAGCTCATTATGGCTTTGTCTTGCAGGTGTTTATTTAAAAAAATATATATATTTTCGGGTTTACAACCATTTTAACTGCTCTGTTGTAGTGGATTTGCACAGAGCAGCCCGGATCCTCCTCTTCTCGAATCCCTTTTCGGCTCTCCTTGCCCCTCCCTCCTGTCGAGTGCCCCCACAGCAAGCAGCTTACTATGGGGGTACCCGAGCAGAGTCACAGATCCCTGTGTCCATTCAGACACGGAGCTGCGACTAGTCCCCGCCCCCTCTCTCCCGATTGGCTGACTGACTTTAACAACGGAAGCCAATGGCGTCGCTGCTGTGTCTCAGCCAATTAGGAGGGAGAGTCTCAAGTCTCAAGAAAGTTGAACAGTCTTTTGAGTTTAAAGTAGAACTATAGGCTATTTTGTTCATTTTGGATAGAGTAAGGGAGGGTTAAAACCCCTGTAAGCTTTGCCCCATTGGGGAGATTTCCCTTCACTTCCTGTGCTGTAGCCAAACAGGAAACGAGAGGAAATTTCTGCAAATTAAAGCGGAGTTCCGCCGAAAAAAAAATAAAATAAAAAGTCAGCAGCTACAAATACTGCAGCTGCTGACTTTTAATATTAGCAAACTTACCTGTCCAGGGTGCACGCGATGTCCTCACCCGAAGCCGACCTGTCCCTCGGCTCCCGGGTGGAGGTGTCGGCATCTTCACCGGGGAATCTGCAGCGATCCATCATCGGAAGTGTAAAATCTGTTCCCCCTCCCCCTGAAAGGTGGCGAATGTGACACCGGAGGGGGGGGGACCAGAAAAACGAAAGATCCATTTTTGTGTTGAACTCCGCTTTAAGGGAATCTCTTGGGGCCCCAAGGTCACCAGAAATAGTGTCCCCATTGCACGTGGCTTCATTAATGATGGCACGGGAAGGCAGCCTGGGACACCCTACACATCAATAAAACCAGCCGACCGGTGCTTGACGCTGGCTACACAGGAGGGTGCCCCACTAGGCTGGTGTTCAGCTGGACCTGTGGTATGCTGCAATTTCCCCCCCTCCCCCCTCCTTGGATACTGTGCCCGGCACGCTGTTCTTCTCCTCTATTGCTGCACAGGGCACACAGCGCAGCTTCTCCTTCCCACACAATACCCAGCTAAAATGGGATTCTTTTACAGACAAAACCTTCTTCTGCACAGCATATAGCTGCCTGCTTCAGTATGTTGCTGTTCTGACCTGTGAAATCTCCAGATCGGAACATCAGCAAAGTTGCAGTAGCCAGCTACACACTATGAAGATAAAGGCTGTATCTGTAAAAGAATCTGATCTCAACTTTGTGGGGAGGAGGAGCTGTGCGCTCTGTCAGCACTGACCCCTGTACAGTGCCCCCCTGATCCCATTCCTTTCACCACTGTACACTTCCCCTGCTGGCCCCTGTGCAGTGCCCAACTGAACCCAGTCCTCTGCCCCATTGACCCCTGTACGCTGCCCTGCTGGCCCATGTTCTGTGCTCCCCTGGCCCCATTTCTCTGCCCTGCTGACCCATGTTAGCTATTGGGAACTACTAATTTACAGGTGCAGGAATTGGGTTGACCCGAAATGTATAGGAGCAGGAATCGGGTGACCCGAGATATAAAAGGGCAAGAATTAGAGGTAGTGTAAAGGTGCATAAACTGAGCCTGATCGGAGGTGTGAAGGCCCAGAAAGAGGGGCGATCTGAGGTGTGAAGGCCCAGGAACTGGGATGACCTGGGGTGTGAAGGTTCGGAAATTGGGGTTATCTGAGGTGCGAAATATTTATTTCTTACTATTATTCAAGTAATTTACTATTCAAAGATCCTTTTAGTGATTGAAAGTGTGAAGGAAGAAAAATGCTGACCATGACCCTAAGCACACCATCCCTACAGTCAAGCACGGAGGTGGAAACACGATGCTTTGGGGCTGTTTCTCTGCTAAAAGGTACAGGCCAACTTTGCCACATTGAGGGGCCAATGGATGGGTCTCTCAGCATGACAATGACCCAAAACATACCACCAAGGCAACAAAGGCGTGGCTCAAGAAGAAGCACATTAAGGTCATGGAGTGGCCTAGCAAGTCTCCAGACCTTAATTCTACAGAGAATTTATGCAGGGAGTTGAAACTTTGAGTTGCCAAGAGACAGCCAAGAAACCTTAAGAGAAGATCTGTAAAAAAAAAAAAAAAAAAAAAAAAAAAGAGAGTGGACCAAAATCTCTTCTGACACGTGTGCAAACTTGGTCACTAACTACAAGAAACGTCTGACCTCTGCGATTGCCAACAAGGGTTTCTCCACCAAGTACTATGTCATGTTTTGCTTGGGTATCAAATACTTATTTTACTCACTGAACTGCAACTCAATTTATAACATTTGTATCATGTATGTTTTCTGTATTTTTGGTTGATATTCTGTCTCGATCATTTAAAATACACCTATGATAAAAATGATAGACCCTTCATTTCTATGTAAGTGGGCAAACTTACATTTTCAGAGGGTCAAATAATTACCGTATTTTTCGGACCATAAGATGCACTTTTTTCCCCAAAAAATATGGGGGAAATTGTCTCTGCGTCTTATGGTCCGAATGTACATCAGGCACCACCCCCCGCCCACTGCCGGCACCGCCCTCGCCGCCGCTAGTAACTCCCCCCCGCCACTGAAAGAAAGCCACCCCCCGTATGAAAGAAAGCCCCCCACGAGTTCCGACGGCCGCACAAATAGATTCCCCCATAAAGCGGCATAAAGTGAATGTCCAGGGGCGGTCCCCGGTCAGCTGGGCTCGGCTATACTCGAGCTGGAAGGGTCAGTCTCCGCTCAGCTGGGCTCGGCTATACTCGGACGGGAGGGGGGCGGTCCCCACTCAGCTGGGCTTGGCTATACTCGGGCGGGAGGGGGCGGTCCCCGCTCAGCTATACTCGGGAAGAGGGGCGGTCCCCGCTCAGCTGGGCTCGGGTGGGAGGGGGTCCCCGCTCAGTTCACTTTGGCTGTTCTCGGCTATGCCCGGGCGGTCGGTCTTGACGTCGGCTTGGCTCAGCAGAGGGACGGTCACAGTGATGCAACATGTAAGCAATAATGACCGGAAAATGTATTAGAAGAAGGATACTGACCATGTCGGCAGACCCTGTCCCTGTCCATGTCCGCAGTAGGGTGACCACATGTCCCGGATTGTCCAGGACAGTCCCGCATTTTGCAGGTCTGTCCCGGGCACCTTCATTCCAGGACAATACAGTGCCCCGGAATGAAACTGACACAGCCACCCCCCGGGCCAATCTGATGCCCCCGAAAAAGGCCGCCACATCACCGCTTTACTCACTGACAGTACTTGTCCTGGCCGGGAATGCCTGGAGGAGCACAATCCCGGCCCCCTGCTTGTGATTGGAGAAATCATAAATCCTGCCTCTTGTGTCCAATCACCGTGCTGTGATTCGTTACAGCACAAGCTGATTTTTGGGAAAGGAGGGTGTCCCTGAATTGTAGTTTGGAAATGTGGTCACCCTAGTCCGCAGCCCCTGTCCGCGTCCGCAGCCCCTGTCCGCGTCCGCAGCCCCTGGCATTTCTTTGGCACAGGTCAGGCTGCATTTCATGGGCACTGGTAAATTTTTTAGTACACCATTTGGTTCAGAATTTTTTTTTCTTGTTTTCCTCCTCTAAAATCTTGGTGCGTCTTATGGTCAGGTGCGTCTTATAGAGCGAAAAATACGGCCCACTGTACGATGGTGGTGATTGTCCAACAGCAGTTATAACACTTTTGGGTGTCCACATAAGAAAAACTCATACAGATGAATAACATGTATAAAATACAGTACCTGTACATATCCAATCATGGCCGATCACGATGTAAACAGGGAGAGCCGGTAATCGGCTTTTCCACACTCGTGTCTAACAGACGCGAGTAGAGGAGAGCCGATCGGCTGCTCTCCTGACAGGGGGGGGGGTCTGTGCTGATTGTTTATCAGCGCAGCCCCCCCCCTGGATGCCCGCCCAGAACCACCAAGATGCTGCCAGGACCACCAAGGATGGCCACCACACTGGACCACCAGGTATGCCACCCTAGACCACCAGGGATATGCCAATCAGTGCTCAGGCAGCTGCCAATCAGTGCCCATCCGCAATGCCTGCCAGTGCCACCAGTGATGCCTATCAGTACCAGCTATCAGTGCTGTCTATCAGTGCCATCCATGAGTACCCATCAGTGCCACCTCATCGGTGCCGCCTTATCAGTGAAGGAGGAAACGTACTTATTTACAAGATTTTATAACAAAAAAAATAAACTTTTTTTTTTTTTTCTTTATTCTGTAATTTTTTATTTTTGTTTAACAAAAAAGAAAAACCACAGGAGATGATCAAATACCACCAAAAGAAAGCTCTATTTGTGGGAACAAAATTATAAAAATTTAGTTTAGGTACAGTGTAGCATGACCACGCATTTAAATAGTGACAGTGCTGAAAGCTGAAAATTGGCCTGGGCAGGAAGATGTGAACGTGCCTGGTATTGAAGTGGTTAAAATAAACCTGTCATGAGAGAAATCTGGGATCTGATTAGCCAAAGCTAGTTTGGTAAGCTAAAGTAGTTGCAAAGTGTAGCTCCCCCACCCCCCAGCTTCCCCTAATTACTTACTTGAGCCCGATCTCGATCCAGCGCTGTGCTTGTCTGCAGCAGCTCTTCTCCCCTCCCCTGGGTCTCACAGGCTTGGCTGAGAGAAGTGGGAGCCATTGGCCTCTGCTGCTGTCAGTCAGTGGAGGGCGGGGCCAATCTGGGCTGCGTGTCTGAATAGACGTAAACATCCCAGCTCAGGATCGCGCATGCACAACTTCCCCCCTAAGAAGTGGCTTCCTGTGGGGGCACCCGGCGGGGGTGAGGAGCCAGGGACCTCTCCTGTGAGTGGAAAGCAGAGCTGGGGCCATCTCACACTAATTAGTTCATTTCTGGTCACAGTGACCTGGCATCCTGTGTGCAATGGGCCGCCAGTTAGTAGTACATTGAAGCCCGACAAGCTGTTTTACACGATCTGCACCAGTCTATTACATGTCATGTTGGCTTATATCAGTTTTAGGAGCATTAGAGCCAGAAGTCTCCAAAGTTTCTAAACAAAAAAGGGACAGTTTATTGTCCTTCAGACTTTAGGAGGGCCAGAACGTGACCAGCGGGAGTGGAAATTTTCCTGGCATCAGTGGGAGTAAACATTACTACATTTGGTATTAGGGGGAAGAATAGTGCCCCATCATTGGTAGCATTGGGAGGAATAGGTCCCCATGATTGGTGTCAGTGGGAGGAATAGTGCCCCATGGGCCAAATAAAGGGAAGCGAAGGGCCACATCCTGCTCCCGGGCTGCAGATTGGAGACCACTGTTTCTAAGCTGGTATCTATTTCTCACTGTCCCCTCCGTTCCCTAGAGGTCAAGCTTGGATTTCCTTTTTCCTCTCCAACAAGGGTCCCCAACCCCTGGGCCGCAGTGTTGTTGAGTGGGCCGCCATAACAGCAGGTGGTGAGTCCTGTCATGGACTGTGGGCCATTTAGCAGCCTGTGTGTATTTTCTCATGTCTCCCGACCGGTCACAGATGTTAGTCTATTAGCAAGGCAGGGGGTGGGAGCAGCTACAGATCAGGACAGAGAGCGGGAGACTTTTCTTAATAACAAGCTTGTTGATACAAGTCTGGCGGCTCCCGCTCTGTCCCAATCTGCAGCTGGGAGACATGAGAGAATACACACAGGCTGCTAACTGCCTCTGTCCTGCCAAAAGGTAAGACACTGCAGGGGAGGCAGAGAGAGCCAGAGAAGGACTGTGATGGGGATTGGACATGACTGCAGGGAAGACTTCATGGGGGTGGGGTAGGGGCATGACTGCAAAGAAGGCTGAGATGGGGGGCATGACTGCAGGGAGGACTATGATGGGGGGGGGGTGCAGGACTGCCATGGGCACTGTGATATAAAGGGGACTGCACTGTAAAGGGGGACTGTAATAATTACAGTGCAGTCCCCTTTATAGCACAGTGCTCCTTTACAGTGCATTGCGGGGGGGGGGGGGGGGGGGGATGAGTGAGACTCTGTGAACCTCCTTTCCCATGCACCACGTCCCGCCCCAGCCCCCCCGCCCCACCTGAAAAAATTGGCTACACCAAAAGTGGTCCAAGGTTGGAGACTGCTGCTCTACAATACATCAGCCTCATAGAAGAGTAATAATCTCCCAACACATACGTAGAAGAAAAAGCTGTCCAGAAACTCCCAGAACTCTTTCATACATTGGACAGAGAAAGTGTATTTTCTCACCAACACTTAAATTAATATAATAAAACTATTAAAAAAAACAATATCTCATTGAAACTAATCAGATTCTACTGTTTTCAAACTCATGCTTATTTCTGATTGGTTCAGATCGCAACATTAGTCTTTCCACCCATTCGAAGGTTTGGCTCTCCCAGTTTGCAGATGGATTCTGTTGGCCTACATTTTCCTCTCTTATTTATATCCTCCAGACTCGAACATTGAAATCTTACTTCAGCCAATATAAAGATGGGCATAGAAGTCTTACTCCTCTTGCTGCATTCTCCATAATTTAAAAGTGTAAATTGAACCCTTTACAAACCGTTGGCAGATCTGGGGACCTGTTTCAGAAATCTGGCTATCAGAAGCTCCAAAAGAGATAAGAAGCTGATGATTGATTCAGCCAGCCAATAGCCACATGACCTGAAGATCAAGTTTGGGGGAAATGTGTCTTTAAACAAACCTGCTAAAAAACAATTGAGTTTGAAACAAATATTAGGACTTCATGTATGATCCTAATTGCATACTTGGTCCAGCCTGAGCCAACGTATATAGGCATATCTCATACCCGAGGAACTGCTGTGCAGATTAGGAGATCACAGGCCTTGTAGGTGAAGGTTTGTACACATGAACGCACATTGTAGTACCAGTTCCTAAAACGGGTATGATCTTAACTGCATACTTAGTTCAGATTGGCCCAATGGAAGTTTGCATATTTCATATCTTAGGGGTCTCTGTGGAAGCTGATGATTAGTAGTTAGCGCTACTACAGTGATGGCTGCAATCTTCTGGGTGCTGTGCCCAGAGGCTGCCCAACTGAGCACAGTGGGGCACTCACACTGCACTGGCACTATTTATGGTATGCCTTGTATACAAGGTGGAGATCATAATGTCTCCACCTCTTCCAATCAGAAAATGGCTTGCATTCACTCAAAAGAAATAAAATGTGTTCTGTGAATGGCAGCAGTGCCAAGTGAGTTATTTCCTGTGGTCATGGTCAGTTTTCAATAGGGCAGCCACTTGGCACAGGATCCAGAAGATCACTGTAGTAGTGCCAACATCATCAGCTTCCACAGAGGCCCCTCAGATATGAAATATGCAAACTTCCATTGGGACAATCTGAACCAAGTATGCAGTTAAGATCATACATGGAGTTTAGTTTTCAGAACACTACAATGTGACTTCATGTTTACAAACCTTCACGGCCTCTAATCTCCTAAATATAGCTGCAACCAAACCTGTACTTTACCGTGTCATGGCCTCCACCACTCCACTATAACATGGTGTGCTTCCGGGGAGAACCTGAGCCTGCTTGTCTTGTCAGGTTTACTATTACTACGCACTGTGGCTTTTAGTGCCAAAAGTGAAAGAAAAGTGCATGAGTTGCATACAGGAACCCCACGATCCCACAAGTTGCCTACAGGAACCCCACGATCCCACGAGTTGCCTACAGGAACCCCACGATCCCCCTACAGGAACCCCACGATCCCACGGGTTGCCTACAGGAACCCCACGATCCCACGGGTTGCCTACAGGGATCCCACGGCTTGCCTACAGGAACCTCACGATCCCACGGCTTGCCTACAGGAACCTCACGATCCCACGGCTTGCCTACAGGAACCCCACGATCCCACGGGTTGCCTACAGGAACCCCACGATCCCACGGGTTGCCTACAGGAACCCCACGATCCCACGGGTTACCTACAGGAACCCCACGATCCCACGGGTTGCCTACAGGAACCCCACGATCCCACGGGTTGCCTACAGGAACCCCACGATCCCACGGGTTGCCTACAGGAACCCCACGATCCCACGGGTTGCCTACAGGAACCCCACGATCCCACGGGTTGCCTACAGGAACCCCACGATCCCACGGGTTGCCTACAGGAACCCCACGATCCCACGGGTTGCCTACAGGAACCCCACGATCCCACAAGTTGCCTACAGGAACCCCACGATCCCACGAGTTGCCTACAGGAACCCCACGATCCCACGGGTTGCCTACAGGAACCCCACGATCCCACGGGTTGCCTACAGGAACCCCACGATCCCACGAGTTGCCTACAGGAACCCCACGATCCCACGAGTTGCCTACAGGAACCCCACGATCCCACGGGTTGCCTACAGGAACCCCACGATCCCACGGGTTGCCTACAGGAACCTCACGATCCCACGGGTTGCCTACAGGAACCTCACGATCCCACGGGTTGCCTACAGGAACCTCACGATCCCACGGGTTGCCTACAGGAACCCCACGAGTTGCCTACAGGAACCCCACGATCCCACGAGTTGCCTATAGGAACATCACGATCCCAGCAGTAAGATGTCATCACTATGGGTAACACAGACCCTGCCTTCAGATTGTGCGGATTTAATACAAGATGGACCCACCATAGAAAGCCAACCACCCAATGACCCCTATATCCCGAGAGAGGTGAGCAGTCCCTCTTACCTGAACCGTTCCTGTCCTGCTGTGTCCCAGATCTGTAACTTGATCCTCTTGCCTGGTTCAATCTCTACCAGCCTGGAAAAGAAATCCACCCCCACGGTGGGGTCAGAGACTTGGGCGAAGCGGCCCTCTGTGAACCTGCGAATCAGACAGGACTTTCCTACGGTGGAGTCCCCAATCACTATCAGACGGAACTGATACAACCAGATGGCCTCCATTGTTCCAGGTGGGTTGGATGCGATGGGTTTTATCTCAGATCTGGTTCCTTGTCTTCTTCTGTACGGATCTTCTTATAGTATAAAATCTCCGGCACTGCACACAGGTAATGACAGTTCCATATAGAGAGAGGCCGACCAGTACCATAGAGTGTGTATGGGAGAATGTCACACAACCCAACCTCCACAATGGATGGAGTCCTTGGCAGCTGAGTATGAGGATCTTCTATGGGGGGGTCAGTCACCTCTGAGAATGGGGTGTCAGGGCTTCACCTACCAACAAAGCCTGTGGACAGGGAGGGTGCAGTGACGAGGCCGGCCTGCAGGGGGTGCTCTATGGAGAGGCAGGATCACCTCGGAGGTGAGCGCTCACTATACATTACATCGGCCATGTTGATGGTGAGGACAGGAAATTCGGCTTCCTGGTGACAGCGGGGTGCTCAGACCACCTCCATCTTCCCGGAATCCAGGGGAGTGTCAGGCCTCGGCTATAGGAGGACAAGGCTCGGCTTCCCCTATACACACAGTGTACACCTACCTCCTTATACCGGGCTCCGCACAGCACAGCGCCCCATCATTACACTGCCCGGGGCACAGAGATCGGAGGATACAGGAGGAGGAGAACAGAGGAGGAGGAGGACGGCCGCTCCGATCTGATGAAATGGCAGCAACATCAGCACCAAACACTCTGACTCATCATTGGCATCAGCGCCTGCCGTAATCCGCCTACTACTGCGGCCACACCCGCCCCTACCGTATTCCTCCGAGCAGCGCACCACCCACCCATACAAAGGAGCTCTCTATAAATGTAGAACTAAAGGCAAAACCTCGCTCTTTTCATTTTGAACAGAGCAATAAAGGGTTAGAACTCCTGTTTTATTTATATATATATATTTACATTTGTGTCCCTTTGAGAAAATTTACCCTCACTTCCTGTTTCCTGTCTCTTAGCCAAAACAGGAAGTGGAGATGGAGAAGCAATGTTGGGGGTCCTGCTGAATGGGACATGCCGGTGTTCTGTCAGAAATGGGAAGCCGTCAGATTAGGTGATGGTAATGGACGCTGCACATGCGTCCCACCGCTACCAGGCTTGCTCATCTGACAGAACACCAGTGTTCTGCCGATTAAGGTCCCCCCGGCGGATAATGACCCCCCTGTACTGCGCAGCGCTTGCGCAGTACGAACCACAACGGAGCTGCCGAAAATAGCGGAAGATGTAGAGCTGTGAGTCAGCTGTACACGGCGCCTGCGCAATGATGACGACATTGTGGCAGACGCTCCCGATGCTCGTGCTACTCTGCAAGGGGGTGGTTGTAGCAATGAACTACACGTCTTTGCGGGGCGTGTTTAAACAAATGAAGGGCGGTTTTGCACTGTTGATGGGCACGTCTTTGCGGGGCGTGTTTCCCCTTACACGCTTCTCAATAACACATCCGCCTCATTGTGTTAGTGAGTTAAATAGGTCGTGCAAATTCGCCCATCAACATCGCAAAACCCGCCCTTCATTTGTTTAAACACGCCCTGCAAAGACGTGCCCATCAACATTGCAAACCCCGCCCTTCATTTGTTTAAACACGCCCCGCAAAGACGTGCCCATCAACATTGCAAACCCCGCCCTCATTTGTTTAAACGCGCCCCACAAAGACGTGCCCATCAACATTGCAAACCCCGCCCTTCATTTGTTTAAACACGCCCCGCAAAGACGTGCCCATCAACAGTGCAAACCCCACCCTCATTTGTTTAAACACGCCCCGCAAAGACGTGCCCATCAACATTGCAAACCCTGCCCTTCATTTGTTTAAACACGCCCCGCAAAGACGTGCCCATCAACATTGCAAACCCCGCCCTTCATTTGTTTAAACACGCCCCGCAAAGACGTGCCCATCAACAGTGCAAACCCCGCCCTCATGTGTTTAAACACGCCCCGCAAAGACGTGCCCATCAACAGTGCAAACCCCGCCCTCATGTGTTTAAACACGCCCCGCAAAGACGTGCCCATCAACAGTGCAAACCCCACCCTCATTTGTTTAAACACGCCCCGCAAAGACGTGCCCATCAACAGTGCAAACCCTGCCCTCATTTGTTTAAACACGCCCCGCAAAGACGTGCCCATCAACAGTGCAAACCCCGCCCTCATTTGTTTAAACACGCCCCGCAAAGACGTGTAGTTTATTGCTAAAACCACCCCCGCCCCTTGCAGAGTAGCACGAGCATCGGGAGCGTGCGGAAGCGTCTGGCACAATGTCATTGTCATTGCGCAGGCGCCGTGTACAGCTGACATTTTCGGCGGCTCTATTGTGGTTCGTACTGCGCAAGTGCTGCGCATGCACAGTACAGGAGGGTCATTATCCGCCGGGGGTACCTTTTTCGGCAGGACACCGGCAGTCAGAAGAAGGCAGCAGCGGACATCTTGCTACACCCAGCTACGTCTTGAATTTCACAGTAATTTTAGCAATAAAGTGAGCGGATATAAATAAATATAGTGTGTTGATATCTGTGATGCTGTTTGGATGTTACATTTTGAAAGAATCCGGACACCAGCAGTGGGAAGGTGGCAGTCGCCATGTTGGTACACCCCGCACTTCTCCCCCCGCACCTAAACCTTTTAGGTTTTTAAAATGTAACATCCAAACAGCATCACAGATGTCAATATACTAAATTTATTTACGCTCACTTTATTGCTAAAATTACTGTGAAATTTAAGACGTAGCTGAGTGGAGCAAGATGTCCGCTGCTGCCTTCTTCTGACTGCAGGTGTTCTGTCAAATGAGCAAACCTGGTAGCGGTGGAATTCATGCGCAGCTGACCGAACGTCACTTCCATTACCTAATTTGACGGCTCGCCGATTCTGACAGAACACCGTATTTTGTTCTGCTGCGCTATGAAGCATCCGCGACAATATGGATGGGGCCATCCAATGATCTTTGGCTTGCAAAAACGCTCCTCAACCACATGGAAATGCGCAGTTAGCCTTGTGCCCCATACACACAATCAGACGACAGATTGTCCGACTTTTAGCTTGCTAGTCATAAGTATAAATTGAATAGGTTACTAAAGTTACGAAAATTCGTTGACAGAATAAAAATTCCGAAGTGATGTAATGTTTTGTATTGTCGGATGACAACTTTGTAATACTGACATATAATCACACACATAGGTTGGACTTGATGGACTTGTGTCTTTTTTCAACCTCACCTACTATGTAACTATGTAACTGTACTGATTAAACGAAAATCGGCCCATCTGGTTTCCTACAAGGAAAATTTTCATGCTTGTCCAATCGAATAATATCAGATGAACTGTCGTGATCGGCTATCGAAAGCTGTGTACTAACAATCATATTATCGTACGATCGATTGGAAAGCAGTATTTTTCATTTACTTTTTGGATCGTGTGTACAGACCATTACGGTCCTGTTCCTGCATTGTCACCCCTCACTCAGGCTTCCTCAGGTGACCACAATGGGCCACTTCAACAAACTTTACATTGGCATGATCCGCTGTTGTCACCATCAGGAAACCTGCCCTGAGATATGCTGTGCAGCTAATACTACAGTCCATGCATGTACACAGGAAATGGCTGCAAAGACACAGCAGGAAAGCAGCAGCACTGAGATGTAACAATGCAAAAAAAAAAAA
The DNA here is from genome assembly GCA_029206835.1 of Rana muscosa. Taxonomy (NCBI): domain Eukaryota; kingdom Metazoa; phylum Chordata; class Amphibia; order Anura; family Ranidae; genus Rana; species Rana muscosa. The sequence goes on along the minus strand of CM055125.1, from coordinate 159,800,955 downwards.
AAAAGGGAACATTTATTTTATTAGAACAAAATTGACAGTTGTTTATGATACACAAATACAATTACCATAGAAGCATGGAGACTGTCACAGTTGACTTCTTCTAAAAAAAAATCCAATTCCCTGGCTGTCAGTCTGATTTAATAGTTTCAGGACTTCTTATTGACTTGTAACCCAGATACTGATCAGAAGTTCTGACTTTCCTCATCTGCATGCTTGTTCCTGGGACAGACTCTCAAATGATGGAAGCCAGAGACAGCCCAGAAACTAGCATTTTCAGGAGATCAGTGATGGCAGCTTCTGTATATCTTTCAGAACGGGGTGCCTCCAAAGTGAACCTGTCATGTGATGATCTGGCAGTCATGCTTATGCTGTGACTTTGGTCGCAAGTCACTGTCTGCAACCCGTGAAGTCAGAACTTTGCATATTGGCCTGCGGCCAGTGGCTCAGAAAATATTGATGATGACAATAGGTTGGCAGCCAGGCAACTAGCATTTTCAGAAACAGTTCAGCAGTGATAGCCTATATTTTGTCTTCAGTACAGGTTTCTGTTAACCATTTTCTGACCACAATACGCATATATACATTGTGGTTTGCAAGTGTTTTTTCTGGGGTTATGGCTGAAGCTTTCAGCCATAACCCCGGTATCTTTTTTTTTTTTTAGCTGGCAGCCAACTTTCTCATGAAAGTGATCCGAGCAGCTTATTAGCCACTGGATCGCTTTCCGAAGCGGCGGGAGGGGACGTTCCCTCCTGCCGCTTGCCGGTGTCTCTCTGACTTACCGTTTCTGCCGGTTCACCCAGGAAACAATTTGACTGTGCCGCCAGCTGGTCACAGAGGATGTGAGAGACAGATCATCTTTGATTTCCTCTATGGCATTGGAGGACCGAAGCGACGTCACTTCCAGTCCTTGGAGGAAGTAAACAATTTTTTTTTATTTTTTTTAAGTAAAAATTGAAAATTTTCTTTTTTTATTTGATCTTTTGCTTTTAAAGGTAAAGATGAGATTTGGGGTATTTTTGTCCCCAGATTTCCCCATAAAGAGAACCTATCATCCTTACTTCTATTATAAGGGATGCTGAGGTATCAGCCGTGAACATTAGAGCGAGAGCAATAATTCTAGTGCTAGACCTCCTCTGTAACTCTAAACAGGTAATCTTTAAAGGCGTTTAAAGCATCGCCTGTGGAGATTTTTATGTACCGTAGTTTGACACCATTCCACGACCGTGCGCAGTTTTAAAGCGTGACATGTTAGGTATCTATTTACTTGTCATTACATCATATTTCATATTATAGAAAACTGTGGGTATATATTGTGTTTTTTTATTTTTTTATTATTATTAATTAAAATGTATTTTTTCCCCAAAAATTGCATTTGAAAAACTGCTGCTCAAATACCGTGTGACATAAAAAATTGCAACAATCGCTATTTTGTTCCCTAGGGTCTCTGCTAAAAAGAAATATATAATATTTGGGGGGTTATAAGTAATTTTCTAGCTGATATAAACTTGAAAACAAGTACCAGAAAAGACTTGGTCTTTAAGTGGGTAAAGTAAATAATAGAAAATGCTAGTTGACTGGCTGTTATCCTGATATTCTGGATTCAATACTTTGAGCAGGAATAATATGCAGACCAAGGAGGTCCTTATCAGTATATTTGTAGCCTGGCAACTAACAGGTGGAGAGGACATCGGTTTTGCTGCGTGACCATAGCCCAGCACAATGACCAATTAGTGATCAACAAGTGATTCTGATCAGTTAGAATATAATAAATATGCCAACAATGGGCTGATATTTGTCTTCTGTAATTTACTTCTCCTCTACAAAGAACCAGCTTCCCTGTACTTTATTACCCGGAACTAAAATAAGGATATTACATGATGTGTGTATTGTAACTGGACCTGCTAGTAGTTGTGTTTGTCCTCCATAAATACGGATATCTCCTGGTATAGATACCAGTGCCACCTACACCGGGGGGGGGGGGCAGCAGTACACAAGAGTATTGAACAGAGGTGGACCACAGCACCGAGCTTCCATGAAATAACCTTCCCTGTAGCAGATCACATAGAATAACCCGGTGTTCATATCATCATGGGTTACACATTGTTACAATATGGGCTCTGGTCTTCTATTACCAATGTGTATTATCATTGGAACTAGTCCTCATTTCATACAATTCAGGGTTGTCATGGTTTTAGATTTTGTAAAGGAATGCTTTTTTTTTTTTTTAAGCGTAGCATGTAGCGGGTGGTCATATTTAGGGGAGGCATCTGAGTGGTATCAGGCTCAGATGCAACAATTGTTAGGATTCCTGGACCAATTTATGTCAGTGGAAGATATCAATGGTGTCTAGTTCCCTGCGGCCTATGGGTGGCACTGTTGCCATGGGCTGGGGTTGAACCACCATTGAAGGGCTGTGCCCTTTGTGTCCTCTCGTGGCAGTAGTACAGCGGGGCGGGGAACCCGCTGTGCATGCTGGGAGAGGGTATAAAGGGGGCAGACATCTTCTGCACGAGGTCCGCGCCCAGGCACCTTCGGCCTGGGTGCATGTGCGTGGAGTCTCTGGGTGCCCTAGGCCCGGGGACGGAGTTGCGGTTCCACCCCAGACACCTTTAGTCTGGGGCGAGGTACTCTCTGGAGGCCTGGGGCCCAGTACCCTCGACTGGGTCCCGCAAGGGATCGAGGGCACCTAGGGTGTCCTCCGATGTTGGACACCCGAATCTGGGATGAGGAGGCCAGGGAGGTGACCCTTCCGAAGACCCAGTGCAGCATTTGCTGGTGACGGCGGGGCCTCTGGTAACTGTCCGGATGGATGTCCTCTCTCTGACCTGGGCCATTTCCTATAGAAGGTAGTCCACGTTCTCATGGTCTGTGGCAGGGACCCATCGTGAATCAGGTCGGTGGCAGAGACCCAACAACCAAGTCTGTGGTAGAGGCCCTATTCATCTGGTTTGTGGCAGAGACCCCCTCACGGTTGGTGGCAGCGACTGTGCGCCAAGCCTGTTCGCACTATAACGGAACAGGAGAAAACCTAAGTTCAAGTTTGTGCCTGGACCTCCTCTTCACTGTTTTCTGTTCTATGTCTGACCAGTCGCTCTCAAAGGACTCTTTATTGCTCTGAAGAATAAATAAGTGTTGGACTTGCAGTGGTGTGGAACTTGACTTTCTGGGAGTTAAAGGGTCATTCTCAAGGGAAGTTTTGGCTCTGGACAGGGGCACAGGCCCGAAGGTAAAAGATTATAGCTCACACCTCTGCACATGAGAGGATATGAGCTGGTGGTGCGCCACACTCTCCTCCCTGGTCCCCTAGACGAGAGCCATTGATCGACAAGAGAAGGAGGGAGTGAGAGGTGAGGTCGCTACACACACTATTAGATTTTCTGCAGATTTGTGTCATCATATATACCAAAACCATATAATATGAGGTCAAACCTTAAGGCTGGGTTCACACTTGTGCGGTACGAATTCCAGCTCTCTTATCTCTGCAAAAAGATAAGAGAACTGCTCAGCAGATCATCTCCGTTTTAGCTGCGAATTTGGTGCCCTGGGAGAGAGGAGGGGGAGGGGGGAAGTGTAGTGAGGTGAAGGAGAGAAATCCTGATGAGAACTGAACACATCTGCGAATCAGATGCGTGCCCATAGAAGATAATGGGCCTGAATGCATCGCACATATGTGAACCAGCCTCATTAAAATCAATGTATTTTATAATGTTATGCGAATTGGATGTGGTTTAAGCCGCAACCAATTCGCATAGGTGTGAACGGGGCCTAATAGTTTCAATCAGACAGGCCTTTGCACTACATGGTTTTGGTAAATCTGAAGACAAAAATCTGCAGAAAATCTAATAGTGTGTATGGGGCCTATATTTTTGGATGTGTTGATTTGCATCCTATACACCATTTACTTCAGGACCGCCTACCACAGTTATATTGCGGCAGGGTGGCAACCACTGTGCTGAATAGGGTGACCACATTTCCAAACTCCCATTCAGGGACACCCTCCTTTCCCAAAAATCAGCTTGTGCTGTAACGAATCACAGCACAGTGATTGGACACAAGAGGCGGGATTTATGATTTCTCCAATCACAAGCAGGGGGCGGGATTGTGCTCCTCCAGGCATTCCCGGCCAGGACAAGTACTGTCAGCGAGTAAAGCGGTGATGTGGCGGCCATTTTTGGGGGCATCAGATTGGCCCGGGGGGTGGCTGTGTCAGGTTTATTCCGGGACACTGTATTGTCCTGGAATGAATGTGCCCGGGACAGACCTGCAAAATGCGGGACTGTCCCGGGCAATCCGGGACACGTGGTCACCCTAGTGCTGAATCACGTACATGATTTTGTATTTCCGGGTAAGGGGCACGCAAGCAGGAGCCTGCTGCACTGGCTGTGCTGCCATTTGCTACAGCACAAGCCGATCAGCGGGTCCCAGCCGATGATTTATGGCTGGAACCCACCGATCGGCTGAGCTAATGAGAGTCCTGTGTAGGTAAACAACATAGGGTTCTCTACTGACTACAGCGATGTGCCATTTATTAAAAAAAATTCTGGGTGGAAAGCAGAGAATAAAATCTAGCACATTGTTTAGTAAAAACAGCACACAGTGAACACCGTTAGGCACACATTTATGTTGATCGCCCTAGGTGTTAACTCCTTCCCAGCCAGTGTCAGTACAATGACAGTGCATATTATTAGCAGTGAGCACTGTATTCGTTTCACTGGTGATGTCAGCGTCAGTTAGTGTCAGACTGTCCGCCGCACTATCGCAGTCCTATTATAAGTCGCTGATCACCACCATTAGTATTATAAAAAAAAATGTAATTACAATTTCAATATATATATACCATAGTCTGTAGACACCATCACTTTCACACAAACCAATCAATATACACTTTTTGGGATTTTTATTTTATTTTACCAAAGACATGTAGCAGAATACATTTTGGCCAAAATTCATGAAGAAATTAGATTTTTTTTTATACATTTTTTTTATTGCATATGTCTTATAGCAGAAAGTAAAAAAATATTTAGAATTCTACCTGTAGAACTATTTTTGGGCTCATGGACTCATGTATGTGCTCTATACATTTTTTTTTTCAATAAAATCTTTATGCAATAAAAAAAAATATATATATATTGCTTTTTTTTTTCAAAATTGTCGGTCTTTTTTCTTTTATGTAAAAATAAATAAATAAAAAAGTGGCGATCAATTACCACCAAGAGAAAGCTCTATTTTTAGAAAAAAAAGATATAGATTTTGTTTGGGTACAGCGTTGTATGACTGTGCAATTACCAGTTAAAGTAGCACAGTGCTAAATAGCAAAAAATGGCCTGGTCATGAAGGGGGGAAACCTTTTGAAGCTGAAGTGGCTAAACATGTACTGTATACCTATTTTCTATATACAACATACACAGTATATATGTATATACATATACTGTATATTAGTGATGAGCCGAACACCCCCGGGTTCGGTTCGCACCAGAACCCGCGAACGGACCGAAAGTTCGTACGAACATTAGAACCCTATTAAATACAATGGATGCGAACGTTCGAAATCTAAAGTGCTAATTATAACAACTATTATGCATGTTATTGTCCTAAAAAGGGTTTGGGAACCCGGGTTGTGCACCAGGGGACATGTATCAATGCAAAAAGAAGTTTTAAAAACGGTCGTTTTTCGGGAGCAGTCATTTTAATGATGCATAAAGTGAAAAAAAAAAAGTCAAATATTCCTTTAAATATCGTACCTGGGGGGTGTCTAAAGTATGCCTGTGAAGTGCCACGTGTTTCCCGTGTTTAGAACTGTCCCTGCACAAATGACACTTCTAAAGGAAAAAAAAGCCATTTAAAACTGCTTGCGGCTTTAATGTAATGTCTGGTCCCGGTAATATGGATGAAAATCTTTAAGAAAAATGGCATAGCTACCCCATGACCCCCCCCCTACCCCAGCCCATTACCAGCCCCTTTGGGTCTTGTATGGATATTAAGGGGAACCCCGCACATAAAATAAAAAAGGCCCTATATACTCTGAACAGCCGTATACAGGCGGTGCATACAAGACAGGGACTGTAGGTTTGTTCTTATGTAGAATCTGTTTGTAATTTTGAACAGGTACATTGTTGAAGTGTAGCTCCAGCCCAAAAATCTATTTTTAAACTTTTTGGAAAACATAGGTAAGGGTTATCACCCCTGTAACATTTGTTTTGCTGTCTGTGCCCCTGTTCAGAACATTTCACCTCACTTTCCGTCCCAATGACAACTGTTTTTGAAATGTGGTGTTTTTCTTGAAACAAGGATTGCTGATAAAGCATCAGTACAGAGGAGACACCTTTCTCCCATATTAATTCTTACAGGAGAGAATTTTCCTTCCAAGGGGTAGATTTCCTCTCACTTCCTGTTGTCTTCTTGCGTTTGCAAGTAGGAGTCGTTTGTAAGTTGGATGTTTGAAAGTAGGGACCTGCCGTATATACTCTGCAGAAATAGGCCCCTTAGTTGTTGGTGTTGGCACAACACTGTAAGCACTCACAGTTACTCTTGGTTGGTGCTGGAACGCCCTGCTGTCAACTATTATATCAGGAATTTTAATTACATATAATTGTTGAACAGTGGTAGTAAAAATTGGGCCTTTGATGGTGGTGCTGGTGCCACAACACTGTAAGCCCTGACAGTTACTCTTGGTGGGTGCAGCAATGGGCCCTGCTGTGAATTATTAGATCAAGAATTGTAATTGCATGCCCCTGTTGAACAGGGGCTGAAAAATTGGACCTTTCGTGGTGGTGGTGGTGGTGTTGCCACAACACTGTAAGCCCTCAGAGTTACTCTTGGTGGGTGCAGGAATGGGCCCTGCTGTGAATTATTAGATCAAGAATTGTAATTGCATGCCCCTGTTGAACAGGGGCTGAAAAATTGGGCCTTTCGTGGTGGTGGTGGTGGTGGTGGTGTTGCCACAACACTGTAAGCCCACAGAGTTACTCTTGGTGGGTGCAGGAATGGGCCCTGCTGTGAATTATTAGATCAAGAATTGTAATTACATGCCCCTTTTGAACAGGGGCTGAAAAATTGGGCCTTTCGTGGTGGTGGTGGTGGTGGCGTTGCCACAACACTGTAAGCCCTCAGAGTTACTCTTGGTGGGTGCAGCAATGGGCCCTGCTGTGAATTATTAGATCAAGAATTGTAATTGCATGCCCCTGTTGAACAGGGGCTGAAAAATTGGGCCTTTCGTGGTGGTGGTGGTGGTGGTGGTGTTGCCACAACACTGTAAGCCCTCAGAGTTACTCTTGGTGGGTGCAGGAATGGGCCCTGCTGTGAATTATTAGATCAAGAATTGTAATTACATGCCCCTTTTGAACAGGGGCTGAAAAATTGGGCCTTTCGTGGTGGTGGTGGTGGTGGCGTTGCCACAACACTGTAAGCCCTCAGAGTTACTCTTGGTGGGTGCAGCAATGGGCCCTGCTGTGAATTATTAGATCAAGAATTGTAATTGCATGCCCCTGTTGAACAGGGGCTGAAAAATTGGGCCTTTCGTGGTGGTGGTGGTGGTGGTGGTGTTGCCACAACACTGTAAGCCCTCAGAGTTACTCTTGGTGGGTGCAGCAATGGGCCCTGCTGTGAATTATTAGATCAAGAATTGTAATTACATGCCCCTTTTGAACAGGGGCTGAAAAATTGGGCCTTTCGTGGTGGTGGTGGTGGTGGCGTTGCCACAACACTGTAAGCCCTCAGAGTTACTCTTGGTGGGTGCAGCAATGGGCCCTGCTGTGAATTATTAGATCAAGAATTGTAATTGCATGCCCCTGTTAAACAGGGGCTGAAAAATTGGGCCTTAGGCACTGGTGGCACAACACTACAACCCCTCACAGATACTGTACTTGGAGCACAGCAATGAGCCCTGTTGCAAAGTATTGCTTCAAAAATTGTAATGACACGCCCCTATTAAACAGGGGCTGAAAAATTGGGCCTTAGGCACTGGTGCCACAACACTCCAACCCCTCACAGATACTGTACTTGGAGCACAGCAATGAGCCCTATGGCAAATTATTGCTAAAAAAATTGTAATTACACGCCCCTGTAAAACAGGGGCTGAAAAATTGGGCCTTAGCCACTGGTGGCGGCACCCATAAACAAAAATGATCTTCCAAGCTATCATCATCAATCGTATCATTGAGGACTCGGAGGAGGAGGACAGCCAGTCAACATAACAGCACAGGCACTCAGCATCAGCATCAGTCTTGAAGGGATGTGACATGTTAAAATCAATTAGTCTGTTATATCAGCATCAGGTGTGTGGTAGCTGGTGGTGATCCAAGACTGGTTCATCTTGATGAAAGTCAGTCGATCAACCGAGTCGGTGGACAGGCGCACCCTGTGATCCGTGACAAATCCTCCAGCAGCACTGAATGTGCGTTCCGAAAGAACGCTGGATGCAGGACAGGCCAGTAGCTCAATTGCATACTGTGCAAGCTCTGGCCAGTGATCCATCCTCAAGACCCAGTAAGCCAGAGGATTTTCGGTGGGGAAGGTGTCCAAGTCTGACCTTGCCCCTAGATATTCCTGCACCATGTTTATCAGACGCTGGCGATGGTTGCTGGAACCGATCATACTTTGGGGCTGCGGACTAAAGAATTGTCTGAACGCATCGGTCAGACGGCCACCTTCCCCACCGCTCCTTCTTTGACTGGCCGAAGCCTCAGCAACTCGTTGTCCAGGACCAGGAGTTTGTAACCTCCCAGTCTCTGGGAACGCGTTGCACAGACCTTTCTGCAAGGCCTCCCGGAGTTGTCTCATCCTCTGCTCCCTCTGCGACGGTAACATAAGGTCCGCAACCTTACCCTTGTACCGTGGATCAAGGAGAGTGGCCAGCCAGTAATGGTCCCTCTCCTTGATCCGAAGAATACGAGGATCCTTCCGCAGACTTTGCAGGATCAGGGAGGCCATGCAGCGTAGGTTTGCTGAGGCATTCGCTCCGGAGTCCTCTGGGTCACTAAGGACGACATGATCCGCAGCCACCTCCTCCCAGCCACGTACAAGTCCACTGGTTTCTTGGGACTGTAAATCATCCCTAAAAGACTGCTGCTGATGATGCTGAGTGCCAGCCTCCACCTCCATGCTGACACAATCCTCCTCCTCCTCCTCCTCCTCGTCCTCTTCCTGTGCGATGGGTGGGACAGAAGGAACACTGTCTGGGTAAAGGGGGCCTTGAGAGGCAAGGAAGTCCTCCTCTTCCTGCCTCTGTTCTGCCTCAAGTGCCCTGTCCATTATTCCACGCAGCGTGTGCTCCAACAGGTGGACAAGAGGTACAGTGTCACTGATGCATGCACTGTCACTGCTCACCATCCTCGTGGCCTCCTCAAATGGTGCCAGGACAGTGCATGCATCCCTGATCATGCCCCACTGGCGTGGAGAAAAAAAAACAAGCTCCCCTGACCCTGTCCTGGTGCCGTAGTCGCACAGGTACTCATTGATGGCCCTCTGCTGCGTGTGCAGCCGCTGCAGCATGGCCAACGTTGAGTTCCACCTGGTGGGCATGTCACATATAAGGCGGTTCTTGGGCAGGTTCAACTCCTTTTGCAGCTCAGCCAGGCGAGCACTGGCATTATAAGATCTGCGGAAATGCACACAGACTTTCCTGGCCTGCCTCAGGACATCCTGTAAGCCCGGGTACCTGCCCAAGAACCGCTGCACCACCAGGTTAAGGACGTGAGCCACACAGGGCACATGGGTCAGTTGTCCCTGTCGGAGGGCGGAGAGGAGGTTGGTGCCATTGTCACAAACCACCATTCCTGGCTTAAGCTGGCGTGGCGTCAACCACCTCTCGGCCTGGCCCTGCAGAGCAGACAGGACCTCTGCCCCAGTGTGGCTTCTGTCCCCCAAACACACCAGCGCAAGCACGGCATGGCATCTTTTTGCCTGCGTACTTGCGTAGCCCCTTGAACGCCTACGGAGCACCGCTGGTTCCGAGGACAAACCACAGGAAGAGGCCATGGAGGAAGAAGAAGAGGAGGGGGTGGAGGAGAGAGGTGTGTCACAACCAGTAGTAGCATTTTGGAGGCGTGGCGGTGGAACAACCTCCAACACTACTGCACCTTGTCCTGCATCCTTCCCAGCTGCCAAAAGAGTGACCCAATGGGCCGTGAAAGAAAGGTAACGTCCCTGTCCATGCCTGCTGGACCATGAGTCAGCGGTAATATGCACCTTACCGCTGACCGCCCTGTCCAGCGAGGCCAAGACATTGCCTTCCACATGCCGGTAGAGAGCCGGAATAGCCTTCCGTGAGAAAAAGTGGCGTTTGGGAACCTGCCACTGAGGAACCGCACATTGCACAAACTCACGGAAGGGGGCCGAGTCTACCAACTGAAAAGGCAGCAGTTGAAGCGCTAGCAATTTAGCCAAGCTAGCATTCAACCGCTGGGCATGTGGATGGCTGGGAGTGAACTTCTTTCGACGGTCCAGCAGCTGGGGCAGGGAAATTTGCCTGCTAGAATCGGACGTCGGTGTACTGCTAGCAGAGTGGCCGCAAGTACTTGGCTGTGACACACCTAATTCTACACCTTCATTCCTCTCAGTGCATGTTTCAGAGAGGACTGAAGTTATAGTGGGGTTGGAGATCCCAGCTGATGCGGTGCAAGGAGAGGTCCGCTTTGTTCTTTGGTGTGGGTCTTTGAGGTAGGCTTGCCAACGAGCTGCATGGCAGGTCAACATATGTCTGGTCAGGCATGTGGTACCCAAGCGGCTGATGTTTTGGCCACGCGATATACGCTTGAGACATATGTTGCAAACAGCAGCTGTGCGATCTGATGCACTAGCCTCAAAAAAGGCCCACACCAAAGAACTTTTTGAATGACGGGCAGAGGCAGCGCCCTGCACAGGCGGAGCTCTGCGGTGTGATTCCGTCGGTGTACTGCCCTTACGCTGGCCACCAAAGGGCATCCTGCCTCGTTGGAGATGTGCCTCCTCCTCATCCTCCTCCTCCTCCTCTCTCCTATTAGGCACCCACGTGGAGTCAGTGACCTCATCATCACCTCCCTCCTCATCACTGGAGCCAATCTGGCAGTATGCTGCAGCTGCTGGAACATGACTGCCAGATTGGTGTCCTTCTTGAGCATCCCCTCTGTCTGCTCTCACGCTACTGCCTTCCTCTAGCTGTGTTTCATCATCAGACCCTTCGAAACGCTGGGCATCCTCCTGGAGCATGTACCCAACACTGTGCTCAAACAGTTCGGGGGACTCCTCAGGAGGAGGACATGGTGGGTCTAGGGAAGGAGTGACTGATGATGAGTCTGACATTGATACCAGGGAAGAGGACGCTTTGGCAGCTGCTTTTCCAGTACCCTGAGCCTGGGTGAGAGAGGATGAGGAGGAGGGCTTGGTCATCCACTCTACCAAGTCTTCGGCATGATGTGGCTCAACATGTCCAGCTGCCGAAAAGAAGGACAAGCGTGTCCCATGGCCATGTGCTGATGACAATGCACCGCGTCCACGACCAGCACTGTTGCCCCCAGACACAGAGCCTGCTTGCCCTCTTTTATTGCCTCCTGACTGTCTGCCTCTCCTTGTTTGCCTTCCAGACATTCTAATAGATGGCCTGCAGGGAGATGGGAAAAAAGCAATAAGGGCTACCTTCAGGTGTCCTTCTCTGTACCTTTACTTAAGGATTTCTAAATATGGTTGAGGATGATTGCTTTTGCACAGAATAGCACAACGACAATTTCCCTGACTGTCCAAAAAAACAAGGATTTCAAAGATGGTTGATGAGGAATGCTTTAGCACACTATAGCACAAGGAGAATTCCCTCACTGTCCTTCCCTGTCCCTAGAAACAAGGATTCGCACAGTAAAAGACACTGACACTCTCCCTACCTATAGTTTTCTGTCCCTAGAAAAAATGTTTTTTTTAAAGCACACTATAGCACAAGGAGAATTCCCTCACTGTCCTTCCCTGTCCCTAGAAACAAGGATTCGCACAGTAAAACACACTGACACTCTCCCTACCTATAGTTTTCTGTCCCTAGAAAAAATGTTTTTTTAAAGCACACTATAGCACAAGGAGAATTTCACTCACTTTCCTTCTTTGTCCCTAGAAACAAGGATTATCACAGTGAAAGAAACTGACACTCTTCCTTCCTATAGTTTTCTGTCCCTAGAAAAAATGTTTTTTTAAAGCACACTATAGCACAAGGAGAATTCCCTCACTGTCCTTCCCTGTCCCTAGAAACAAGGATTCGCACAGTAAAACACACTGACACTCTCCCTACCTATAGTTTTCTGTCCCTAGAAAAAATGTTTTTTTAAAGCACACTATAGCACAAGGAGAATTCCCTCACTGTCCTTCCCTGTCCCTAGAAACAAGGATTCGCACAGTAAAACACACTGACACTCTCCCTACCTATAGTTTTCTGTCCCTAGAAAAAATGTTTTTTTAAAGCACACTATAGCACAAGGAGAATTTCACTCACTTTCCTTCTTTGTCCCTAGAAACAAGGATTATCACAGTGAAAGAAACTGACACTCTCCCTACCTATAGTTTTCTGTCCCTAGAAATTATTTTTTTTAAAGCACACTATAGCACAAGGAGAATTTCACTCACTTTCCTTCTTTGTCCCTAGAAACAAGGATTCGCACAGTGAAAGAAACTGACACTCTTCCTTCCTATAGTTTTCTGTCCCTAGAAAAAAATGTTTTTTTAAAGCACACTATAGCACAAGGAGAATTCCCTCACTGTCCTTCCCTGTCCCTAGAAACAAGGATTCGCACAGTAAAACACACTGACACTCTCCCTACCTATAGTTTTCTGTCCCTAGAAAAAATGTTTTTTTTAAAGCACACTATAGCACAAGGAGAATTCCCTCACTGTCCTTCCCTGTCCCTAGAAACAAGGATTCGCACAGTAAAACACACTGACACTCTCCCTACCTATAGTTTTCTGTCCCTAGAAAAAATGTTTTTTTAAAGCACACTATAGCACAAGGAGAATTTCACTCACTTTCCTTCTTTGTCCCTAGAAACAAGGATTATCACAGTGAAAGAAACTGACACTCTTCCTTCCTATAGTTTTCTGTCCCTAGAAAAAATGTTTTTTTAAAGCACACTATAGCACAAGGAGAATTTCACTCACTTTCCTTCTTTGTCCCTAGAAACAAGGATTATCACAGTGAAAGAAACTGACACTCTTCCTTCCTATAGTTTTCTGTCCCTAGAAAAAAATGTTTTTTTAAAGCACACTATAGCACAAGGAGAATTCCCTCACTGTCCTTCCCTGTCCCTAGAAACAAGGATTCGCACAGTAAAACACACTGACACTCTCCCTACCTATAGTTTTCTGTACCTAGAAAAAATGTTTTTTTAAAGCACACTATAGCACAAGGAGAATTCCCTCACTGTCCTTCCCTGTCCCTAGAAACAAGGATTCGCACAGTAAAACACACTGACACTCTCCCTACCTATAGTTTTCTGTCCCTAGAAAAAATGTTTTTTTAAAGCGCACTATAGCACAAGGAGAATTTCACTCACTTTCCTTCTTTGTCCCTAGAAACAAGGATTATCACAGTGAAAGAAACTGACACTCTTCCTTCCTATAGTTTTCTGTCCCTAGAAAAAATGTTTTTTTAAAGCACACTATAGCACAAGGAGAATTCCCTCACTGTCCTTCCCTGTCCCTAGAAACAAGGATTCGCACAGTAAAACACACTGACACTCTCCCTACCTATAGTTTTATGTCCCTAGAAAAAATGTTTTTTTAAAGCACACTATAGCACAAGGAGAATTCCCTCACTGTCCTTCCCTGTCCCTAGAAACAAGGATTCGCACAGTAAAACACACTGACACTCTCCCTACCTATAGTTTTCTGTCCCTAGAAAAAATGTTTTTTTAAAGCACACTATAGCACAAGGAGAATTCCCTCACTGTCCTTCCCTGTCCCTAGAAACAAGGATTCGCACAGTAAAAGACACTGACACTCTCCCTACCTATAGTTTTCTGTCCCTAGAAAAAATGTTTTTTTAAAGCACACTATAGCACAAGGAGAATTCCCTCACTGTCCTTCCCTGTCCCTAGAAACAAGGATTCGCACAGTAAAACACACTGACACTCTCCCTACCTATAGTTTTCTGTCCCTAGAAAAAATGTTTTTTTAAAGCACACTATAGCACAAGGAGAATTCCCTCACTGTCCTTCCCTGTCCCTAGAAACAAGGATTCGCACAGTAAAAGACACTGACACTCTCCCTACCTATAGTTTTCTGTCCCTAGAAAAAATGTTTTTTTAAAGCACACTATAGCACAAGGAGAATTTCACTCACTTTCCTTCTTTGTCCCTAGAAACAAGGATTATCACAGTGAAAGAAACTGACACTCTCCCTACCTATAGTTTTCTGTCCCTAGAAAAAATGTTTTTTTAAAGCACACTATAGCACAAGGAGAATTCCCTCACTGTCCTTCCCTGTCCCTAGAAACAAGGATTCGCACAGTAAAACACACTGACACTCTCCCTACCTATAGTTTTCTGTCCCTAGAAAAAATGTTTTTTTAAAGCACACTATAGCACAAGGAGAATTCCCTCACTGTCCTTCCCTGTCCCTAGAAACAAGGATTCGCACAGTAAAACACACTGACACTCTCCCTACCTATAGTTTTCTGTCCCTAGAAAAAATTTTTTTTAAAGCACACTATAGCACAAGGAGAATTTCACTCACTTTCCTTCTTTGTCCCTAGAAACAAGGATTATCACAGTGAAAGAAACTGACACTCTCCCTACCTATAGTTTTCTGTCCCTAGAAATTTTTTTTTTTAAAGCACACTATAGCACAAGGAGAATTTCACTCACTTTCCTTCTTTGTCCCTAGAAACAAGGATTATCACAGTGAAAGAAACTGACACTCTTCCTTCCTATAGTTTTCTGTCCCTAGAAAAAAATGTTTTTTTAAAGCACACTATAGCACAAGGAGAATTCCCTCACTGTCCTTCCCTGTCCCTAGAAACAAGGATTCGCACAGTAAAACACACTGACACTCTCCCTACCTATAGTTTTCTGTCCCTAGAAAAAATGTTTTTTTAAAGCACACTATAGCACAAGGAGAATTCCCTCACTGTCCTTCCCTGTCCCTAGAAACAAGGATTCGCACAGTAAAACACACTGACACTCTCCCTACCTATAGTTTTCTGTCCCTAGAAAAAATGTTTTTTTAAAGCACACTATAGCACAAGGAGAATTTCACTCACTTTCCTTCTTTGTCCCTAGAAACAAGGATTATCACAGTGAAAGAAACTGACACTCTTCCTTCCTATAGTTTTCTGTCCCTAGAAAAAATGTTTTTTTTAAAGCACACTATAGCACAAGGAGAATTTCACTCACTTTCCTTCTTTGTCCCTAGAAACAAGGATTATCACAGTGAAAGAAACTGACACTCTTCCTTCCTATAGTTTTCTGTCCCTAGAAAAAATGTTTTTTTTAAAGCACACTATAGCACAAGGAGAATTTCACTCACTTTCCTTCTTTGTCCCT
Source organism: Rana muscosa (assembly GCA_029206835.1). Taxonomy (NCBI): domain Eukaryota; kingdom Metazoa; phylum Chordata; class Amphibia; order Anura; family Ranidae; genus Rana; species Rana muscosa. The sequence continues at coordinate 159,785,467 of CM055125.1, read as the reverse complement.
AGAAACAAGGATTATCACAGTGAAAGAAACTGACACTCTTCCTTCCTATAGTTTTCTGTCCCTAGAAAAAAATGTTTTTTTAAAGCACACTATAGCACAAGGAGAATTCCCTCACTGTCCTTCCCTGTCCCTAGAAACAAGGATTCGCACAGTAAAACACACTGACACTCTCCCTACCTATAGTTTTCTGTCCCAAGAAAAAATGTTTTTTTAAAGCACACTATAGCACAAGGAGAATTCCCTCACTGTCCTTCCCTGTCCCTAGAAACAAGGATTCGCACAGTAAAACACACTGACACTCTCCCTACCTATAGTTTTCTGTCCCTAGAAAAAATGTTTTTTTAAAGCACACTATAGCACAAGGAGAATTCCCTCACTGTCCTTCCCTGTCCCTAGAAACAAGGATTCGCACAGTAAAAGACACTGACACTCTCCCTACCTATAGTTTTCTGTCCCTAGAAAAAATGTTTTTTTAAAGCACACTATAGCACAAGGAGAATTTCACTCACTTTCCTTCTTTGTCCCTAGAAACAAGGATTATCACAGTTAAAGAAACTGACACTCTCCCTACCTATAGTTTTCTGTCCCTAGAAAAAATGTTTTTTTAAAGCACACTATAGCACAAGGAGAATTCCCTCACTGTCCTTCCCTGTCCCTAGAAACAAGGATTCGCACAGTAAAACACACTGACACTCTCCCTACCTATAGTTTTCTGTCCCTAGAAAAAATGTTTTTTTAAAGCACACTATAGCACAAGGAGAATTTCACTCACTTTCCTTCTTTGTCCCTAGAAACAAGGATTATCACAGTGAAAGAAACTGACACTCTTCCTTCCTATAGTTTTCTGTCCCTAGAAAAAATGTTTTTTTAAAGCACACTATAGCACAAGGAGAATTCCCTCACTGTCCTTCCCTGTCCCTAGAAACAAGGATTCGCACAGTAAAACACACTGACACTCTCCCTACCTATAGTTTTCTGTCCCTAGAAAAAATGTTTTTTTAAAGCACACTATAGCACAAGGAGAATTCCCTCACTGTCCTTCCCTGTCCCTAGAAACAAGGATTCGCACAGTAAAACACACTGACACTCTCCCTACCTATAGTTTTCTGTCCCTAGAAAAAATGTTTTTTTAAAGCACACTATAGCACAAGGAGAATTTCACTCACTTTCCTTCTTTGTCCCTAGAAACAAGGATTATCACAGTGAAAGAAACTGACACTCTCCCTACCTATAGTTTTCTGTCCCTAGAAAAAATTTTTTTTAAAGCACACTATAGCACAAGGAGAATTTCACTCACTTTCCTTCTTTGTCCCTAGAAACAAGGATTCGCACAGTGAAAGAAACTGACACTCTTCCTTCCTATAGTTTTCTGTCCCTAGAAAAAAATGTTTTTTTAAAGCACACTATAGCACAAGGAGAATTCCCTCACTGTCCTTCCCTGTCCCTAGAAACAAGGATTCGCACAGTAAAACACACTGACACTCTCCCTACCTATAGTTTTCTGTCCCTAGAAAAAATGTTTTTTTTAAAGCACACTATAGCACAAGGAGAATTCCCTCACTGTCCTTCCCTGTCCCTAGAAACAAGGATTCGCACAGTAAAACACACTGACACTCTCCCTACCTATAGTTTTCTGTCCCTAGAAAAAATGTTTTTTTAAAGCACACTATAGCACAAGGAGAATTTCACTCACTTTCCTTCTTTGTCCCTAGAAACAAGGATTATCACAGTGAAAGAAACTGACACTCTTCCTTCCTATAGTTTTCTGTCCCTAGAAAAATTTTTTTTTAAAGCACACTATAGCACAAGGAGAATTTCACTCACTTTCCTTCTTTGTCCCTAGAAACAAGGATTATCACAGTGAAAGAAACTGACACTCTTCCTTCCTATAGTTTTCTGTCCCTAGAAAAAAATGTTTTTTTAAAGCACACTATAGCACAAGGAGAATTCCCTCACTGTCCTTCCCTGTCCCTAGAAACAAGGATTCGCACAGTAAAACACACTGACACTCTCCCTACCTATAGTTTTCTGTACCTAGAAAAAATGTTTTTTTAAAGCACACTATAGCACAAGGAGAATTCCCTCACTGTCCTTCCCTGTCCCTAGAAACAAGGATTCGCACAGTAAAACACACTGACACTCTCCCTACCTATAGTTTTCTGTCCCTAGAAAAAATGTTTTTTTAAAGCGCACTATAGCACAAGGAGAATTTCACTCACTTTCCTTCTTTGTCCCTAGAAACAAGGATTATCACAGTGAAAGAAACTGACACTCTTCCTTCCTATAGTTTTCTGTCCCTAGAAAAAATGTTTTTTTAAAGCACACTATAGCACAAGGAGAATTCCCTCACTGTCCTTCCCTGTCCCTAGAAACAAGGATTCGCACAGTAAAACACACTGACACTCTCCCTACCTATAGTTTTCTGTCCCTAGAAAAAATGTTTTTTTAAAGCACACTATAGCACAAGGAGAATTCCCTCACTGTCCTTCCCTGTCCCTAGAAACAAGGATTCGCACAGTAAAACACACTGACACTCTCCCTACCTATAGTTTTCTGTCCCTAGAAAAAATGTTTTTTTAAAGCACACTATAGCACAAGGAGAATTCCCTCACTGTCCTTCCCTGTCCCTAGAAACAAGGATTCGCACAGTAAAAGACACTGACACTCTCCCTACCTATAGTTTTCTGTCCCTAGAAAAAATGTTTTTTTAAAGCACACTATAGCACAAGGAGAATTCCCTCACTGTCCTTCCCTGTCCCTAGAAACAAGGATTCGCACAGTAAAACACACTGACACTCTCCCTACCTATAGTTTTCTGTCCCTAGAAAAAATGTTTTTTTAAAGCACACTATAGCACAAGGAGAATTCCCTCACTGTCCTTCCCTGTCCCTAGAAACAAGGATTCGCACAGTAAAAGACACTGACACTCTCCCTACCTATAGTTTTCTGTCCCTAGAAAAAATGTTTTTTTAAAGCACACTATAGCACAAGGAGAATTTCACTCACTTTCCTTCTTTGTCCCTAGAAACAAGGATTATCACAGTGAAAGAAACTGACACTCTCCCTACCTATAGTTTTCTGTCCCTAGAAAAAATGTTTTTTTAAAGCACACTATAGCACAAGGAGAATTCCCTCACTGTCCTTCCCTGTCCCTAGAAACAAGGATTCGCACAGTAAAACACACTGACACTCTCCCTACCTATAGTTTTCTGTCCTAGAAAAAATGTTTTTTTAAAGCACACTATAGCACAAGGAGAATTCCCTCACTGTCCTTCCCTGTCCCTAGAAACAAGGATTCGCACAGTAAAACACACTGACACTCTCCCTACCTATAGTTTTCTGTCCCTAGAAAAAATGTTTTTTTAAAGCACACTATAGCACAAGGAGAATTTCACTCACTTTCCTTCTTTGTCCCTAGAAACAAGGATTATCACAGTGAAAGAAACTGACACTCTCCCTACCTATAGTTTTCTGTCCCTAGAAATTTTTTTTTTTAAAGCACACTATAGCACAAGGAGAATTTCACTCACTTTCCTTCTTTGTCCCTAGAAACAAGGATTATCACAGTGAAAGAAACTGACACTCTTCCTTCCTATAGTTTTCTGTCCCTAGAAAAAAATGTTTTTTTAAAGCACACTATAGCACAAGGAGAATTCCCTCACTGTCCTTCCCTGTCCCTAGAAACAAGGATTCGCACAGTAAAACACACTGACACTCTCCCTACCTATAGTTTTCTGTCCCTAGAAAAAATGTTTTTTTAAAGCACACTATAGCACAAGGAGAATTCCCTCACTGTCCTTCCCTGTCCCTAGAAACAAGGATTCGCACAGTAAAACACACTGACACTCTCCCTACCTATAGTTTTCTGTCCCTAGAAAAAATGTTTTTTTAAAGCACACTATAGCACAAGGAGAATTTCACTCACTTTCCTTCTTTGTCCCTAGAAACAAGGATTATCACAGTGAAAGAAACTGACACTCTTCCTTCCTATAGTTTTCTGTCCCTAGAAAAAATGTTTTTTTTAAAGCACACTATAGCACAAGGAGAATTTCACTCACTTTCCTTCTTTGTCCCTAGAAACAAGGATTATCACAGTGAAAGAAACTGACACTCTTCCTTCCTATAGTTTTCTGTCCCTAGAAAAAAATGTTTTTTTAAAGCACACTATAGCACAAGGAGAATTCCCTCACTGTCCTTCCCTGTCCCTAGAAACAAGGATTCGCACAGTAAAACACACTGACACTCTCCCTACCTATAGTTTTCTGTCCCTAGAAAAAATGTTTTTTTAAAGCACACTATAGCACAAGGAGAATTCCCTCACTGTCCTTCCCTGTCCCTAGAAACAAGGATTCGCACAGTAAAACACACTGACACTCTCCCTACCTATAGTTTTCTGTCCCTAGAAAAAATGTTTTTTTAAAGCACACTATAGCACAAGGAGAATTCCCTCACTGTCCTTCCCTGTCCCTAGAAACAAGGATTCGCACAGTAAAAGACACTGACACTCTCCCTACCTATAGTTTTCTGTCCCTAGAAAAAATGTTTTTTTAAAGCACACTATAGCACAAGGAGAATTTCACTCACTTTCCTTCTTTGTCCCTAGAAACAAGGATTATCACAGTGAAAGAAACTGACACTCTCCCTACCTATAGTTTTCTGTCCCTAGAAAAAATGTTTTTTTAAAGCACACTATAGCACAAGGAGAATTCCCTCACTGTCCTTCCCTGTCCCTAGAAACAAGGATTCGCACAGTAAAACACACTGACACTCTCCCTACCTATAGTTTTCTGTCCCTAGAAAAAATGTTTTTTTAAAGCACACTATAGCACAAGGAGAATTCCCTCACTGTCCTTCCCTGTCCCTAGAAACAAGGATTCGCACAGTAAAACACACTGACACTCTCCCTACCTATAGTTTTCTGTCCCTAGAAAAAATGTTTTTTTAAAGCACACTATAGCACAAGGAGAATTTCACTCACTTTCCTTCTTTGTCCCTAGAAACAAGGATTATCACAGTGAAAGAAACTGACACTCTCCCTACATATAGTTTTCTGTCCCTAGAAATTTTTTTTTTTAAAGCACACTATAGCACAAGGAGAATTTCACTCACTTTCCTTCTTTGTCCCTAGAAACAAGGATTATCACAGTGAAAGAAACTGACACTCTTCCTTCCTATAGTTTTCTGTCCCTAGAAAAAAATGTTTTTTTAAAGCACACTATAGCACAAGGAGAATTCCCTCACTGTCCTTCCCTGTCCCTAGAAACAAGGATTCGCACAGTAAAACACACTGACACTCTCCCTACCTATAGTTTTCTGTCCCTAGAAAAAATGTTTTTTTAAAGCACACTATAGCACAAGGAGAATTCCCTCACTGTCCTTCCCTGTCCCTAGAAACAAGGATTCGCACAGTAAAACACACTGACACTCTCCCTACCTATAGTTTTCTGTCCCTAGAAAAAATGTTTTTTTAAAGCACACTATAGCACAAGGAGAATTTCACTCACTTTCCTTCTTTGTCCCTAGAAACAAGGATTATCACAGTGAAAGAAACTGACACTCTCCCTACCTATAGTTTTCTGTCCCTAGAAAAAATGTTTTTTTAAAGCACACTATAGCACAAGGAGAATTCCCTCACTGTCCTTCCCTGTCCCTAGAAACAAGGATTCGCACAGTAAAACACACTGACACTCTCCCTACCTATAGTTTTCTGTCCCTAGAAAAAATGTTTTTTTAAAGCACACTATAGCACAAGGAGAATTTCACTCACTTTCCTTCTTTGTCCCTAGAAACAAGGATTATCACAGTGAAAGAAACTGACACTCTTCCTTCCTATAGTTTTCTGTCCCTAGAAAAAATGTTTTTTTAAAGCACACTATAGCACAAGGAGAATTCCCTCACTGTCCTTCCCTGTCCCTAGAAACAAGGATTCGCACAGTAAAACACACTGACACTCTCCCTACCTATAGTTTTCTGTCCCTAGAAAAAATGTTTTTTTAAAGCACACTATAGCACAAGGAGAATTCCCTCACTGTCCTTCCCTGTCCCTAGAAACAAGGATTCGCACAGTAAAACACACTGACACTCTCCCTACCTATAGTTTTCTGTCCCTAGAAAAAATGTTTTTTTAAAGCACACTATAGCACAAGGAGAATTTCACTCACTTTCCTTCTTTGTCCCTAGAAACAAGGATTATCACAGTGAAAGAAACTGACACTCTCCCTACCTATAGTTTTCTGTCCCTAGAAAAAATTTTTTTTAAAGCACACTATAGCACAAGGAGAATTTCACTCACTTTCCTTCTTTGTCCCTAGAAACAAGGATTCGCACAGTGAAAGAAACTGACACTCTTCCTTCCTATAGTTTTCTGTCCCTAGAAAAAAATGTTTTTTTAAAGCACACTATAGCACAAGGAGAATTCCCTCACTGTCCTTCCCTGTCCCTAGAAACAAGGATTCGCACAGTAAAACACACTGACACTCTCCCTACCTATAGTTTTCTGTCCCTAGAAAAAATGTTTTTTTTAAAGCACACTATAGCACAAGGAGAATTCCCTCACTGTCCTTCCCTGTCCCTAGAAACAAGGATTCGCACAGTAAAACACACTGACACTCTCCCTACCTATAGTTTTCTGTCCCTAGAAAAAATGTTTTTTTAAAGCACACTATAGCACAAGGAGAATTTCACTCACTTTCCTTCTTTGTCCCTAGAAACAAGGATTATCACAGTGAAAGAAACTGACACTCTTCCTTCCTATAGTTTTCTGTCCCTAGAAAAAATGTTTTTTTAAAGCACACTATAGCACAAGGAGAATTTCACTCACTTTCCTTCTTTGTCCCTAGAAACAAGGATTATCACAGTGAAAGAAACTGACACTCTTCCTTCCTATAGTTTTCTGTCCCTAGAAAAAAATGTTTTTTTAAAGCACACTATAGCACAAGGAGAATTCCCTCACTGTCCTTCCCTGTCCCTAGAAACAAGGATTCGCACAGTAAAACACACTGACACTCTCCCTACCTATAGTTTTCTGTACCTAGAAAAAATGTTTTTTTAAAGCACACTATAGCACAAGGAGAATTCCCTCACTGTCCTTCCCTGTCCCTAGAAACAAGGATTCGCACAGTAAAACACACTGACACTCTCCCTACCTATAGTTTTCTGTCCCTAGAAAAAATGTTTTTTTAAAGCGCACTATAGCACAAGGAGAATTTCACTCACTTTCCTTCTTTGTCCCTAGAAACAAGGATTATCACAGTGAAAGAAACTGACACTCTTCCTTCCTATAGTTTTCTGTCCCTAGAAAAAATGTTTTTTTAAAGCACACTATAGCACAAGGAGAATTCCCTCACTGTCCTTCCCTGTCCCTAGAAACAAGGATTCGCACAGTAAAACACACTGACACTCTCCCTACCTATAGTTTTCTGTCCCTAGAAAAAATGTTTTTTTAAAGCACACTATAGCACAAGGAGAATTCCCTCACTGTCCTTCCCTGTCCCTAGAAACAAGGATTCGCACAGTAAAACACACTGACACTCTCCCTACCTATAGTTTTCTGTCCCTAGAAAAAATGTTTTTTTAAAGCACACTATAGCACAAGGAGAATTCCCTCACTGTCCTTCCCTGTCCCTAGAAACAAGGATTCGCACAGTAAAAGACACTGACACTCTCCCTACCTATAGTTTTCTGTCCCTAGAAAAAATGTTTTTTTAAAGCACACTATAGCACAAGGAGAATTCCCTCACTGTCCTTCCCTGTCCCTAGAAACAAGGATTCGCACAGTAAAACACACTGACACTCTCCCTACCTATAGTTTTCTGTCCCTAGAAAAAATGTTTTTTTAAAGCACACTATAGCACAAGGAGAATTCCCTCACTGTCCTTCCCTGTCCCTAGAAACAAGGATTCGCACAGTAAAAGACACTGACACTCTCCCTACCTATAGTTTTCTGTCCCTAGAAAAAATGTTTTTTTAAAGCACACTATAGCACAAGGAGAATTTCACTCACTTTCCTTCTTTGTCCCTAGAAACAAGGATTATCACAGTGAAAGAAACTGACACTCTCCCTACCTATAGTTTTCTGTCCCTAGAAAAAATGTTTTTTTAAAGCACACTATAGCACAAGGAGAATTCCCTCACTGTCCTTCCCTGTCCCTAGAAACAAGGATTCGCACAGTAAAACACACTGACACTCTCCCTACCTATAGTTTTCTGTCCCTAGAAAAAATGTTTTTTTAAAGCACACTATAGCACAAGGAGAATTCCCTCACTGTCCTTCCCTGTCCCTAGAAACAAGGATTCGCACAGTAAAACACACTGACACTCTCCCTACCTATAGTTTTCTGTCCCTAGAAAAAATGTTTTTTTAAAGCACACTATAGCACAAGGAGAATTTCACTCACTTTCCTTCTTTGTCCCTAGAAACAAGGATTATCACAGTGAAAGAAACTGACACTCTCCCTACCTATAGTTTTCTGTCCCTAGAAATTTTTTTTTTTAAAGCACACTATAGCACAAGGAGAATTTCACTCACTTTCCTTCTTTGTCCCTAGAAACAAGGATTATCACAGTGAAAGAAACTGACACTCTTCCTTCCTATAGTTTTCTGTCCCTAGAAAAAAATGTTTTTTTAAAGCACACTATAGCACAAGGAGAATTCCCTCACTGTCCTTCCCTGTCCCTAGAAACAAGGATTCGCACAGTAAAACACACTGACACTCTCCCTACCTATAGTTTTCTGTCCCTAGAAAAAATGTTTTTTTAAAGCACACTATAGCACAAGGAGAATTCCCTCACTGTCCTTCCCTGTCCCTAGAAACAAGGATTCGCACAGTAAAACACACTGACACTCTCCCTACCTATAGTTTTCTGTCCCTAGAAAAAATGTTTTTTTAAAGCACACTATAGCACAAGGAGAATTTCACTCACTTTCCTTCTTTGTCCCTAGAAACAAGGATTATCACAGTGAAAGAAACTGACACTCTTCCTTCCTATAGTTTTCTGTCCCTAGAAAAAATGTTTTTTTTAAAGCACACTATAGCACAAGGAGAATTTCACTCACTTTCCTTCTTTGTCCCTAGAAACAAGGATTATCACAGTGAAAGAAACTGACACTCTTCCTTCCTATAGTTTTCTGTCCCTAGAAAAAAATGTTTTTTTAAAGCACACTATAGCACAAGGAGAATTCCCTCACTGTCCTTCCCTGTCCCTAGAAACAAGGATTCGCACAGTAAAACACACTGACACTCTCCCTACCTATAGTTTTCTGTCCCTAGAAAAAATGTTTTTTTAAAGCACACTATAGCACAAGGAGAATTCCCTCACTGTCCTTCCCTGTCCCTAGAAACAAGGATTCGCACAGTAAAACACACTGACACTCTCCCTACCTATAGTTTTCTGTCCCTAGAAAAAATGTTTTTTTAAAGCACACTATAGCACAAGGAGAATTCCCTCACTGTCCTTCCCTGTCCCTAGAAACAAGGATTCGCACAGTAAAACACACTGACACTCTCCCTACCTATAGTTTTCTGTCCCTAGAAAAAATGTTTTTTTAAAGCACACTATAGCACAAGGAGAATTCCCTCACTGTCCTTCCCTGTCCCTAGAAACAAGGATTCGCACAGTAAAAGACACTGACACTCTCCCTACCTATAGTTTTCTGTCCCTAGAAAAAATGTTTTTTTAAAGCACACTATAGCACAAGGAGAATTTCACTCACTTTCCTTCTTTGTCCCTAGAAACAAGGATTATCACAGTGAAAGAAACTGACACTCTCCCTACCTATAGTTTTCTGTCCCTAGAAAAAATGTTTTTTTAAAGCACACTATAGCACAAGGAGAATTCCCTCACTGTCCTTCCCTGTCCCTAGAAACAAGGATTCGCACAGTAAAACACACTGACACTCTCCCTACCTATAGTTTTCTGTCCCTAGAAAAAATGTTTTTTTAAAGCACACTATAGCACAAGGAGAATTCCCTCACTGTCCTTCCCTGTCCCTAGAAACAAGGATTCGCACAGTAAAACACACTGACACTCTCCCTACCTATAGTTTTCTGTCCCTAGAAAAAATGTTTTTTTAAAGCACACTATAGCACAAGGAGAATTTCACTCACTTTCCTTCTTTGTCCCTAGAAACAAGGATTATCACAGTGAAAGAAACTGACACTCTCCCTACCTATAGTTTTCTGTCCCTAGAAATTTTTTTTTTTAAAGCACACTATAGCACAAGGAGAATTTCACTCACTTTCCTTCTTTGTCCCTAGAAACAAGGATTATCACAGTGAAAGAAACTGACACTCTTCCTTCCTATAGTTTTCTGTCCCTAGAAAAAAAAGTTTTTTTAAAGCACACTATAGCACAAGGAGAATTCCCTCACTGTCCTTCCCTGTCCCTAGAAACAAGGATTCGCACAGTAAAACACACTGACACTCTCCCTACCTATAGTTTTCTGTCCCTAGAAAAAATGTTTTTTTAAAGCACACTATAGCACAAGGAGAATTCCCTCACTGTCCTTCCCTGTCCCTAGAAACAAGGATTCGCACAGTAAAACACACTGACACTCTCCCTACCTATAGTTTTCTGTCCCTAGAAAAAATGTTTTTTTAAAGCACACTATAGCACAAGGAGAATTCCCTCACTGTCCTTCCCTGTCCCTAGAAACAAGGATTCGCACAGTAAAAGACACTGACACTCTCCCTACCTATAGTTTTCTGTCCCTAGAAAAAATGTTTTTTTAAAGCACACTATAGCACAAGGAGAATTTCACTCACTTTCCTTCTTTGTCCCTAGAAACAAGGATTATCACAGTGAAAGAAACTGACACTCTCCCTACCTATAGTTTTCTGTCCCTAGAAAAAATGTTTTTTTAAAGCACACTATAGCACAAGGAGAATTCCCTCACTGTCCTTCCCTGTCCCTAGAAACAAGGATTCGCACAGTAAAACACACTGACACTCTCCCTACCTATAGTTTTCTGTCCCTAGAAAAAATGTTTTTTTAAAGCACACTATAGCACAAGGAGAATTCCCTCACTGTCCTTCCCTGTCCCTAGAAACAAGGATTCGCACAGTAAAAGACACTGACACTCTCCCTACCTATAGTTTTCTGTCCCTAGAAAAAATGTTTTTTTAAAGCACACTATAGCACAAGGAGAATTTCACTCACTTTCCTTCTTTGTCCCTAGAAACAAGGATTCGCACAGTAAAACACACTGACACTCTCCCTACCTATCCTTCTCTTTCCCTAAACTAAAGGAATCCAGGTTAAGCAAGAAAAAAATAAATGTCACTGTCCCTGCCTATGTTTCTCTTTCCCTGCTCCGGAACACACTACACTAGGCCGCCGTGCTGGCGGCCTTTTATAGTGTGGGGCGTGTACTAAACACCCTCAGCAATAATTGGCCACAGGCATCCTGCCTGTGGCCAATCATTGCTCTCCTCGCTGCCGGCGCTGTGATTGGCCAAGCATGCGGGGTCACAGTGCATGCTTGGCCAATCACAGCGCCTGGATGACACTGCGATGGCGTAGTGCATTGTGGGCCGTTCGCGTCACTCGAATTTGGCGCGAACGGCCCAAATCGTTCGATCTTCGTCGAACGATCGAACAGCCGATGTTCGAGTCGAACGTATGTTCGACTCGAACACCGAGCTCATCCCTACTGTATATACACACTATATTGCCAAAAGTATTGGGACACCTGCCTTTACACACAAATGCACTTTAATGGCATCCCAGTCTTAGTCCGTAGGGTTCAATATTGAGTTGGCCCACTTTTTGCACATTTAGGAGTGTGTCTATGGGAATGTTTGACCATTCTTCCAGAAGCACATTTGTGAGGTCAGGCACTGATGTGGACGAGAAGGTCTGGCTCCCAGTCTCCGCTCTAATTCATCTCAAAGGTGTTCTATCGGGTTGAGGTCAGAACTCTGTGCAGGCCAGTCAAATTCCTTCACTCCAAATTCGCTCATCCATGTCTTTATGGACCTTGCTTTATGCACTGGTTCGCAGTCATGTTGGAACAGAAGGGCCATCCACAAAGCTGGGAGCATGAAATTGTCCAAAATGTCTTAGTATGCTGACGCCTTAAAAGTTCTCTTCACTGGAACTAAGGGGCCAACCCCAACCCCTGAAAAATAACCCCATACCAGAGTTGCCAACTTTCAGTAAATTTACGAACAGTTTGTAAAATCTGTACTTTTTGCATCTGTCCATTACAGACATGTAGGCTGCATGTCTGTAACTGACATTCATGGACAGATGCAACAATTATGGATTTTACTAACTTTTTGTAAATTTACTGAAAGTTGGCAACCCTGGACTACACCATAACCCCCCCTCCACCAAATGACCAAGGATCAGTGCACAAAGCAAGGTCCATAAAGACATGGATGGCCCAGGTTTTCAGGTCCATAGTAAACATATAAAATGCAAGTCTCTTGTTTTTTAGGTTTTGAAAATGCAGGAAAGAAAAATAATAACACATGGAAAACTAGTGCAAATGTGAATGAAGGTGTGCAGAGCTGTCTGCTGTTTTTTAGCACTAAGGCTGTAAACATAGGTTTGCAGTTCTGTTCACCTTCTACTAACCATAGTTCTGAACCCACCTAATCTGAACCCCTAAATTCACCATAACGCCTAGCCTTTCCCTCACACTTAACCCTTTACCTATCCCTAACGTTAACACTAAACTTAAAGCTGAAACATAAGTAAAGGAAAAATTGCTTGTAGTAGGGCCGCCCCCGCATTGCAAGGGTTAAATGGTTTGGGTCTAGGGGACTACTTGCCCCATTTTACTCTCCTGGCAAGTGCCCCCAATAGCAAGCCTCTTGCAATGGGGGCACTCGAGCAGGCTCACTCCGGATCTACGCTCTTGTGAATTGACACTGTTGACTCGGTCCCACCCCTGCTGTCTCCTCATTGGTTCACTGGCTGTGAATGACAGCAGCAGGAGCCTTCTGCTGCTGTGTGAGCCAATGAAGAGAGAGAGAGCTGCTGCGCTTGTGTACATCACTGGATCAAGATGGAGGTAAGTATGGGCCAGGGGGGACGGCACCCAGAAGGCTTTTTTTTAAACCTTCTGCCTTTGGAGCCACTTTATACCTTGTAATGCGGGGGTAGCCTAGGGTGACCAAATTTTTAAACTACCATTCAGGGACACTCTCCCTTCCCAAAAATCAGCTTGTGCTGTAACGAATCACAGCACAGTGATTGGACACAAGAGGCGGGATTTATGATTTCTCCAATCACAAGAAGGGGGCGGGGATTGTGCTCCTCCAGGAATTCCCGGGCAGGGCAAGTACTGTCAGTGAGTAAAGCGGTGATGTGGCGGCCTTTTTCGGGGGCATCAGATTGGCCCGGGGGGTGGCTGTGTCAGTTTCATTCCGGGACACTGTATTGTCCTGGAATGAAGGTGCCCGGGACAGACCTGCAAAATGTGGGACTGACCCGGGCAATCCGGGACACGTGGTCACCCTAGGGTAGCCCCACTGTAAGGGAAGGTTTTTGTTTTCCTTGGAGATGGCCTTTAAATACTGTAGGATCTGAACACAGGAATCTGTGCCCAGCAGAAGTCAAAGGGCAAAGGCTTAGTCTCCAGCATGACCTGTGGTCACCCTACAGCTCATGTACCATGTCTTGCACGGTTTTGTTTTCTACATTTTCAGTTGTAATTAATAGCATGCACAAGCAGGAAAATGGGGAAATACAGCATGATCTGCTACGTGAAACAACGGCCATTGAAAAGAATGAAGGTTGACAGTTCTGTGGTTTGCGTGTGATAGGGAAATGTATTCTGCGGCAGGAAACCCCCATGAGCGAGGAGATAATAGTGAGTCCTACTAACTGACACAAGCACCTTTTTATCACTCCCAGATTTTAGACCAAAATAAACGAGCCCTAGAAAAGACAATATTTCTCTTGTGTCCATTTGTGATGTGAAGACTCAATAAAGCTACAATTACAGCTAGTACAAATAATGAAAGTCTAAGGCTGGGTATACACGGGGACGGTTTCTTTTTTGTTCAGTTTAACCAGCGGATTGAGAGAAAAAATTAAATTGACAGATCCCCACATCAACATAAAAGATGTATATGCAGGGATCTCTTCTACTGTTCTATTGTATTCTGAAAGTGGGGATTCCCCAGCCATTGACTGCAGACACTGATCGAATGCTGGTTTTCCAGCATTACTGTTAAGCCTCGTACACATGATCAGATTTCCGTAGGACTTTTGTCCGAAGAGCGTTGGCCGTGTGTTGCATACAAACGGCAAAGAATTGTCGGCCAACAAACACGAAACTATGTGATTTTTCAGCTCTTTAGCACCACCCTTTTGGCAACTTCTGCTAATGTTGTGTTATAGTGAGCATTGCTTCTGAGCATGCGTGTTTGTACTTTTGATTTGTGTACACTTGTGTACTTGTGTACACACGATCGGATAATCCGACAGCACACATTTGTTGTCGGAAAATTTTAAAGCATGCTATCCAACATTTGTTGTCGGAAAATCCGACAATTGTTGGAGCATTCCGCTGTCTGTTTATCAGAAGCCAATCTAAAGGCGCGTACAAACTGTCGGATTTTCCGACAAAAGCCTGCCATCACACAATTCCCGTTGGAAAATCCTATCGTGTTACGGGCCTTCAGACTGGCTGCTAATAAACAGAAAGCGGTACACATGGAGCAAAATTAGTGCAGTTCCTGCTGAACTGGCTGATTTGCGGCCTGTGTATAACCAGATTAAGTTTAGTTTAAAGGCCCGTAACACACGATCGGATATTACGACAACACTTGTGTGATGGAAGGGTTTTGTCGGATAATCCGACCCTCTGTATGCTCCATCGGACAATTGTTGTCGGAATTTCCAACAACAAATGTTGGATGGTCATGCTCTAAAATTGTCTGACAACAAATGTGTTCCATCGGATTATCTGATCGTGTGTACACAAGTCCGTCGGACTAAAATCCAAAGTACAAACACGCATGCTCCGAACCAATGCTAACCAAAAGACGACAAAGGGTGGTGCTAAAGAGCAGAAAAAACACGTAGTTTCGTGAATGTTGGCTGAAAAAGTTCTGCCATCTGTACAAGTTCACGGCCAACGCCCTTCGGACAAAAATCCACGGATTTGTCCGATGGAAATCCGATCGTGTGTACGAGGCTTAAAACCAATCAGCACATGGACATTACTATCAGTATGAGGTGTACCTTGTGCAGCTGTCTCCTGGTTTAGTAGAAATCTTCCTCTTCTGATCCCCCACACCACAGTCATCTGGTGCAGTAGGGGTTAAAGTGGTTCTAAAGGCTGTGTGTTTTTTACCTTAATACATTCCCTGCATTAAAGTGTTACTAAAGTCTCCTTTTTTTTGTTTCAAAATAATAAACATGTTTTATTTACCTGCCCTGTGCAGTGGTTTTGCACAGAGCAGCCCAGATCCTCCCTTTCTCGGGCCCCTCTTCGGGTCCCCTGGCCCCTCCCTCCTGTTGAGTGCCCCCACAGCAAGCAGCTTGCTATTGGGGCACTTGAGCTGAGCCACAGCTCTGTGTGTCCATTCAGACACGGAACCGCAGCCTGGCCCCACCCCTTAATCTCCTCATTGGCTCACTGACTTTGATTGACAGCAGGGGGAGCCATGGGCGCTTCGTTGCTGTCTCAGCCAATGAGGAGGGAGAGTCGCAGACAGCCAAGTTTATCGTGCAACATCGCTGGATCAGAGGGAGCTCAGATAAGTATTAAGGGGGCTGCTGCACACAGAAGGATTTTTATCGTAATGCATAAAAATGCATTAAGATAAAAAACCTTCTGCCTTTACAACCACCTTAAGGTAAAAAACACCCCACTATCTATCTCCCTCCCTCCTTTCTAGACACTTACCTAAGCTTGTCAGTGATCCAGTGCTGTACCCGGGTTCAGCCTTCTCTCCTCTCGCTTCCTCTTCTCACAGGACTCAGGCAGCAGCAGTCAATCAAATGGTGTGAGGAGGGAGGTGGGGGGTGGGGCTGAGCCATGCTGTCTGTATCAATAGACACAGGCAACGCAAGTCGATGTGGCCCCATAGCAAGCGGCTTACTATGGGGGCACACAGAGAAGAGGAGGAGCCTGGAGCGCCAGCAGGGGACCCCAGAAGAGGAGGTTTGGGCTGCTCTGTGCAAAACCATTGCACAGAGCAAATTAGCATAACATGTTTGTTATTTTATTTTATTTTAAAGAAATTATAGGCTTTACAATCACTTTAACCACTTGCCTACCGCGCTATAGCCAATCGATGGCTACAACGTGGCCGTCCAGTTTTGGGAGGGCGTCTATTGACATTTCCTAGAACTGTGCGCCCACTTCGGACACAGCTGATCACAGATCGGGATAAAGAGCCAATCACAGCGGCTCTTTACCATGTGATCAGCTGTGTCCAGTCACAGCTGATCACGATTTAAAAACACCTGCTGGTTATCGGCATTCCTTTCCTCATGCTGTCACAACATGATGTGAGGAGAGAGCCTGTAACTGGCAAGTGTGAAAGGGATATCTACACTGATAATCATCAGTGTCGTGATTATTAGTGCAGGCCCAACAGTGCCCATCAGTGCTGCTTTTTAGTGCCACCTCATCAGTGCCCATCAGTGCTGCCTCATCAGCACACATCAGTGAAGGAGAAAAATTACCTGTTTGCAAAAGAAACAAAGAAAAACTTTTTTTTTTTCACAATTGTTGCTCTTTTTTTCATTTGTTTAGCAGAAAAAAAAAACAGTGCTGATTAAATACCACCAAAAGAAAGCTCTGTTTAAAAAAAAAAAAAAAAAAGTTTTTATTTGGGTACAGTGCTGCATGACAGCGAAATTGCCATTTAAAGTGCGACAGCGCTGAAAGGTGAAAATTGGCCTGGTCAGGAAGGGGTGAAAGTGCCCCATAGGCAAGTAGTAATGGAGCTCAGGGACATTTTTTATGTACTCATCAAGAGAGCTTGTCTATATCTTTCTGCCCAGCTCCTCTATTCATAAGACTATTGCTTCTATGGTTGAAACATGACCAATAAATGGAAGAGGTCTGTGTAAAGGGGTTGTAAAGGTTTGTTTTTTATTTCCTAAATAGGTTCCTTTAAGCTAGTGCATTGTTGGTTCACTTACCTTTTCCTTATATTTCCCTTCTAAATGTTTTTTTTCTTTGTGTGAATATCTCACTTCCTGTTCCTCCTCAGTAAGCTTGCCGCCATCATCTGAGCCGTTCTGGCTGGGGGTTAGTCAGCGTGCTCGCCCCCCTCCCTTGGGACTACATCCCTGCGGGGAGAGCATCTCCCTCCCTTGGGACTACATCCCTGCGGGGAGAGCATCTCCCTCCCTTGGGACTACATCCCTGCGGGGAGAGCATCTCCCTCCCTTGGGACTACATCCCTGCGGGGAGAGCATCTCCCTCCCTTGGGACTACATTCCTGCGGGGAGAGCATCTCCCTCCCTTGGGACTACATTCCTGCGGGGAGAGCATCTCCCTCCCTTGGGACTACATCCCTGCGGGGAGAGCATCTCCCTCCCTTGGGACTACATTCCTGCGGGGAGAGCATCTCCCTCCCTTGGGACTACATTCCTGCGGGGAGAGCATCTCCCTCCCTTGGGACTACATCCCTGCGGGGAGAGCATCTCCCTCCCTTGGGACTACATCCCTGCGGGGAGAGCATCTCCCTCCCTTGGGACTACATCCCTGCGGGGAGAGCATCTCCCTCCCTTGGGACTACATCCCTGCGGGGAGAGCATCTCCCTCCCTTGGGACTACATCCCTGCGGGGAGAGCATCTCCCTCCCTTGGGACTACATCCCTGCGGGGAGAGCATCTCCCTCCCTTGGGACTACATCCCTGCGGGGAGAGCATCTCCCTCCCTTGGGACTACATCCCTGCGGGGAGAGCATCTACCTCCCTTGGGACTACATCCCTGCGGGGAGAGCATCTCCCTCCCTTGGGACTACATCCCTGCGGGGGAGAGCATCTCCGACAGGAATGTGGTCCCAGGGAAGGAGGCGAGCACGCTGACTAACCCCCAGCCAGAACGGCTCGGATGATAGGGGCAAGCTTACTGAGGAGGAACAGGAAGTGAGATATTCACACAAAGAAAAAAAAAACATTTAGAAGGGAAATCGAAGGAAAAGGTAAGTGAACCAACAATGCACTAGCTTAAAGTGACCTATTTAGAAAATAAAAAACAAACCTTTACAACCCCTATAATCATCTGCCTGTAGAAACTGTAGTAATGTTCCTTGCGCTGATTTTTTATATATTTTTAACCAAAGCTAGGCTTGAATGTAGAATGTAAATGACAGGTAAAGACCAGAATGGCAGCTGTAGAAAACAGATTATTATTTCTTTGTACGGTATATACTGTATAAATACACCCACTTACAATAGGCAACATACACATTTCCATCCTATGAAAATAAGTGAAACAGGTTTAAGTGTGTGCTTTTTATTTCTTATGTTACAATCTCACTTTAGCTACACAATACCCTTCTGTTCCGTTGCGTAATGATTAAACCGAGGAAACAAAGGTTTATTATGGAGCTGCAAAGGATCAGCTTATTGTGAGAAGTTGGAATTTCTTCTCTTCATAATGTGTGCAGTCACTTTCTTCATAAGTGGTCCCGAGGTCTGCTGTACAGTAGGACCCCTCCTGCCCTGGCACCTGACTTGGCTAAGCTAATAAAAAAAAAAGTGTTAAACTCCTTGCCTATACCAGGTCCCCATCCATAAGGGTGATGGGCTGAAGGCTTTTCC
The DNA here is from genome assembly GCA_029206835.1 of Rana muscosa. NCBI lineage: Eukaryota > Metazoa > Chordata > Amphibia > Anura > Ranidae > Rana > Rana muscosa. The sequence continues at coordinate 159,766,723 of CM055125.1, read as the reverse complement.
CTCACCAGCTGTGGTTCAGGGTGAGTTCTGTTTAAAGTTAATTTTACTCTTTTCATTTCGGAAAAGGGACAATCCATCTCTAGTAACAAAGATTTGTGCTCTGAGTGATATGTGTGCTGCTCATTAGAACAAGGGTACCCTAATGCCGCGTACACACGATCGGAATTTCCGTCGGAAAAACCTTGGATGGTTTTTCCGTCGGAATTCCGCTCAAGCTTGGCTTGCATACACAGTCACACAAAAGTTCTCTGAACTTTCGACCATCAAGAACGCGGTGACGTACAAGACATATGACGAGCCGAGATCAATGAAGTTCAATAGGCAGTTTGGCTCTTCTGCTTGATTCTGAGCATCCGTGTTTTTTTGCGTATCGGAATTGCATACAGGCGATCAGAATTTCCGATGGGAACTTTTTCCGTTGGAAAAATAGAGAACCTGCTCTCAATCTTTTGCTGGCGGAAATTCGGAAAGCAAAAGTCCGATGGAGCCTACACACGGTCAGAATTTCCGACCAAAAGCTCACATCGGACTTTTGCTGTTGGAATTTCCGGTCGTGTGTACGCGGCATCAGAGCTCCTTCTCTCCAGGTTGGTTTTAAAGGCATCTGTTATCACACGTTGGGACAATACATGACCATGCTTTTCAGAGGTGGTGATCTCTGAAGAAGAACTTTGCTCTACCAAAAGAGAAGATGAAGAGAATGTATGAAATGTAATGTGTTATTGGGACACGTCCTTATTGAAACAATGTCATTTATTTGATCACATCTTTATTCATTGAACCATGCAGGAAAATACATGACAGCATAGCTGGCAAGAACAAGCATTTCTAGCACACAGTCATTGCTGGGCCTGTAATGGTGCCCAAACGTTCTAGGAGGTGGCAAGTGAAACTAAAAAGTAAGCTGTAAATGCAAAAACTACAACGGTGTGAAAATTAAAACATTAAAAGGATAAGTGCATTTTAATACAAAAAGTACTTTGCAAAACTAGGTAGTAATGTTTTTTTTTATCTGCGATCTGTCAATCAATCACTGTTTTTAATGAGGAAACCACATGATCACAAGAACCCAGAACTTGTAGAATACGCATGAGAGTCCCACCATGCAGTGTTACTGGCTGGCTAATTTGTGAACTGTATTCTGTTACCTAGAACAGCCATATATGATATTTACAGAACATTAATGAAATCCAGAAAAGAGACTTACACAAGTCTAGTTCTTTAAATCATCATATTCCAACAAACCACAAACAAAGAGGGCACAAACTCCTAGTACATTATCTTTAGCACTTTATTAAAGGATATAAAAAAACATAATATACTCATAAGCCAAGTGTACTATGGATATGTCAAGTGCACAAAGCACAGGATCATGAAGTTCGATTTCCGACTCCAATGACAATGGCAGCTTACGGTTTCTGGGACTTGGCCCCCTTTCTCAGAGCTATGGCTCCATAGCATGGAGCATAGCCCACTTGGCTTGTAAGTATATTATGTTTTCCTATACCTTTAATAAAGTGCTAAAGATAATGCACTAGGCGTTTGTGCCCTCTGTTTTTGGGTTTTGTGCAGTGTTTGATTTCCCCAATCTGAAGAGGGCTGCACTGCTATATCCTTTCAGTCCAGGTTTCTGAATGGTTTTGAGACTTATGGCCAGGTTTATTTGTTCTCTCTATTGGAGCTACATTATTGTGATGTAATACCCCAGTCTCTCTGTTCCTAACACAGTACATGGAATGAATACAGGAGCCCAAGCCAAATCCACCTACAGATAAGTGGACAAAAAAATCAAAAAGTAATGGTACCGTGTTTCCCCAAAAATAAGACTGGCTCTTATATTAATTTTGGCTACAAAAACACACTAGGGCTTATTTTTAGGGGATGTCTTATTTATTTATGGTATGTACAAAAAAGTTCCTCCCCCTGTAAGCGTAGGAGTCAGCATTGTGATATTCTGTGATCCCAAAAACAAACCTTAGTTAAAGACCTTGTAAAATCATGTAATCAATTCTGAAAAAAAGATTATATAAATGTGCAGTGTGTCTCCTTGTGTAAGTTTATTGTGGAAAATACCTTATATACAGTGCCGCTGGGCACTCATATGACCCGCCAGCACTCTTCTTCCCCGCTCCGACTACTGCATGGGGGGGCGAGATCCCCGCTGATGACAGCCCCGCCCCAAGCACTGCAGAAGGTGGGGCTGCTGACATCAGCTGGGAGGAGAAGAGCTCCGGCGGGTCACGCGAGTGCCCAGTGGCGCTGTAAATAAGGTATTTTCCACAATAAAGTTACACAAGGAGACACACTGCACATTATATATTTTTTTTACAGAACGGATTACATGATTTTACAAGGACTTTAACTAGCTCTTATTTTCGGGGTAGGGCTTATATTGCAGCCATCCCAGAAACTCATGCTAGGTCTTATTTTCAGGGTAGGGCTTATTTACAGGGAAACGGGGTATGTGCTATATCCCTAAACATATAAATTGTGCACATATGCAAGTGTAAAACCTGAAAAGAAATGTGGGAAGAGCTACAGAATGTACATAAGCAAATGGTAGAATACTACTGTATACCAGACTAAGTTGATGAAAGGCCAGTGCATGCAGGACTATGTAAGATGTTCCTTAGAAATGGTGGAACTCCCGTGAACTATAGGAGAAGAAATAAAAAATAAATAAATACTTTCATATGGCAGCACTACTACTCAGGGGTCTCCCATACAGATATGAGACACTTGTTACAGCACTTGAGGCTCATCCAGATGATGGTCTTACCTTGGAATATGTTAAAGGAAAGTTAATGGATGAATATAAGTGAAAATTCAGAAAGCTGCAAGCAATGAAAATGCCCCTATGGCAGAATCTGACTTAGAACCAGCAACTGCAACAACTGTAACATGCAGCATCAAATACATGAATTAAAGCTGCAGATGTAGAGTTCAGAGCTAGAATTCACTCAATAGAAACAGCTTACATAGAAGTTGAAAAAAGAGGACGATTTTCAACCCAACAGTACAGGCAGTGTGGCGGCACTTTTAAACACTACAAACACCAAAGCCAAAGTTTGAATACCTCTGAAAGAAGATGTGAGTTGTATGAAATAGGTTTTGAGAAAGGATGACAGTATGCTTTTTATACAGACATTGGTGAAACAACCATTCTCATATATTATGTTGTGATTAGTAGTTCTGCCACTAGGTGGTAGTGTAGGGTTTAATGCATTGTTCTTTTACAGGCACTACATGATTACAATGTGATTTTCTGTCTCTGTGTTCTTGTCGTTTTCCAATAAATCAATAAGACGTGTTTAGCACCATCTTGACTGATAAAAATCATATCTGCACCAGCTTTCAATAAAGTTGCATTTGACCGTCAATTGACCCTTTTCTGATCTGCATTTCCCTTGCTTCAATTGGTATCTTAGTGCAGACTTCTGGGGAATCAGTGAGCCAATCACACAAGCAGGAAATGTGTAGAGAACACCTTCAGGTTGCCATATTGCATTGAATTTTACAGAAAATTACAGAGGATGCAGATTGGAAAGGTAAGTGTTAATTTCATTAATCTTAACATGGCTGTGTGTAGCAACTGTATTTACTAAATTATACATTTTTGCTTTTTTTTTTTTGCTATAATGTTTTTATATGTTATATTTCTTTTTAATGAAAGTAGAGTTATCCTTTAGGCTTGTTGGTATAATAACCAATACTAGTTTGTCCACTGGCATAAGTAAGTGGAAAAAGACAATAAGCTTGGAGGGGCTTGGTTCCAGCTCAAGATTTTCTAGTTCAAGTTACACAACCTAAAGCTGTGCTCCACCCAAAGGGGGAAGCTCCACTTGTTCGCACCCTCCCCCTCTCCACTGCCACATTTGGCACTTTTTGGGGGGACGGGTACCTGTTTTTGACAAGTACCCGCTCCCACTGCCTGGTAAGATTGCTGCACGGCGATCTTAGTCATGTCCAGTCACTCCTCCTTCCCCGTGCTGCCTTCTGGGACATGTGTGTGTCGCAGAAGATGGCGGGACCATTCAGAAAGCATAGTGGGACTCGCGCATGCACAGTAGGAACCTGGAATCGGCTTGGGATGTTGACATGGCTAGATCCCTGGACAGGTAAGTGTCCTTATATTAAAGGTCAGCAGCTACAGTATTTGTACCTGCGGACTTTCAATTTTTTTTTCCCCCAGACTGGAACTGTCTATTGAAATAGCCCCTGAAGTCGCCAAAAGTAGTGCAGGAACTACTTTTGGGAATCGGTGCAGCGCCGCAAAGTTGGCGTTGCACCGATTTGGACAGTGCCGTTGCCGGTGTTCTGCCGATGAGTGTCCCCCTGGCGGATAATGTCCCCCCTGTAATGCGCAGGCGCAGTGCTTGCGCAGTACGAACCACAATGGGGCCGACAGAAATAGAGGAAGCTAAAAAGCTCAGAGTCAGCTGAACACGGCGCCTGCGCAATGACAAGGATATTGTGACAGACGCTGGCGCACGCTGTCGATGCTTGTGCTACTCTGCAAGGGGGCGGGTGCATTACTGCTATATCGTCTAAGGAGCGGATAGCTACAGAAGTTTCTATTGATGTGCAGAGCTGATAACTTGGCCGTGATTTTAGCAATATACTAGACGTCTTTGCGGGGCGTGTTTAACCACTTCCTTACCGGGCCATAGTAATATGACGCCGACAGGAACCCTCCCTCTCTCCGGGTGGACGTCATATGACGTCCCTGCTTCCCTGTCGTCTAGGGGGAGCGCGCGCCCGCCGCATCACTCGGGACCCGGTGCGCGTGCCCGGCGGCCGCAATGTCCGCCGGGCACCCACGATCGCGGCAGGAGTGTGGATCTGTGTGTGTAAACACACAGATCCACCTCCTGTCAGAGGTGAGAAGACCGATGTGTGTCCCCAGTACAGAGGAACACAGATCGGTCTCCTCCCCTTGTGAGTCCCCTCCCCTTACAGTTAGAATCACTCAATAGGGAACATATTAAACCCTTCAGCGCCCCCTAGTGTTAACCCCTTCCTTGACAGTCACATTTACACAGTAATCTGTGCAATTTTTTAGCACTAATCGCTGTATAAATGTGAATGGTCCCAAAAACGTGTCAAAAGTGTCCGATATGTCCGCCGCAATGTCACAGTCACGATATAAATCGCAGATCGCCGCCATTACTAGTAAAAAAAAATAAAAAATAATAAAAATGCCATAAAACTATACCCCATTTTGTAGAAGCTAGAACTTTTGCGCAAACCAATCAACATACGCTTATTGCGATTTTTTTTTACTAATAATATGTAGAAGAATACATATCGATCTAAACTGAGGAAAATAAATTGTGATATTTATTAAATCAAAAAGTAAAAAATATTGTATTTTTTTCAAAATGGTCGCTCTTTTGTTTATAGCGCAAAAAAAAAAAAAGCAGAGATGATCAAATACCACCAAAAGAAAGCTCTATTTGTGGGGGGAAAAAAACAAAGATTTCATTTGGGCAATTGTCATTCAAAGTGCAACAGCGCTGAAAACTAAAAATTGGTCTGGGCAGGAAGGGGGTGAAAATTCCCTGTATGGAAGTGGTTAAACAAATGAGGGGACGGATTTGCAATGTTGATGGGCGGGTTTTGCACTGTTGATGGGCGGGTTTGCACGACATTGCAAAACCCGCCCTTCCTTTTTTTTAAACACGCCCCGCAAAGACGTGTAGTATATTGCTAAAATCACGGCCAAGTTATCAGCTCTGCACATCAATAGAAAACTCAGCCTCTTAGGTAGCTATCCGCCCCTTAGACGATATAACAGTAATGCACCCGCCCCCTTGCAGAGTAGCACGAGCATCGGGAGCGTGCGCCAGCATCTGTCACAATATCCTCGTCATTGCGCAGGCACCGTGTTCAGCTGACTGGGCTATTTTGCTTTGGCTATTTCCGCCGGCCCCGTTGTGGTTTGGTCTGCGCAGTACAGGGGGACATTATCCGCCGGGGGACCTTTTTCGGCAGGACACCGGCAATAGGCTCTGATTTGGCATGAGCATTTCCGATTTGCCCAATGTGAACGTAGGCTTAAGCACATTTTGTCTACAAAGGTCATAATTACTTATACAACAGTCTTTATAAAACTATGGTATTTGGAGAAAGTACTTTCTGTGCATAAAAATTGGGGGAAATATCAGAATAAAACCATACTATTATCTGGCTTTTTTTGAAGAGAGATGTGCATACTCAATAGCTTTATTTTTATTACCAAATAAAATATTTTTTTATTCTGTGAGTAAAGCTGGCCAAATATCATCAGTTTTTTGGATCAGCCAGCAGGCTGATGTAGGAATCCTCCCTGCTGTGTTACTGTATTGTGACAGCGAGATGCCTCCACTGTAAGAATACAATGATCAGCGCTGCAGCCAATTGGCTGTATGCACTGACCAAATGAACATTTACCAACAGTCCCGTTAGAGAGCAATTGATCATTAAATCAACTCCTCTCAAACAGGAACAGTCATAGATGGATCAAAACTCGTCGGTCCCTGCTGAACTTCCATCCATCTATGGCAGTGATGGCGAACCTTGGCACCCCAGATGTTTTGGAACTACATTTCCCATGATGCTTATGTACTCTGCAGAATAACTGAGCATCATGGGAAATGTAGTTCCAAAACATCTGGGGTGCCGAGGTTCGCCATCACTGATCTATGGCCATCTTTAATATACACCTCCTTGCAGTACACAAGATTGCTTTGAGAGCCTGGGGACACAACTGTTCTACAAAGACTGGCTGTTCTAGCTATGCCTGTTTATCAGGGTGTGATCACAACAGCAAATAAAAGAACAATGGATGCAATGTATACGGTAAAAGAGCCAAGCCTTTTAACCACTTTAAGACCAGGCTTTTTCTGGCAATTTTTGTTTAAAAGTTTAAATCAGTATTTCTTGCTATAAAATTACTTATAACCTCCAAACTTTATACATTTAGACCCTAGAGAATAAAATGGGCATCATCGCAATTTTTTATGTCACACGGCATTTGCGCAGGGCTTTTGCAAACGCAATTTTTTTAAATACACTTTAATTTAAAAACAACACACAATATATACCCCAATTTTCTTGTAAAATGTGAAAGATGTTACACCGAGTAAATAGATACCCAACATGTCCCGCTTTAAAAGTACGCTCGCTTGTGGAATGGCAACAAACTACAGTACTTAAAAATCTCCATAGGCGATGCTTTAAATGCCTTGACAGGTTACCTGTTTAGAGTTACAGAGGAGGTCTAGAGCTAGAATTACTGCCCTCGTTTTAACACCCTTACATATGTATTCGCTTCTGTGCGTCAGTACAGAGTAACGGGGCGCTTTACATTTTTTTTTTTCTTATTTATTTTACTTTTTGTTTTTACACTGTCCCTATATTTATTTTTTATCATTTTTATTCCTATTACAAGGAATGTAAACATCCCTTGTAATATAAATAAGGATGACAGGTTCTCCTTATGGAGAGATCTGGGGTCAAAAAGACCCCAAATCTCTCCTTTACCTTTAAAAGCAAAAGAACTCTTGCTTTAAAAAAAAAAAAAGTTTACTTCCAGCCTGGCCCGGAAATGATTGGTTAGTTTCTCGGGCGAACCAGCGGAAACGGTAAACTCAGGACACTGGCAAGTGGCGGGAGGGGCGAGCCGCTCGGAACGCTTTCAGTACAAAAAAACAATACCAGGGTTATGGCTGATATCTTCAGCCATAATCCCGGTAAACCTCTTCAAAGCCGCAACATATACAGTGGATAAAAAGTCTACACACCCCTGTGAAAATGTCAGGTTTCTGTGATCTAAAAAAATGACAAAGTTAAATCATTTCAGAACTTTTTCCACCTTTAACATGACCTATAAACTGTAAAACTCAGTTGAACAACAAACTGAAATCTTTTAGGTGAAGGAAAGTAAAACTAAAAAACTAAAATAATATGGTTGCAGAAGTGTGCACACTCTAACACTTTGTTGAAGCACCTTTTGATTTTATTACAGCATCAAGTCCTTTTGGGTATGAGTCCATCAGCATGGCACACCACTCTTCTTTGCAAAAACACTCCAAATCTGTCAGATTGCGAGGGCACCTCTTGTGCACAGACCTCTTCAGATCACCCCACAGATTCTCAATGGGATTCAGGTCTGGGCTCTGGCTGGGCCATTCCAAAACTTTAATCTTCTTCTGGTGAAGCCATTCCTTTGTTTATTTGGATGTATGCTTTGGGTCGTAGTCATTCTGAAAGATGAAGCTCCTCTTCATGTTCATTTTTCTAGCAGAAGCCTGAAGGTTTTGTGTCAAAATTGACTGGTATTTGGAACTGTTAATAATCACTTCAGGCCCGAGCCAATTCTGACACTTCGCTCCTACATGTAAAAATCCTAATTTTTTTGCTAGAAAATTTACACAGAACCCCCAAACATTATATATCTTTGGCAAAGACCCTATAGAATACAATGGCGGTCATTGCAACTTTTTATCTTGCACAGTATTTGCGCAGCAATTTTTCAAACGTGTTTTTTTGGGGAAAAAAACAGTTTCCTGCTTTAAAAAAAACAAAGATGAAATTACACCGAGTAAATAGATACCTAACATGTCATGCTTCAAATTTGCACACGCTCGTGGAATGGCGCCAAACTTCGGTACTTAAAAATCCCCAAAGGCGACACTTTACATTTTTTTACTGGTTACATTTTTTGAGTTACAGAGGAGGTCTAGGGCTAGAATTATTGCTCTCGCTCTAACGTTCGTGGCGACATATGAACACCGTTTTCATATGTGGGTGGGACTTACGTATGCGTTTGCTTCTGCATGCGAGCACACGGGGACAGGGGCACTGTAAAAAAAAATTTTTTGACACTTTCAAAAAAAATATTATTATGATCACTTTTATTCCTATTACAAGGAATGTAAACATCCCTTGTAATAGGAATATGACATGACAGGTCCTCTTTACAGTGAGATATGGGGTCAATAAGACCCCACATCTCACCACTAGGCTGGGAAGCCTAAAAAAAAAAAAAAAACGATTACCGCTTCAAAGCCGAAGCGGCGCCGGTTTTTTTAATGCAGAGGCCGAGTGTGACATCATAACATCGTGCCCGGCCTCTGACGATCATAGAGACTCCCAGCGACCATCTGGTTCGCCGGAAATCTCTGATCAACATCCGGGGCCGGCGGATCCTGTCACCGACTCATCGATCGCACAGGTGAGTCGGTAGATGCTCCCGTGGGAGGGGGGGGACGTCCCCTTCCGCTGCCCGTAAGAACGATCAAGCGGCGGAACAGCGGCTATGATCATTCTCATGGTGCAGGGAATCGCCGGCTGAAACTGGCAATATCTGAATGATGCCTGTAGCTGCAGGCATCATTCAGATATACCCCCACAAAGCTGAGGATGTCATATGACGGCCTGTGGGCCTGAAGTAGTTAATTCCCTCTACCTTGACTAAGGCCCCTGTTCCAGCTGAAGAAAAACAGCCCCAAAGAATGATGCAGCCACCACCATGCTTCACTGTGGGTATGGTGTTCTTTTAGTGATGTGCAGTGTTATTTTTGCACCAAACATATCTTTTTGAATTCTGGCAAAAAAGTTCAACCTTGGTTTCATCAGACCAAAACACATTTCTCCACATGCTCTTCAGAAACTTCAGATATGTTTTTGCAAAATTTAGCTGGGCTTGAATGTTTTTCTTTGTAAGAAAAGGCTTCTCTCTTGCAATTCTACCCCATAGCCCAGACGTATGAAGAATACGGGAGATTGTTGTCACATGTACCACTCAGCCAGTACTTGCCAGATATTCCTGCAGCTCCTTTATTGTTGCTGTAGGCCTCTTGGCAGCCTCCCTGACCAGTTTTCTTCTTGTCTTTTCATCAATTTTGGAGGAACATTCAGTTCTTGGTAATGTCACTGCTGTGCCATATTTTCTCCACTTGATGAGGACTGCCTTGACTGTGTTCCATGGTATATCTAATGCCTTGGAAATTCTTTTGAATCCTTCTCCTGACTAATACCTGTTAACAATGAGAGCCCTCTGATGCTTTGGAAGCTCTCTGCGGACCATGGCGTTTGCTGTAGGATGCAACTAAGAAAATGTCAGGAAAGACCTACTAGAACAGCTAAACTTTATTTAGGGTTAATCAGAGGCACTTTAAATGATGGCAGGTGTGTGCCGACTCCTATTTAACATGAGTTTGAATGTTATTGCTAAATTCTGAACACAGCTACATCCCCAGTTATAAGAGGGTGTGCACACTTATGCAATCACATTTTATTTTTTTTATTTTATTTTACTTCCCCCCTAAAAGATTTCAATTTGTTTTTCAATAAAGTTGTGCAGTTTATAGGTCACAATAAAGGTGGAATAAGTTCTGAAATTATTTATCTTTGTCTCATTTTTTTACATAAACCTGACATTTTAACAGGGGTGTGTAGACTTTTTATGTCCACTGTATATACCTATTGCGTTTTTTTAAAGTATGAAATCCCATCTAGGGATGAGCCGAACACCCCCGGGTTTGGTTCGCACCAGAACCCGCGAACGGACCGAAAGTTTGCACGAACGTTAGAACCCTATTAAATACAATGGATGCGAATGTTTGAAATCTAAAGTGCTAATTATAACGACTAATATGCAAGTTATTGTCCTAAAAAGGGTTTGGGGACCCGGGTTCTGCCCCAGGGGACATGTACCAATACAAAACAAAGTTTTAAAAACGGCCGTTTTTCGGGAGCAGTCATTTTAATGATGCATACAGTGAAAAAAAAAAAAGTCAAATATTCCTTTAAATATTGTACCTGGGGGGTGTCTAAAGTATGCCTGTGAAGTGGCATGTGTTTCCCGTGTTTAGAACTGTCCCTGCACAAAATGACATTTCTAAAGGAAAAAAAAGCCATTTAAAACTGCTTGCGGCTTTAATGTAATGTCTGGTCCCGGTAATATGGATGAAAATCTTTAAGAAAAATGGCATAGCTACCCCATCACCCCCCCCCCTACCCCAGCCCATTACCAGCCCCTTTGGGTCTTGTATGGATATTAAGGGGAACCCCGCACACAAAATAAAAAAGGCCCTATATACTCTGAACAGCCGTATACAGGCGGTGCATACAAGACAGGGACTGTAGGTTTGTTCTTATGTAGAATCTGTTTGTAATTTTGAACAGCTACATTGTTTAAGTGTAGCTCCAGCCCAAAAATCTATTTTTAAGCTTTTTGGAAAACATAGGGAAGGGTTATCACCCCTGTAACATTTGTTTTGCTGTCTGTGCCCCTGTTCAGAACATTTCACCTCACTTTCCGTCCCAATGACAACTGTTTTTGAAAAGTGGGGTTTTTATTGAAACAAGGATTGGTGATAAAGCATCAGTAGAGAGGAGACACCTTTTTCCAATATTAATTCTTACAGGAGAGAATTTTCCTTCCTAGGGGTAGATTTCCTCTCACTTCCTGTTGTCTCCTTCCGTTTGCAAGGAGTCATCGTTTGTAAGTTGGATGTTTGAAAGTAGGGACCTGCCGTATATACTCAGCTGAAATTTGCCCCTTAGGTGTTGGTGTTGCCACAACACTGTGAGCACTCACAGTTACTCTTGGTGGGTGCTGGAACGCCCTGCTGTCAACTATTATATCAGGAATTATATTTACATGCCCCTGTTGAACAGTGGTAGGAAAAATTGGGCCTTTGGTGGTGGTGCTAGTGCCACAACACTGTAAGCCCTCACAGTTACTCTTGGTGGGCGCATGAATGGGCCCTGCTGTGAATTATTAGATCAATATTGTAATTACATGCCCCTGTTGAACAGGGGCTGAAAAATTGGGCCTTTGGTGGTGGTGGTGGTGTTGCCACAACACTTTAAGCCCTCACAGTTACTCTTGGTGAGCGCAGGAATGGGCCCTGCTGTGAATTATTAGATCAATATTGTAATTACATGCCCCTGCAGATTAAATAATAATAATACTGCGCCAACTCTAAATACTAAATGAAGCAGCCAAACATAAAATCAGACAGGATATATAGAACGTATAAAAAAAATATAATGTGGCACTGTGAGAGAAGTAGTAAAAAACCCTACTTCATGTATAGCACAATGGTGCACATAAAAATGTGGTGTCAAACCAAACGTTTGTACACAATAGGTGTACACAAATGAATGTGATAAAAATGTAAGTGAATACTAACAGTGAAATAATTGGTATGGGGTATAGGTGCACAACAAAAACCAGCAATTAAACTGGAATATTGATCATACCCATAATAAACAAAAATAAAAATGAAAATATAATGTAGGTGGAGACAAACTCATATAAGGCGTCACAGATGAGTATGTAGAATATTGTCCAATTTTATCACATATGAAAAGAAGTTCATAGGTCAAAATCCAACAAGGAGCTGCATTGTTTGAAAATGGGTTTGAAGGATGCATCTAATCACATTTTCTTTATAGGCATATAGGATATATGACATCACCCGGGAGTGCCTTCACCTTGGGCCAATTGGGGAGAAGTAAATGCTCTTACCGGACAGAGTGGACCCAGCTCACCGTACGGTGGTGGATCAACAAAGCTTTGTCCACTCTGTGGACCCAAGGAACAGTCAGGATCTACAAGACACCTCCTTCCTTATGCCGACAGCACCACTGGTCCGTATTTCCAACCCAAAAAGGAAGAAATCCAAACCAATATGGCGACAACAAGCCATGTAAAAAGGGGAAAATGTGATAGATGCACTCTTCAAACCTATTTTCAAACGATGCAGCTCCTTGTTGGATTTTGACCTATGAACTTCTTTTCATGTGATAAGATTGGACATTATTCTACATACTCATCTGTGACGCCTTATATGAGTTTGTCTCCACCTACATTATATTTTCATTTTTATTTTTGTTTATTATGGGTATGATCAATATTCCAGTTTAATTGCTGGTTTTTGTTGTGCACCTATACCCCATACCAATTATTTCACTGTTAGTATTCACTATATTTTTATCACATTCATTTGTGTACACCTATTGTGTACAAACGTTTTGTTTGACACCATATTTTTATGTGCACCATTGTGCTATACATAAAGTAGGGTTTTTTACTACTTCTCTCACAGCGCCACATTATATATTTTATATATGCCCCTGCAGATGCCTGTTAGTGTAACACAAAAGAAAAAAAACTACGAGCAATAAGGGCTAGCTTCAGGTGTATATTTTTCAGGAATCACACTACACCTGCTTTAAGTGCTGCAGATGCCTGTTAGGGCTCTTTCACACGGAGGGTCCATTCAGGTCCGCCTGTCAGTTTTTTAGGCGGACCTGAACGGGTGCTACATGTCCACCTATGGAGCCACGGATGTCAGCGGTGACATGTCCGCTGACATCCGACCCGCAAAAGTGTGGCGGAGGAAAACCCTATTTTTCCTTCCGTCTGCGGATCGGATGACAACGGACTCTACTGTCCGTCATCATCCGATCCCCCCATAGGGGAGAGCGGCGCTCTGACAGGGCGGTCCCTGCACAGTGTGCGGGAACCGCCCAGTCATCCACCGGCTCAGCGGGGATCAACTGAGCGATCCCCGCTGAGCAAGCGGAGCTTCACGGGGCGGATCATTACTGATCCGTCCTGTGTGAAAGAGCCCTTAGTGTAACACAAAAGAAAAAAAACTACGAGCAATAAGGGCTAGCTTCAGGTGTATATTTTGCAGGAATCACACTACGCCTGCTTTAAGTGCTGCAGATGCCTGCCTGTGTTACACAACAGGAAATCACAGCACTAAGGGCTAGCTTTGGTTGTATACTGTGCCGGAGGCTTAGCAAAAATATCACTGACACTGTCCCTACCTATCCTTCTCTCTCCCTACATACAATTTCTCTAACACTGTCCCTGCCTATGTACGTCTTTCCCTGCACGCCAACACACTACACAAGGCCGCCGCGCTGGCAGCCTTTTATAGTGTGGGGCATGTACTAAACCCCCCTGAGCTATAATTGGCCACAGGCATCCTGCCTGTGGCCAATTATGACTCTCCTCACTGCCGGCGCTGTGATTGGCCAAGCATGCGGGGTCACAGTGCATGCTTGGCCAATCACAGCGCCAGGATTTTGGGCCGTTCGCGTCACTCAAATTTGTCACGAACGACCCAAAACGTTCGATCTTCGTCGAACGATCAAACACACGATGTTCGAGTCGAACGTATGTCCGACTCGAACGCGGAGCTCATCCCTAATCCCATCATTCAGATGTTAATTGCATGTTTGAAGCATTCAGTAGATATCTTTAAAATAGAAGGCTTTTTGGAGTTTTTTAAAATACATTCCAATATAATGGAGTTAATTTACATAAACAAGAGTAAACCAGACAAAATGAATGAGGCGCTATTATAGTAATTGATAGAAAGTCATACAGCATGCAACAAAGGAGACACAAACTCAATACAGATAGCATCCTTGGTGTGAGGTCTGAACGTACTATCCAGAGCTCAGATATATGTACACACATGGCCGGTACAAAGGGGGGCTGAAGGGACGGATGCCCTGGGTAGCAAAACTTACTAGAGGAAGGGTGCAGCGCAGTTGAAGTGCTTCTAAGATCTGTGTATGAGTATGACTGACTAACACACCGGGCGGCCGTCTGGCTAATATCTGTAATGATGTGACAAGTGCACACCCGGCACAACACTAGCATAGCCCAGCCCTGTAATTCCCTGTCAGCGGAGATATCCCGCCCCACAGGAGCTTCATATTCCCGGCTTGGCGTGACATCACGTAGAGGGGGGGTCTGCATGGAGGTTAATTACCCATGGTATTTGTAATATGCAGCATGGGGGGGTTAATGCATTGCCACTGATCACTGATGCATTACTGACCAACCAGTGGCAGTTCATTAACCCCTTTGTGCTGCATAAGTGGCATCATTGTCAGGGTAATTAACCACTTGCTGACCCGTCACAGTACATATACTGCGACAGGGTGGCAGCTACAGGTGTACATCGCTGCCTATTTCGGGGTTTCGGGTGCATGCCCTCACCCACCTACTGCCCTGTGATTTGACACAGCAGGAGACTGTCAGCAGATACCAGCCAATGATTCATGGCCGGGACCTGCTGATCGGCTGTGTCAAATCACAGCCCAGAGCCCCGTGTTGACAATCAATGCAGGGCTCTGTACAGAGGGAATGATCGCTTTTTTTTTCTTTTCCCTGCAAAACAGGGGAAATAAACAAATCGGCCTGTAGCAACATTGTTAGGCACACAATTAACCCCTTGATTGCCCTTAGATGTTGACCCCCTTCCCAGCCAGTGTCATTAGTACAGTGACAGTGCATACAGTGGGGCAAAAAAGTATTTAGTCAGCCACCAATTGTGCAAGTTCTCACACTTAAAAAGATGAGAGAGGCCTGTAATTGTCATCATAGGTATACCTCAACTATGAGACACAAAATTAAACGTGGCTGGGTCTTTCAGCATGACAAACTTGTTTCCACATTTTGTCTCTCATAGTTGAAGAATACCTATGATGACAATTACAGGCCTCTCTCATCTTTTTAAGTGGGAGAACTTGCACAATTGGTGTCTGACTAAATACTTTTTTGCCCCACTGTATTATTAACATTGACCACTGTATTAGTGTCGCTGGTGATGTGGTGATGTGTTAGTCAGTTCCCACAAAGTGTCAGTTAAGCCAGGTACACACAGGCCAAATTTCGGGAGATACCGGGCAGTTAAAATAAAACTGGCCAACATTTGGCCCGTGTGTATGTCGTTCTGTCTGACAGAAGCCGGCCGTTTGGCCAGCTTTTGTCGGACGAGCATGCTGGAAAACCAGCAGCCGACTGGCTGTCGATCAGCGCTCTTAGCCAATGGCAGAGAGCGCTGATCAGAGTGTTCTGGCGGCGGGGCGTCCCACTGTCAGAACACAACAGCTTAGCAGGAGGGATGGGGGATTGGGGGGGGGGGGCACAGTTTGCCATCTTGACCCTGGGCACCGGATGATCTTGTCCTGTCACGGTGTACACACACTTGTAAATTCTTTCCAAGGTATAATCGCAAAACAGACTCTGCTCTGTGATGGTACATACAAATCATTAAAATTTCTAATTTTCTCAAACAGGTGTTTCTACAACTTGTTGAGCCTAGATTAAAGGTCACTGAAACCTCCAGGTGGCTAATATTCGGTACAGTGGCTATTTACAGAGGTTAAATGTCATTACTGCATGCATAGATGTGTACACAGGTGCACCTGTAAGCGTGTCAAGGAAACAATTACTTTTTATGATCCAATGCTATACAACGGGATGGTGCAGTGTTATTTTATGACCTGCATGACTTGTTTTATAGACACAGAGAATATAATGTGGCTTTGGCTAGTGAGGCAGTACAACGCCTGGCATGATATTGAAGATACCTAGTCAGTACAATGTATACCATGGTGTAGAGGGAGGATACTTGGATAGTACAATGGCCATGATGTGGTACAGTGCATAAACTAAGACCATTTATGTTAAAGTGTTAGACATCAGAAATTACCTTAAGGCACTGAGGCTGTACAATAGCAGAGTGAGGATACAAGGTACAGCGAGTATAATAGGCAGTTCACGATACAGTGAAAAAATTGACTATCGCAAAGGCTTTATGTAGTATTGTGAAGACACTAGGGCAATAAAATGGCCAATATATGGCATAGTAAAGGTACATTGCTGCAATATAATGGATTTCATGAAATACAGTGGTATTACATTGTGGCAGCACAACGGTTGACATGCACTATACTGACAGCACACTGAGGTATTGCAATGGTTGAAATAAGGTTGTCATGTGGTATATTTAGGATGTGTGTTCATGGACATTTTTATGCGAAAGAAAAAAACACATAAAAAGTAAATTTCGTTTTTTGTCCTTCCCTATAAAAACAATCCAAACCAGTGTTTCTCACTTGTAATTTCATAGGGCTACAACCCCCCCACCCCCCAAAAAAAAACTTTAGAACCTATTTACACCAAGCCAATCTGGTCCAGTGTGTTTAACACTGCCCCTCTCTGTCAATCCCTTCACAAGCTTCCACTAGCCCAACATATAAAATTCAAAGTACTAACCACAACATACAAAGCCATCCACAACACTGCCCCCAGCAACTGTACATCACCAACCTCATCTGCAGATATCCTCCAAATCGTCCTCTCTGCTCCTCCCAATAGATCTCGCTCTCTAGCGCCTAGCTTCTTAGTCACCTCTTCCCATGATTGCCTCAAGGACTTCTCCAGAAACTCTCCCATCCTTTGTAACTCCCTACCTCAGTATGTCCGGTTAGCTTCCACCCTGTCCGCCTTTAGGCAATCTTTAAAAACTAATTTATTCAGGCAAGCCTACCGCCCTCCACCCAAGAAAATTACTTGAGTCACCTCCATCAGATCATCCCCTGCAGCCATCACCTTTTTTACCACCTCCCCCTTCCTTTAAATTGTAAGCTCCATGAGCCCTCCTATTCCCTCTGTATTGAGCCGTATTGTAATTATACTATCTCCCTTTATACTGTAAAGCTCTACGCAAACCGTTGGCACTATACTGTATACATCCTGTATTATAATAATAACCTTGTGAAATAGTCTCCATTTTATTTATTTTTTTGCACCATCACCCAGTAAAGTAAAAATCCAATCTTACAATGTATAATAAATCACTGAATACCCCGGTGTGCCTACTTTTATGGATGAGTTATTTTATTAGGATCTTTTAAATCCCCGATAACTTGGAGCCATTGAATTCAGAGCACAGTATTAAAGTCTAGCCCCTTGAAATCTAAAAATATACTGTACACACTTGATTTTTGACCATATATGAGCAGCATATGTTGTAAAAGGTACACATACTTTCAATAATAAGAGCCATTACAAAATGTTTAAATTCAAAACCCCTAAGATTTAGTAAAGGATTTGATCTCCATTTACCTTTTAAGCTAAACTTTGCATTTGGCTTGATTTTGTATTACATTAATCATAGTAAATGCCCAGAAGCACACCATTTAAAAAAAAAAATCTAGGTGGTAAATGTAGGCCAGACTAAGAAAATACTACAAGACCAGCAAATGCTACTTTAGTAATTACAGAACTGGATCCTTATTACAAAGATCGTAATTTACATTAAGAGCTAACTCACCCAATGAATGCAAAATCCTATTACACTTAACAAGTAATACAAAACACAATTTAGGTAAAGGTAAAAATGAAAATATAATTATTTTCCTTTTTTTTCAAAACCGTGCAAGGTGCAACACTGAAGCTCCTCTGCAGCCAGAGATTTTATTTCACGTCCAACATATTTCATTTCAAATCCAAAGACTCAAAAAATTTTTCACTTTTTCCCAAAGAGGTTGTATTTTAAATCAATGGCAGTGGCTGATGACATTGGAGAAATTAAAATGCATTTACTTTTACATGTACGATTTGTCATTAGGACAGATGGGAAAGATTCTGCCTTACAGTAATTTTAACATACAGTCCAAAGCAATGCTAGCCCTCACTCACAGGGACAGTACCCTGACTTCATTGACCAACATTGCTTGTATTATTACACCATTCTTGACCCCATATCCAAATCAAGTTTTCCCATCGTTTGTTGTCTATAGTAAATTTTCAGGTTTTCATGCCTAAATATGTACAAAGTTCTTCTATTTAGACCTTCAAGACTTAATATGACCATTGAAGCAAACCCTTTGTGTTCTTTGTCTCCTTGAGAATGGCAATTAGAAAAATAAATGGTGCTGCCAATTTTCTTACCCTCAGGGTGAGCTTCAGGGACAGCTTTGAAGTACATCCAAAATAAAGTGCTTTGGCATTAAAACATTTTTTCCACAAGACAAACTGTCCAGCAGTGGAGAAAACAAATAAAGTTGTACCAGGCAAACAAACAAAAAGCATTCCAGTGGGTTTTCTGATCTTCATTGAGTTCCTAAAGTATATATGAATATACCTAGTACCAACTGGAGTCAGCAAATTATTTGAATTTCCTTCTTCCAGCTAATGATCTCAATGGAAGTGATCCTTCAATCCATTCATTTGGTGTTAGCGTCATTTCTTGCCAAAAAGCCACTTCTTCTTGTGTAGAGTCCATCCAGTCCACAGCAATACCATAACTATAACCTGAAGACACAAAAGGCAATTTATGGCGGACTCTAGGTTAAGCTCTACAGCCATAAGTAATAAAATCTAAGAATACAACTACACTACTGGTAGGTAGTTCTCCACACTGTAAAGGGATTGAGATTTACGCACAGAAGTGAGGGGCACCTCAGAAAATCAAAGAGAAAATGCAACAGATAAATCGAAGCAAAATATCTAAACTTTCCCTACTCTGTCCAAAAAATAAATTAAAAAAATTGCACTCTGTACTAGCATGATGCAGACATTCAAATGTGTAAAAGTGGGGAAAATTATGATTTGATCCCCTGCAGATTTTGTGAGTTTGCTCACTTACAAGGAAATGAAGGGTCTAAAAAAAAATTCATAGGTGTATTTTAAATGACAGAGACAGAATAACAACCAAAAATCCAGAAAAAACACATGATACAAATGGTTATAAATTAAAGTGTTACTAAACCCACAACAGTAAAATCTGTCTGTATATGCAGAATAGCATGCTTGTTATACTCACTGTGGAAATTAAGGGGTTAATCCTCTGCATTTTGTAAAAAGACTCTTTGATCCTGTATGCACAGATCCTCCCACTCATGCAGGGTCTCTCTTGGCAAGGCCAGATAAAGACACAGTGAGTGTAGTACTGCTGCACATGCTCAGTTTGGTCTTTATTGCAGGAGAGAACAGTTCCTTTTTGGGCTTTTCAGGTCACATGATATTGACATCACACATTTGGGCGTGTATACAGATCCTAACTGACAGCCCAGTCCCTCCCTCCACCTCCATGCCCAGTAACTAAAAAAAGAACATTTTATCCATCTTGATTCATGGATGGGGGGATTAACTATTTTCATATTACTGGGTTTAGTAACAATTTAAGTGGCAGTTCAGTGAGTAAAATAAGTATTTGATACCCAAGCAAAACATGACTTAGTACTTGGTGGAGAAACCCTTGATGGCAAGCACAGAGGTAAGATGTTTCTTGTAGTTGGTCACCAGGTTTGCACACATCTCAGGAGGGATTTTGGTCCACTCTTCTTTACAGATCTTCTCTAAATCCTTATGGTTTCTTGGCTATCTCTTGGCAACTCAAAGTTTCAGCTCCCTCCATACATTTTCTAGAGGATTAGGGTCTGAAGACTGACTAGGCCACACCATGACCTTCTTCTTGAGCTACTCCTTTGTTGCCTTGGCGGTATGTTTTGATCGTAGTGCTGTGGTCAGATGAGACCAAAATTGAGCTCCTTGACAATAACTCGACTCGCTGTGTTTGGAGGAAGAAAAATGGTAACTATGATCCTATGAACACCATCCCTACAGTCAAGCATGGAGATGGAAACACGATGCTTTGGGGCCGTTTCTCTGCTAAAGGTACAGGATGACTTCTCCGCATTGAGGGACCAATAGACGGGGCCAAGTATTGTAAAATCTTGGATGAGAAACTTCTTCCCTCAGCCAGAACACTGAATATGGGTTGTGGATGGGTCTTCTAGCATGACAATGGCCCAAAACATACTGCCAAGGCAACAAAGCAGTGGCTCAAGAAGAAGCACATTAAGGTCATGGAGCGGCCTAGCCAGTTTCCAGACCTTAATCCCATAGAACAATTATGGAGGGAGCTGAAACTAAACCTTAAGAATGTAGAGAAGATCTGTAAAAAAAAAAAGTGGACCAAAATCTTTCATGAGATGTGTGAAAACCTGGTCACCAACTACAAGAAACATCTTACCTATGTGCTTGCCAACAAGGGTTTCTCCACCAAGTGCCAAGTTTATGTTTTGCTTGGGGATCAAATACTTATTTTAGTCACTGAATTGCAACACAATTTATAACATTTGTATCATGTGTTTTTTCTGGATTTTTGGTTGATATTGTGTCTCTATCATTTAAAATACACCTATGATAACAATTATAGACCCTTCATTTCTTTGTAAGTGGGGAAACGTACATAAACTGCAGGGGATCAAATAATTATTTTCACAATTGTATGTGTTCTTAAAAAGCAGTGCAAGAGCTTTGAAACAAGCCCTCACTGGCTACTGTAGCTGCAGGCACTATGAAGTAATGATCCTCAGAATCGTTAAAGTGGTATTAAACCCAAAACCCAAAATGTGATATATTGCAGTTTATCCATAGATTTGTAGGCTACATTAGTTTTATTTTTTAGGCTTTCCCCCCTGGTGATCTGGCCAGTACCACACCTCCTGTATTAGAGTGCCTCTACTCTGAATGAAGGAGCACAGGGGGCACCTTTGTACAGCAGCATTGTCAGTCTGGTGGGGGTGGGGAGTGTTAGATGGACTAGAATATTTAAATACACTAACAACTTGAAGCCAAACTCCAACTCTCACTTTATAACCAGTTACAGCAGTTTTTATTCTTTTGGGACAAAGGTTTTACATGAATAAATAAAGCAGATTTCTCATCACTTAAACTGATACATCTGGAAGAGAGCTAGGTTCTTTAGAAAAGCAACAGGTCAGATCACCAGATGAAAATAAAAGAAAGAAAACCTAAAAAAAAAAAAAAGAATACTAATGCAGCCATCATATCTAAGAATTGGTAAGCTGCAATATAATAAATGTTTGCTTTTGAATTTAATACTGCTTTAAAGTGATATTAAACCCTTGTTTTTTTTGTTGCAGCTGATTTAATCACTTAATGATTATGCTGCTTCTTTATCTTTTATTCACTTTAAGACCGGGCCTATTTTTCAAACTTGCTGTTTACAAGTTAAAATCAGTTTTTTTTTTTTTTTGCTAGAAAATTACTTAGAACCCGCCAAACATTATATATATATTATATATATATATATATATATATATATATATATATATATATATATATAATTTTCTAACACCCTAGAGAATAATATGGCGGTTGTTACAATACTTTTTGTCACACCGTATTTGCGCAGCGGTCTTACAAGCACACTTTTTTTTGGGAAAAAATGCTCTTTTTGGAATTAAAAAATAAGACAGCAGTAAATTTATCAGAATTTTTTTTTTTATTGTGAAAGATGATGTTACGCCGAGTAAATTGATACCCAACATGTCACACTTCAAAGTTGCGCCCGCTCGTGGAATGGCGACAAACTTTTACCCTTAAAAACCTCCATATGTGACATTTAAAAATTTCTACAGGTTGCATGTTTTGAGTTACAGAGGAGCTCTAGGGCTAGAATTATTGCTCATGCTCTAACGATTGTGGCGATACCTCATATGTGTGGTTTGAACACCGTTTTCGAATGCAGGCGCCACTCACGTATGCGTTCGCTTCTGCACGCGAGCTCGGCGAGACGGGGCGGGTTTAAAAAATTATTATATTTTTTAATTTATTTTACCTTTTATTTTTAAAGTTATACACTGTTCTTTTTTAAAAAAAAAAAAAAAAAAAAAAAAGCATGTCACTTTTATTCCTATTACAAGGAATGTAAACATCCCTTGTAATAGAAATAAAGCATGACAGGTCCTCTTAAATATGAGATCTGGTGTCAAAAAGACCTCAGATCCCATATTTACACTAAAATGCAATAAAAAAATAAAATAAAAATTAAATGTTATTTGAAAAAAAAAAAAAAATGTTGCTTTAAGAGCTGGCGGCTCCAGTAAGCGGCGGAGGGCACTGGAGAGCAGGGGCCCTCTTCCGCTGCCGATAAAAATGAACTTGCGGCGAATACGCCGCATAGACCACTTTTATCTGAAAGCGAGACCGGCCGCTAAAGAAGAGGATACCGGGGTTATGGTAGCTGGCTGCTGCTATAACAATGATATCCCTCTTCGAAGAGCCGCCGTATAATGACGGCGGGCGGTCCTTGTCTCCAGTTTAAGCTCCCCGAGGTTTCCTGTTTCAGGGTGACTCCTTTCTCTTGCATCATCTTGGATCATTTTTTTGCTTAGAATAAAGATCACGATTCTCGCACCGTAACATCATCTTTCACATTATACAAAAAACTGTTTTTTGTTTTTTTTGAATTCGATGAAGTGTATTTTTTCCCAAAAAATTGCATTTGAAAGGCCGCTGCACAAATACAGTGTGAGAATTTTTTTTAAAAAACAATCGCTATCTTATTCTCTAGAGTCTCTGCAAAGTAATTTTCTATCAAAAAATACTGATTTTAACGTTGTAAGAAACAAGTGTCAAAAAAGGGTTTGGTCTTCAAGTAGTTAAACTTCCCTAATTTACACAAAGTTCATCTCTTTGATCTAAGAACAAAAAGTTACAATGTTTTTAGTGATTTACCAACTCCAACAAGATTGTCAAAAACTTGGAAGCCTAAGAGCCGGTTCACACCATAGCGGCGCGACGCGGCTCGACTCCTGGGGGCGACCTCGGCGGCGCGATCTCAAGACGACTTGAGATGCCCGCCGAGGCGATTTGCAGAAGACTTCTGTATAGAAGTCAATGCAGGTCGCCTGGGGTCGCCCCAAAAGTAGTACAGGAACCTTTTTCTAAGTCGGAGCGACCTGAGTCGCTCTTACTTAGGACGGTTCCATTGTACAGCATTGGACGCGACTTGTCAGGCGACCGAGTCGCCTGACGAGTCGCCCTGGTGTGAACCGGCTCTGACTGTTTTTTTTCTTTTGACAGTTGAGTGAGCAGAGAACTCTACACTTGTTACACGAATGAATAGGGAAATTCTGCATAGAGATCGTGAGGGGGGTTGAATCAAGATCACAATTTTTTAAAGGATTAATCGTGCAGCTCTACTATAGAGTCAGACTGCACATACTCAGTTTGGTGTGTATTGCTTGAGAGGTTTTTATTTTTCTTGGGAGGGTGCATGTGATCAGTACAGAGCCAATCAGCACTGACCAGACAGAGGGTCAAGGGTCTTGCAGTCTCATAAGACAGTCAGAAAACTACTCCTACAAGCTTTAACCAGTGCTTGGCTGAACACTGAAAGAAGTCACCGGACTGCTCTTACTGCTGATGAGAAAAGGTATTTAGCAGTTTATATTTACTAAAATGATTGCATTTCCATGTTCTGTGTACTGTGGGAGACCAGATATAATGAATGCATGGTCCTGAGTTTAGTAAGACTTTAGGGGAAACAGTACTGAAAGAGCAGGAGCCAGCAGGTTCATTAATCTGGGTCTTTATCCGCCTGGATTTCAGCTTAAAGGGCATCCAACCACAATCCTAATTCAACAAATACTAAACAATCCATTATCTCTCAGTATATGTGGATTATTATTATAAAAAAAAATTGTGATAAGGTTTCCAAATTAGGAAATTGACACAATGAAACGCTTCACAGTATTGACTGCTATGAATTTAGACAGAATGTACGGTATTTGAAATTCAATACCTGTACCAAGCCCAAGCCTGATCCCACCAAGGAAATGATTGCTGAGCTTCTCGTGATCCCAAACGGTCAGCTCGACACAAGCATCTTTAAGGTCTTCAGTGTGGAAGCCATCATAGACAATGGTGTGGTTGAACACTGGGTTTGAATCCTTCTTGACGACCCGAGTCTTCTGGTAACTCTTCTTGCTTGTGTCAGGTAATACATAACTACAGGAAGGGAAATGTAATATTTGCTATGAGAAATCTACAGCATGAATAAAAATAGGATTTTTATAACAGCTTACCTGTAAAATCCTTTTCTTGGAGTACATCACGGGACACAGAGCGACATAGTCATTACTAATGGGTTATATAGATACCGTCAGGTGCTGGCACTGGCAACTTCCAAAACCGGAAGTACCCTCCCCTATATAAGCCCCTCCCATCCGGGAGCACCTCAGTTTTGTAGCAAAGCAATAAGTGTCCCCAAAGAGGGGCGGGAGCTCTGTGTCCCGTGATGTACTCCAAGAAAAGGATTTTACAGGTAAGCTGTTATAAAAATCCTATTTTCTTTCTCGTACATCACGGGACACAGAGCGACATAGTCATTACTAATGGGATGTCCTAAAGCAATGCCAAATGAGGGGGGGGATACACCATATATAAGCTGAGCGCTATCAGACATGAGGATCTTTTGCGGCCTGCAACACACTGCGCCCAAAGGCGACATCCTCCTGACTTCTAACGTCCACCTGGTAGAACCTAGTAAACGTGTGTACTGAAGACCATGTTGCGGCCTTACAGATCTGAGCCAGGGAGGCCTGGTGATGCACTGCCCATGAAGTTCCAACTGCTCTCGTGGAGTGCGCTCTAACTTTGAACGGAGGCGGTCTCCTTCTCAAGCCATAGGCTTGCATTATGACCTGTCGAATCCACTTGGCTAAAGTAGATTTTGACGCTGCCTGACCCCTTCTGGGGCCTTCCGGCAGAATAAACAAAGTATCCGTTCTGCGAATCTGAGCAGTGGCTTTTAGATAAGCTTTAACTGCTCTTACTACATCCAAAGAATGCAATAACTTTTCCTCTACCGAAGTAGGTTTGGGGAAAAAAGAAGGAAGAACCACATCTTGGTTCAAATGAAACCTCAATACCCTCCTAGGAAGAAAGGCTGGATGAGGACGTAACACTACTCTGTCCTTATGGATAACCAGATATGGCTCCTTACAGGACATAGCTGTTAATTCCGATACTCTTTTAGCCGAACAAATGGCTACTAGAAAAATCAATTTCCTGGTGAGAAGCACCAAGGAAATATGCTGTAATGGTTCAAATGGTTGTTTCTGTAGAACCGACAGAACCAAGTTTAGATCCCATGGACATATGGGAATATTAACCGGAGGACTAATACGCATCACTCCTTGTATAAAGGCTTTGACTAGTGAATGCGAAGCCAAGGGCCTTTGAAAAAATATTGACAAGGCCGAAATCTAACCCTTGATAGTACTCAAGGCAAGCTTCCTATCTACAGCCCATTGTAGGAAGTCCAGAATCCTACCTATTACGTATTTACGTGGATGCCATTTCTTGGCCTCACACCAGGCGATGTACGCCTTCCAGATTCTATAGTAGATCTGCCTGGATACCGGCTTCCTGGCATTGATCATGGTAGATACCACAGAATTAGAGAGCCCTCTCTTTTTTAGAATGTGGGCTTCAATAGCCAGGCCGTCAAACCTAGGGCTGGTAAGGAAGGGTGGTATATCGGTCCTTGCGAAAGCAGGTCCGGACGACGTGGGAGAGTCCAAGGACTCCCCACTGACATTTTTACAATCTCCGCGTACCATGCTCTTCGGGGCCACGCTGGAGCCACCAGAATCACTGGTTTCTTTTCTACCCTGATTCTGCGGAGTAATCGAGGTAACAATTGTGGCGGTGGAAATGCATATATCAGCTTGAACTGATCCAAAGGGAACACTAGGGCATCCGAGCCGCAAGCTAGGGGATCCCTTGTCCGAGAGACAAACCTGTCCACCTTTGCGTTGAATCTGGATGCTAGAAGATCTACATCCGATGTTCCCCACCGCTGACATATTGTCCAGAAAACCTCGGGGTGAAGGGACCCTTCCTCTGGGCATAATTGCTGGCGACCTAGAAAGTTCGCCTTCCAATTCTCCACTCCTGGAATGAATACCGCAGATATGGCTGGGACATATCTTTCTGCCCATTTCAGGATGTAATTTACTTCCCTCTGGGCTGCACGACTCCTGGTGCCCCCCTGATGATTGATATATGCCACTGCTGTGGCATTGTCTGATTGAATTCTGACAGGGGACCCTTGGAGTTTGGATGTCCATGCTACTAGGGCATACCGGGCTGCTCGTATCTCTAAGAGATTGAAGGGCAGGGCCTTTTCTGCATCCGACCATCTGCCCTGGAGAGACTATTGCTCCAGTACTGCTCCCCAGCCTATAAGGCTGGCATCTGTAGTGACCACCTTCCAAGAAATCGGACTGAAGGATTTCCCTTTTTCCAGATTCTGGGGAACCAACCACCAACGGAGGCTCTTGCGAACGGAAGGGGACAAGGACATTGTAAGTCTAGGGCCTGAACTTTTTTGTTCCAGGCTGACAGTATGGCCCCTTGCAAATTCCTTGAATGGAATTGACCGTAGGGTACTGCTTCGAATGATGCCACCATTTTTCCCAGCAGCCTCATGCACAGGCGTATGGACGGCTGTCTTTTTTGTACCCACTAAGTGGATCAAATCTTTCAAAGACAACACCTTTCCTCGAGGCAAGAATATTTTTCTCTGGCCTGAATCCAACCTTAGCCCCAAGTATTCCAGACTTTTGACTGGTTTTTAGGGCTGACTTGTCTCGGTTGATAATCCAACCGTGAGATTCCAGATACTTGATTGTCTTGTGAACGACCACGTCTAGTTTTTTCACTGAGTGGTCTATCAGCAACAAATCGTCTAGATATGCCATTATCATTACACCTTGTGTTCTTAGATTGGCCAATAAAGGGCCAGAATTTTTGTAAACACTCGTGGTGCTGTGGCCAAACCGAAGGGTAAGGCTCTGAACTGAAAATGGCGCCCTTCTACTGCAAAGCGTAGAAATTTTTGGTGGACTGGAAAGATGGGAATGTGCAAATAAGCATCTTTGATGTCGATCGCGGCTAACCAATCCTCCCCTTGTAGGGCAGTGGCCACCGATCGGATCGACTCCATCGGAAAGTCCTGATATACAGGAATTTGTATAGCCCTTTTAGAATTAATATGGGCCTCCCGTCCGCGCTTCGGGACTGTAAAGAGGTTTGAGTAAAAACCGAACCCTCATTCTACCAGGGGAACCTCCATAATTACTCTTTGGAGCAATAGTTGTTCTAGTGCCAACAGGAGGGATTCTCTCTTCCGGGGATCCCTTGGCACGTTTGACCTCAAAAATGGGAAGGAGGAGAGTCTTTTAACTCCAAACTGTATCCCAAACATACTGCGGAGAGCACCTGTCTGTCTTGATCGTGTCCCGCCAGGTCTCTTGCGAACAACTGGAGTCCTCCCCCCACCCGACTGAGTGGGGGCAACCCTTCAATGAATTTAACTTTGGGGGAGGTTTTGTACCTCCCCTGACCCAGGGTTTCTCATTACCCTGCTATTGTCCCTGTTTTTTACCCCCGGGAATTGACCGAGTAGGCCGTCGGAACTGTTACACAGCCGATGCCCCAGGGACTGGAGAAGCAGGCCTCTTAAAGAGGGACCTCTAACTCTGTTTTTAACCGGCAAGAGCGTATTTTTACCGCTGGAAATTTTCTGGATATATTTGTCCAGGTTTTCCCTGAATAAGAGTTCACCATGAAATGGGACGCTAACCAGCCATTCTTTACAGGGAGCTTCAGCAGACCAGTTTTTGAGCCATAGAAGCCTACGCATATGTACTATAGACAGCGTAAGGCGGGAGGCCTGATGGACTGAATCCTTTATGGCGTCAACCGCAAAGCCTAAGGCTCTAGGTAGATCAGCTAGGGCAAGGCCTGCTGATCTGTCAAGTCCCTCAAGACCTGTTTCAACTGATCCTTCACTGCTTAGCAGACCTCACTGCTGGTTGTGTCACCAAGCTTGCTGTAGAAAGAAGCAGACTTTCATAAGGACTCCAATCTTTTATCTATTGGGTTCTTGAACATTTGGACATTATCCATTGGACATGTCAGTGATTTATACATACAAGAGATGGCTGTGTCCACTGTAGGGACCTTCCATTTTTTGATGAACTTATCCTCCATGGGATAGACCACCGGAAATCTCTTGGGGGAATAAATATTTTCTCAGGACGTTCCCAATCCTGGTAAATGAGCCCTTTCAGTAAAGGGTGAAGTGGAAAAAAACAGACAGTCTGGGGGCTTCTAGCAACCCCAACGAGGATACAGTAGTGGTTGATGGTTCCGCAAGGTGCATTTTTAAATGCTGATCGGACCATGTTAGTCAGAGACTGAACCCATAATCTTTCAGCTTGAGATGCTGAGAAAAGGTTCCCCCACTGTTGATTCCTCTATAACAGAATCAACCTCATCCTGATCCCCTTCAGGCAGGTCGATCCCTGTATGGGACTGTTGCTCTGCTAACAGGCACTCTGAAGGAGGAGACGGAGATTGGGCGTGCTTTCCCTGACAGGGAGGCAGAGATCAATGTTGACAATCTCTCTTCTAATCCTCCCAGAGCTGAGGAAAAAACCTCCTCTGTTACATACACAGGAGCAGGTGAACTGAGGACAGCCACAGTACCAAGTACCCCTGCGGGGTCTCTACGGTCACTTACCTCTGAACTTCAGGGGAGACTGGTGCAGCAGAAGCATGCCCAAGATCCTCAGAGCCCGATGAGACCCCCTTCGCTTCCTGGAAGATTCAGTTCCGGAGCTTCTGGACGGCATATTCCTAAGCCTAAAGCTGAGGTATTCCAGCCGAAATACACCAGTTACTGACAATAGTCTAGCATAAATGCTGCTATAAGAAACAGTTGGTGTCTACTAATGTGCCTTTCTAGGGGATGCCTGTATCAACCGCTTGCTGTATGCCCTTTTTTAAATGTTGCCAGCTCTGTCTCTGTACTTCATAGCCAGCTCACCACACAAAATTGTGGTTTTTAACATGCTGGGACGCCCGCACATGCGCAGAAGCGCTGCGGCGCGCACAGAGCGTCATCCCCCAGGCTCCGCCCCCTTTCCCGGCTCACCTCTATATATAGAGGCGCGTGCACGCGCGCGGCCACGTGCGCCTTCGGCGCCAACTTCGAAAAATGGAAACTAGGGACAAGAGCCAGGGCCCCTCTTTGCCGCAGGCCGGGGGATGGACGAGCATTGCAACATGGCAGAGGAAGCAGTTTCCCATAAGAGAACTCACCATCTGCCTGGACTTGCTCTGCTGAGAAGAAACTAGTCCACATGACAAGAAAACATTCCACAGCGGCCTCTAGTGGACAAACACAGGTACCGCAGTCTAATATATTAATTATATATATAAAAAAAAATGTATTTTTATTTTTGACCACCATTAAAAATTATTACATTTTTTTAGTAGTTACAGGCATGCACAGAATTTTGCGGGAATACCATTAGGTAACAGACAGAAAGACAAATTAGGCTTGGGGGTCCCCCAATAGAACCAAGTTCCTGGGGGCCCCCACTTACCTGTTCCCCGCCGCAGGACTTTGTTTGGTCCACAAAAGCCCAAACTTCACCTATCACGGCAGGCATTGTAATCAAACCTTCAGGGACCGGGTTCCCAAGGATTCCACTCCCCTGGACCTGTATAGCACCCTGCACAGAAAACATCTTGGTCGTGGGTATGACCAGAGCTCTGGATCCCAGGGTCCAGCTCTCCTAAGAGAAGCATTACAGGCAAAACCTTGCTCTTCTCTGCAAGGCCCGGGTACCGACCGTTTAGCTATGAAGCTTTTTTGGTCGGATCCGGAATAGCTTACTGAGGCCCAAAAGAACCTGTACGCAAGCTCAGTGAAAAACACATGTTTCTTCTTGGCCAACACCTTAGACACTGGCAAAAAACTGAGGTGCTCCCGGATGGGAGGGGCTTATATAGGGGAGGGTACTTCCGGTTTTGGAAGTTGCCAGTGCCAGCACCTGACGGTATCTATATAACCCATTAGTAATGACTATGTCGCTCTGTGTCCCGTGATGTACGAGAAAGAAAAGTATTTTTCTTTGTTATACAAGATGGCACAACTGCATTGAGTAGACTTGTTTTCTGATTCTAAGGACAGTAAATACTGCAAATTGTAATCCCGAATATTCCAAAGTAAACCTGATGTTAAACAATGTCATAACTAAGTGAGTAGGCAGACTGCAATGGAGCCCCCCCGTGTGGAAGGGGCCTAAGACAAGAATGTCATACTTAAAAAAATAGTGTGCCAAACCAAGTGGAATCAATCTTTGAGATGCAACATTGTCTACTGATAGTCACATATACTTCAGTCCGGATAGAATGTTGCAGAACTTCAGTGCTTAAAGACCTAAACTCTATAATCTCATATTAGATTTAACATGTTGAAGTCATTTCAAAAGGAACAGTCAACATTTTTTAACCTACAGCTTTCATTAATAGAATACCTGGTGATCCTGACACAAATTTCTTTGGCCAAGCACTCATACAGTGTCATACGGTGACAATGCCCTGTCCCTTCCTCCCACTTGTTCTGCTGCATTATAACCAAGGATGGGCCGAACGGACCCCTGTTTGGTTCGCACTCGAACTTTCGAACACCGCAAAAGTTCGGACCCGAATAACGAACCCCATTAAAGTCAATGGGACCCAAAACGTCAAATATCAAAAGTGCCCATTTTGAACGCTTAAATGCAAGTAATTGGGCATACAATGGTTATAGGGGTCCGGGTCCTGCCCTGGGGGACATGTATTTATAAAAAAAAGTTTGTGAAAAACGTAATTTTTAAATGAGCAGTGATTTTTTTGATTTTTAAAGTAAAAGCCTAAAAATGAAAAATTCCTTCCAAAATAGTGCCTGGGGGGTCCCCTTAGTCTGACTGTAAAGTGGCAGATCTATACCATGTCTAAAATCTGCTGCAGCAATAATTGAATTTATAAAGCCGAAAAAAAATGAATTTTTTCCTGCAAGCTGCCCTTATTTTGCTCAGCAACAGCTGGGGAGCCAGTGTGTATGATGAGGCCACAATGTAGTGCACTGGGAAAAAGATTAGAGATTTTTTGGATACATTCTGGTGTCAGTTTGACTTTGGATAGAAGTAACAGGTGCGTTAAAATTGGTCTTTGGGTGTCGTGGCGCCTTCCCACCGTAACCCTATAGAGATAATCTTGATGTAAGCAAGAATTTGCCTTGCTGTAAAAAATTGCAATGATATGCACCTGACAAACAGGTGCTGAAAAATTGGTCTTGGGTGTTAATTGTGCCCATGAAACCTATACCAAAAACATTCTTCCAGATGACATGATTGAACACCCTCAAAGCTAGGCAGCCTCGAAGTCCTGCAGAGATTCCACATCCCAAAAAGACTTAATCAGTGACATCGGCATCAGGGGCTTCATAGCTGGTAATCCAGGACTGATTCATTTTTATAAAAGTCAAACGGTCCACGGATCAGTAACTAAACCTCCTGCAGCACTGAATGCCCGTTCTGAAAGCACACTGGATGCAGGGCAGCCCAACAACTCAATAGCATACTGGGCAAGTTCTGGCCAGTGGTCTAATCTCATTACCCAGTAAGCCAGTGGATCGTCAGCTGGAAAGCTCTCCATCTCTGTTTTGGCCCTGAGGTAATCGTCCACCATGTGATGCAGATGCTGCCGATGGGATGTGGAAGCTGACAGGCCTGGGCGGCGAGGACTAAAAAAATTCCGAAATGCTTCACTTAGGCGAACGCCTTCTCAAACACTCCTTTCTTGACCAATGGAAGACTCAAAACTATGTTTTCCACCACACTATAACCTACTAGAGTAAGGAAAAACGTTCAATAAAATCCTCTATGATGTGTCCTCAAGAGATTTTATCCTCTGCACTCTCTGTGGGGACGGGATGAGTTCAGAGACCTTCCCCTTATAACGGTGGTCAAGGAGGGTTGCCAACCAGTAATCATCCTTCTCCTTTATGCCACGCATTCTTGGGTCCTTTCTCAGGCTTTGAAGCATGAGGTTGCCCATGCACCATGGGGCAGACTGAAGTGGGTAAGGAGGAGGAGGGACAGATTTGTGCTCCTTTTGTGTGGCTTTTAGGTGCTCTTGCCAACGGGCTGAGTGGTTGGACGTTAAATGCCTTGTTAGGCATGTGGTACCCAAATGGTTGGTGTTTTTGCTACGTTTGATGTGCCTGTGACACAGTTTGCAGATAGCAACAGTGCGATCTGCTGCAGATGTGCTGAAAAAGGCCCAGACAGCTGAGCTGTGGGCCGGGAGATAACAGCTACAGAATGTGATGGGATAGGGTGGCTGCTCTCTACTCTTTCTTGATGTCGACCTCCTTGGGGTTGTGCCGCCTCACCTTCAGTTTCGTCCTCTGCTCTATCTGGTACCAAAGTCGCATCAGTGACCTCATTATCATCTCCATCTTCATCATTACCACTGGAGACAACTTGGCAAAACGCTGTGGCTTGGGGAACATGAATGTCAATTTGTCTACCAGTGTTCCTCCCTCTCTCTAGGCTCATGTTCCTGTCATCCTCAACCTCGGAACCAGCATCTGAATCCAGTAATGGCTGGGCATGATCAAGGAGCAACTGGCTGACGCTGTGGTCAAATAACTCAGCTGACTCCTCAATGGCTGATGTTAGGGCTATGGCAGGAATAGATGTGGACAAGGAGGCAGGTTTATTCACTCTGGCAACTGCAGGGGACTGCACACTTGTCTCTGCTTGTGTGACAGAGCATTAGGAGGATGAGGAAGGTTTAGTAAGCCAGTCCACCACCACCTCTGCATGCTGTGGCTGGATAGCACGGGCAAACTCACTAAACAGAGGAAATGATGCCCTGCCTGAGGACTGACCACCATGTCCACCTTTTCCTGTGGACACATTTGTTGCTGGCCCCCTTACAGTGCCAAGGGAACGTCTGCCTCTCCTTGTTGTCCTCCCAGACATTATTGGGAGGTAGGGGGCGGTGCTTATAACCAAATGTAAAGGAGAAGTTGAAATCTGTACATAGATGCACTTTAATCAATGTAAAGAGGTGTTTGGTGCCCTTTAATTTCAGCACCCACACTACACAGACACACTCCACGGATACAATATAATATACTGCAATATAATGCGCCAAACGTACAGTGACGCACAAAACTATATAGCATTAAACTGGCAGTAAGGCACGCAAAACGATATGGTGTTAAAAAATGGCAGTAACGCACACAGAACTATATGGCTTTAAACTGGCAGTAACGCAATCAAATAGACGATGTTCAACTGTCACTACAATGATGCTATCTGAACTGTCCCTACTCTAGCTATACACTAATGTCAAAATTACTGACACGGTCTCACTACATTACACTACAATGAAACTATCTGAGCTGTCCCTACTCTACACTAATGTATGTATAAATGACCCGGTCTCACTACACTACAGTGAAACTATCTGAGCTGTCCCTACTCTAGCTGCACACTATGCAAAGCTGAATGATGGTCCTCCTCAAAACACTCACATTATCCCTAGATTGACACTAAACTAATATTCTTCACGGACAATTGAAGCAAAATAGCACAGTATAGCACACTAACTAATAGCACTGAACAGAGCCTTGTTCAATCTCTCTCCACGCCAAAATCACACTGAAAATAGCTGCCATTGAAACAATACTTTTATACCGTGGGGCAGGAATGAGCCATGATTGGATAAAGTCATGATGACCGTGTCCAATCATGACTCTGACAGTGCTCTGTGCCCTGATTGGCTGAAGCTTTCACTGCTTCAGCCAATCAGGGCTTGCAATGCACTGTTCAGCGCCGCAATGCGATGTGGTCGGTTCGGGGGGGGGCGAACAAACGGTCAAACGGCCCGTTTGTTCGGCTGTTTACCGAACAACGAAAGTTCAGCGCAAACTTATGCTCGGGCTGAATCATTTGCCCATCCCTAATTAGTCACAGGCTCTCCCAATGGAGGTTACACGTGGTTGTGGTGATGCACATTGCACAGGCGTTTTCCATTGTTGACACTATGAGGAAACCTGCCTTAAAGCATAAATCCACTTTTGATGAGAAAAAAAAAAACATTCCCCTCTGGGGGATCTATGTACATTGCAAGGATTATACCAACCTTTGTTGCATATTCCTACTATTTGTTATTCTGAAGAAATCCCTGTATGTTCCTCAGTGCCTTTATGATCAGTGGGTCTAATGGCAGTGGTTTCATAATTATCTACCAGGTGTGCACTTGCACAGCACTAATGAGGAAATCTGCTGGGCCTGCATCCCTTTAGACGTGTTCCTATTGGGAGTATCTTACCAAAAATGACATTTTAGTTGCAGGGGATGCCTGAAATCTGACTTGTGTCTTAGGCAGACTTTTGGGAAAATTTGCGTGCCAATCACACAAGCAGGAAATTATGTTTCTGGGGAGTGGTCAGTGCACACTGTGTACAGAACAACTCCAGGTAGCCATATTACAATGCTTTCTCAGAAAATGATAGTGGGGGCAGATTGAAAAGGGAAGGTCATTTTTAATAACATTCAATTACAATATGACTTGTGTCGCAAATGTATACGGTATATTATTTTTTATTTGCAACTTTTTCCCCACGAAAGTGGAGTTACTCTTTAAGCCTCGTACACACTGCACGGGTTGAATGAAAAAAAAAAACTGACAGCTCCAGTCGGAGCCCTTGTACTAACAATCCGACGTTAGTACAGCGATCTCCCCTGCTGAGCTATTGTTTTCTGACAGGGGGACGGCCCCCCTGCCAGAACACTCCGGTCAGCGCTCTCAGCCAATTGCTGAGAGCACTGATCGTGAGCCAGTCGGCTGCTGGTTTTGCAGCATGATCATCCGAAAGAAGCCGGCCAAACATTAGGCTTCTGTCGGACCCGCTACTATACACATAGGCCGAATGTCGGACAGTTTTATTGAACCGTCCAATGTCGTCCGGCATTCAGCCCGTGTGTACTAGGCTTTAAAATGGATGTAAGACAGTGGCTGGAATGCATGTAGACGGGAATTGGCTGTGGGAGATCAGCAGTGCTTGGATGCAACAAAACATAAGAAAAGGCTAAAAACAAGTAATTTAACCTCTTGACGCCCATGCTAAACCCAAAAAAGACAGCTACAGCGCGGGCTTCCTTTGCCGGGAGGGCATCCTTGTACGTCTTTCTGTTTTCACGCGGCCTGCATGCCCCAGGGGGTGCGATCTGTGATCGTGGAGTCCTTGGGACCCGGCTGATCACAGAGCAGGGTAAAGGGCAAATTACAGCAGCCCTTTACCACTTGATCAGCTTTCAGCCAATGACAGCTGATCACGGAAGTAAACAGAAGGCGGTTAACGGTTTCTTTTTTTCTCACGCTGTCAGCATGAAGAAAAGAAAGAAAGAAAGCCCTTAACCGGATTCTGTTAGAAAAACATTGGTCCCCTAAGTGCCCACCAGTGCTGCTAGTCAGTGCCCATCAGTACTGCTAATCAGTGCCCACCAGTAGCACCTATCAGTGCCCATCAGTACTCACCAGTGCCCCTATCAGTGCCACCTCTCCGTGCCGCCTATCAGTGACCATTAGTGCCACCCATCAGTGCAGCCTCATCAGTGCCTCTTGATTAGGCTGCATCATCAGTGCCCAACAGTGCCACCTATCAGGGCCGCATCATCAGTGCCACCTCATCAGTGTCCATTAGTGAAGGAGAATAATTTACGGTTTGCAAAATTTAATAAAATATGAAAAACATTTTCAAAAATTTCGGTCTTTTTTTGTCTGTTTAGCAAAAAATAAAAAAAACCCAGTTGTGTTTAAATACTACCAAAAGAAAGCTCCATTTGTGTGAAAAAAAGATAAAAATTTCACTTGGGTCCAGTGTTGCATAATCGCACAATTGTCATTCAAAGTGTGAGAGCACTAAAAGCTTAAAATTGGTCTGGTCAGGAAGAAGGTACAAGTGCCCAGTAAGCAAATGGCTAAAAAAACTGGCAATTGTTCATGATACACAGGGTTTTAAAAAAGCCGTCATTCAGTTGGGGTTTACATGTAGCGGTACATTGCATGTGTATTACATGCAATGTTTAAAAGTTTACATGTACCCTGGGGCGATGCAAGACAGGCGCTGAAGACAGAACTGTGAAAAGCGCTTTTGAGACAAAAAGAGAGCACTCCTCTCCCTAGTAAGGTGGCTGTCTGAGGCAGCTCTGAAGAGACGTGGTCCCATGAGAGTGTGCACCAAAAGCACCTCTCATTCATGCCTGCTTCATGGGCCAACACTGAAACAAAAGGTACACGTTTGCTGAGAATACTCAGATGGGAGCAGGATGAAAAACAATCCTTCTATGCAACAACATAGGGTTGCTGGCATGATTACTAAATACCCCAAATAAGGAGCTAAATGTGGGAAGATAAATCCCCCCATATAAGTCTATCCAACCCTTAGGTGTAAGAGACTAGTAAAACAAACATGGCAGATTGCAAGACAGGATCTGTCAGGGACAACAAAGGTTTAAAGTACCCCAGCAAGATCAATAGGAACGGAAGCACTAGTGTACCCACCACAGGAATCGCTGAGCCTAAACAGCAGACAGCTCACCAACAGCAGAAATAACCCTTGACCCAAAGGGTGGCCCCTACATTTACAGAGCAGTGAAATCTTGAGGGAAAAATTCTGCAAGAGCCCCCAGTTTACACACAGGACCCCCAAGGGTAGGGCATGCATCAAGTGGAAGACAGTAGTCTGAGGGGCCTCCAAGGAATCCTCAAAAGAGAGCAGCACTAGTAAAACTACAGGTGGTCTAGATGGGCACGCCGCAGTGTCCTCAGGACAAACATCAGCCGGCAAGGAGCTGAGATACCCTTCCACAGACATTCTCAGCAGCCAAAGCTTAGAGACAACAGAGCTACAGATTGGTCTATTAAAATTCAGCAGCGGGAACAAAGAAACATGCTAGAGACCTCATAAGGTGGATACAGCAAGATGCATTTTCGTCCACACAAAAAAAAAAAAAAAACATAAAACAAAAAAATCCCTCTTTGGGAAGCCCAGAAATAGTATGGGGCTGAAATAGTATGCATGGAAAAGTACAGTTTAAAATACTGTGAGCTCTAAAGCAGAATGTAATTGCTGGGGCAGAGCCCAGGACGTGCAGTCGGCAAGGTCACTGTACCAAACACAATGTCAAACTGCCTGGAAAACATGAGGAGCAGCAGACAGCGCAAATAAGCCAAACCATCACTAGAAGAAGGTGGACTGAAGATGCTCAACCCCTAAAAAACTTGCCTGCACAGAACACTAGAAGTGTAAGTGTGCAGGGAACTTTGAAACCACAAGACAACTCTAAACCCCAGTTGGAAATATCGACCAGCCCCCCCACCCCATTTCACCCCTACATGTAAATAACCTCACCGGAAGAGTGTACATGAAGAGCCAACATGAGTTCCCTACAGAAACCAGCAAGCACCCGGCATTTCCAACCCCACACACGTCATCTCCCATCAGTGAATGGGAACAGAATTCCTTCATTGCCTCGGTAACTAACAGGGCAGGACAGAGTGAGTAGAATGACAAAAAAAGGGCAGATTCCCAAGTATCAGTAGCAGCAATGGCTCACAGCTTCAGTAGGTCGCAAAGCCACAGTCTCAATTACCCGTTGGCCAAATTGCATGGACGCTCAGCTGCAGTGAGTCCCATGGCAGCATCCAGGATATGGGTAGAAGGGGTCCAATAGTAAAGCGCCATATGCCACAGTAAGGCCGGTACAATTAATAACGTAAGGAGAAGGCCCATGCTTCAACTAAAAACATATGACCGCAAGCAGCCAGAAGGGGGGGAAGGCATCCCCTGTGGCGTGTCCTAAAAGGCCCAGTGTCAGCATAGTATTAAACTACACTGTACCATGTCCAAGAAGTCATGCCCCAATATACTAGGACACTTGGAGTTTGCACTAAACACACCCCACATGGAATGCAGGGGAGTGAAGGGAGTAAGAGTACCCCAAAACTCACTCCTAGCCACCCTGGGTGTGTAGGGGGAGATTGGGCTGTCACTTATCTTATCCTGAGGATAAAAAAGGGGGGACTTTTCCTGTGATGGGATGTCTCTCCGCTGAAAGCTGGGGCACCGTCTGCCTAGGGGGCACTGTGAAAAACCAGCTTAAGGCCAATCAGCCATATGCGCCCCCCATGAGTAACACTCACAGACTGCCCTTTTGTCCAATTAGAGCCGTCGCAGGAGGCCCCGCTCATAGGCTGAGCTGGGGGGACTGCTAGATCTACATTACCCAGTCTGTCGTCCAGCTGATCTGTTGCTTGAAGGTGTAGCTGTAGGAGACTT
Source organism: Rana muscosa (assembly GCA_029206835.1). Taxonomy (NCBI): domain Eukaryota; kingdom Metazoa; phylum Chordata; class Amphibia; order Anura; family Ranidae; genus Rana; species Rana muscosa. The sequence continues at coordinate 159,727,832 of CM055125.1, read as the reverse complement.
GTGGATAAAAAAAAAAATAATTCCCTGCAAAGGAAAGTAAACTAAGATTCTCAGCAGAAGGCTTAGGTCCTTATTCCTGGACACTAGGCATAAAACTGAGCTGCCTCTAGCAGGTTGGGGGTTTGGCCACCATAAAGGGCTACCCCTAGGTTGTTCTTTTGTGTTTCGTGTCCTACTCATAAAAGGTGGCACTATAACCCAATGGTCAGAGATCAAGATCTCCACTGTGGATGTCAACGAACAGAAGAGAAATTTAGATTTTTCCCTCACTTGTGGGCAGTGGATATCAGTACAAAAATAGCGTGAATCTTCCCATCGGTGGAAGAGAAAACTTTCAGAGTTTTTCACCCATTGCTACGGTTTCCATCAATGGGAGATTAAGATGTTTACATGAATGACTTACCATTTAACAAATGAATCTACCCCAGAAGGACGAAGCTGTGGTAAATCTTTAGTATCTTTCACCCAGATGTGGACTTCTCCTGAAGATGGATGTTTTGGACCTAAGGATTAAGGAAAAAGTGTCTTATGAAATAAGAAATGGCTGCCAATGTTCACAAATGCCACCTAAGCAAAGGGACAGCAGGCAGTTTGAAAAGGTATCCCTTAAGGACTAAAACAGAGTAGTCTTTAGATTTAGATTTTACAATATCTAAATCTCTGTATAACTACCTGTAACACTACTGTTGTGATATGTAAACCAGGGTATACAATTGTACTTGATATTATTCTTATGGAAATGCAAAATCTTAGACCATGCAAAATAATTGGACAGCATCCACAAAAATTCCAGAGGGTCTGGATGCCTTGGAAATATATACTCCAGCCAGCAGTAATAAAGTTACAACTTTCTCCTCAATGTCAGCTTTGATCATAGAGTTGTGTACTTTTAGAACTACAAAGGTGGTTGATTGTGACTGAATTATCCAACTACCTCAGGTGGTGGCCTCCCTTGGCTGGCAGCAACCTATGAACCTTCTGTAAATGTAAAGTGGAAGGGGGAGAAAATAGGAAACACTGGAAAAGGACAGGGTTCAGTGACTAGGGCAGGTTAGAAAACTGTTCCATCAACTGTTATTAGATTGTAAAAAAAAAAATTTCTGCCTGCCAGTCATTTTAGCTTTTATATTTCTCTCAGGACAGGATTCCTTTAAAGGGGTTGTAAAGGTACATGTTTTTTCAACTTAATGCATTCTATGCTTTAAGGTGAAAAAACATCCGAGGATTAGCGCCCCCCCCCCCCCCGAGCTCCCGTTTACTTAACCGACCCCTCGAAAGTCCCATGCCGTGAACGCGCTGGCTTCTCGGCCGGGCTTCTCGGCTCATTCATTGGTTGATTGATAGCAGCGCAGCCATTGGCTCTCGCTGCTGTCGATCAAATCAATGACGCGGCGCGCCAAGGGGCGGGGCCGAGTGATACAGTCGGCGGCTATAGCCGCAGGCTGCATCACAGGAGCGCGCCCCAAGAACTAACCCCCATGGGAGAAAGCTCCCATGAAGGGGGTAAGTTCTTGCAGGGAGGAGCCGAGGCAGCCGCCGAGGAACCCCAGAAGACCAGGATCGGGGCCACTCTGTCTGCAAAACGAGCTGCACAGTGGAGGTAAGTATAACAGGTTTGTTATTTTTTTTATTTTTTTTAACTGGAACCTTTAGAGTCCCTTTAAAAGCCACATGAAAGTACAGTAGTCCATCTCACTGCTCTTTAAACATTTTAATGGCAGTATCCTGGCAAAAGACGAGGTTTACTCACTTTTCCAGTGGCCCATGTCTCCTGTCTTTGCTCCTGCAGCCTCCATCAGAACCTTTGGTTTTCAACACTGCCGGGAGTTTTTTATTGTGACGCCCCCCCACAGTGAGTATCAGGGGATACAGGCATCTGACACTGCTGGGAGTGTAAAATGCTCAACAGTCTAAAGAAGGCTGCAGGGCATGGACAGGGTGAGGACAGAAGACATGACCACATGAGAGATAAATACAAAACCTTTTATTTAGTAGACATGTGCATTTGTTTTCGTCCGAATGCATTTTCGTCCAAATTTCGGGTATTTTCGTTATCGTTTTAACAAAACGAAAACGAACACGCAGAATCCGAAATCCGAAAGATCTGACATAAAAAAATGCTTCATTTTCGTTGCTACAACAGTTCGATATAGATAGGAGATTCGACATGATGCTGACAATAACAATCTGTCTATCGAACCTGTGGTCGAATGTGCCTAACCTTAAAGAGGGATTCCACCCACAATTTTTTTTTCACTGTACACTGTAGCTGCTGACTTTTAATAAGGACACTTACCCATCCTACTCGCCCGCGATGTCAGCCCACCTGGGCTGATCCCTCGTTCCTGGCAACTCCCGGCGCCGCCATCCTCAGTAAGGGAAACAGGTAGTGAAGCCGTGCGGCTTCACTGCCCGTTTGCTACTGCGCATGCGGGAGTCTCGCATTGTTTTCTGAATGGGCGGCTTGCTCTCTGGGATACATACAGTTGCCAGAAGGCAGCGCGTCCCATTCACCAGAAGACAACGCAAGAAGGATGCGGAAGAAGACCAGCCCCGGATAAGGAAGAGGCAGATTAGGGACTTCCGCATAGCAACCAGTATTTCTGGTGAGTAAATATTTATTTTTTTTTCTATTTTTTTTTCTATTTTTTTTTCTATTTTTTTGCAGGTTTTTTGCGCTTTTTTTTTTAATTTTTTTTTTAGGGTAGACCATTCGACATGAACGACGAAGCTTCGTCGAAGCAGCGAAAAACATACAAACGTTGAATCTGTCATTGAAGGCTTTATGGTGTCTGTCGAAAGTTCTAAGAAGATTCGACAAGCAGATAAACTGTACGACGCTGCAATCGTACATTTTCAGTCAAATGCTCGGCCCATAGGCTATAAAAGAATTCGAATGATTTATAAATATAATTATTACTAGTGTTATACAACATTAGAATTCTTCTATAGCTTGTAGGCAGAACATTTGACCGGAAATGTACGATCGCAGCGTCGTACAGTGTCGCTGCTCCATCAAATCTTCTTAGAACATTCGACAGACACCATAAGCCTTCAATGACAGATTCAACCTTGATTAATTTGGATTTTCGTACGAATGCAATTTTTAATGAAACAAAATAAATAAAAACGAATTCCGGGAGTAACTAAAACGAAATTCCGAAACAAAATATTTCAGTGTGCACATGTCTATTATTTAGAGGGATCATGCACTGAAGATTTTTTTTTTTAATTATTACTTTTTTTTTTAAGGAGGCAACAATGTCAATATACGGTAATCTGTAAAACAAATGATGAATGGTGGAATTACTCTGGAACCGTGAAAGATAGAGAGAAACATGGACTCTTAAAGTACAACTAAAGGCAAAACTTTTTTTTTAGTTTGGGATAGAAGGGAGATAGATTTGAACACCTGTCAATTTTTATTGCTAATGGAGTGGAAATCTTCCAATGGGGACACTAGTTCTAGTGACCTGGGGGTCCCCGAGAGATTCTTGCAGGGATTTCCTCTTTCTTCCCGTTTTGGCTATGGGTCAGGAAGTGAAGGTAAATTTCCCCAATGGGACAAAAATGGCAAAAATAAACCTCCCTTAATATATCCAAAATGAAAAAAAAAAAAAAAAAAGTTTTGCCCAGGCTGGGGGAAGTTGAGGTGCCTGCTTTTTGATCCTTCCTTTCTCTGCCTCTTCCCCTTTTAGTTTTCCCATTCCTTCTCTTCCTCCCTGTGGCCCCTTACTGAGGTGTGGTCGTGTCTTTCTAGCCTGTGGATTGCAGTGCTGGCTATAGGCATACTTTATACTTATAACACACCTCTGGGTTCCTAAAGAAACCAAATAGTGAAACATGTTGAGCGTAACCACAATAAAGCCTCATACACGCGATCGGATTTCCATCAGACAAATCCGTGGATTTTTGTCCGAAGGGTGTTAGCCTTAAACTTGTTCTGCATACAGACGGCAGAATTTTCTTTATCGTACACCACGGGACACAGAGCTAGTCATTACATAATGGGTTAAGGGTCACCAGCGGTGATTGGACACTGGCACAACCAATGGAAGACAGTTCCCCTCCATATAACCCCTCCCATCAGGGAAGTACCTCAGTTTTTTCGCCAGTGTCGAAAGGTGTTGGACGCGTTAGGAGGTGCTAAAGGAAAGCTCTACCAAAGAGACCCTCTGGGGGTAAAAGAGCTATGCTTTCGGATCCATCCAAGACGCCTACAAATGAGCTGAATCTGGATGGGATCCGGGCCTCATCCATGAGGCGTCGCCTGTAATGTCTCTCTTCGGAGGACTGGGCTCTAAGATCCAGCACTTTCGCTATTTCGCTATAAAGTCCTGGTAAGAGTCTTGTACAAGGCCCAGGGGAGAGGTATCCTTTAAATAGGAACCCATATCCCTGAAGGTTGGCACACATAGCCCACCGTGAAGGGTGAAGTTTGGTATCTGTCTGAAAACTTTCAGCAGAAAAACCTGCGGCGTGGATAAGGTGAGATTAGAAGGTCCATAAACTAGGTTGGGACCTTTTTCAAAAAGTGGATGTCTTCTTTTTTTCCACCACTGGGGGGAGTAAAGAGCTGAATATACTCACCTCACTCTGTTCAGTGTCGGCTTCGGCGAAGTACACTGCTCGTCACCTCCGCTGCTGAGCTTGCTTGAGCACCCCGCTCCTCCTTCCGGTGGCCGATACAGACACCTGCAGATGCAGGTAAGTGGGGACAGGGGCTGATGAGAGTCCTCTCTCACTATGGCCACCACCATAGCGCTAAAGGCCGCGCGCGCGCGGGAGCGCGCTTTATCGGAGGGGGGGGGGGGCCGAGGCGTGCGCGGGCACGTGGCGCGCGCAGGCACAGAAACAGCGCCAAATTTAAAAGACTGTCAGTGTAAAAAGCACTGCAGCAGCAAGCAAGCTTGTTAGTTCTCTTGTTCCTGGCAGAGAAACACAGCAGCTATACAGGGACGTAAGACTCCATGTGGTTGGATTGGGTACTTCCTAGAAGACATCCATGTTATGCATAGTTATGTGTTAAAAGTTGCATACTTAATGTATTTGCTAAACTGAACACGGTAGTATATGCATTTAGGTACCTTGTATTTTGTCTAAACAGTAAGTCTTCCAGGGGAAGTAATGCGGACAAAAAGAGATAAAAGAGCACCGCCGCCTGAGACAGGGGGCTCTAGCTGTGCTGACTCGGTACCTTCCTCTCCTGTGTTGCCAAAAGCACCTGTACAGGATGAGCCATTACCTCTGTCAGGTATGGCGGCTTCCCCAGTGAAGCCTGGGCCTGCATATGTCACTGAGGACACTTTATCAGCTGCCCTAAATAATCTGGAGGAGAAAATTGCTACTTTAATCGCTAAATCCTCTAAAAAGGACAATAAGCGAAGCAGATCTCCTCCAGTATTGGACCTCCCTTCAGAAGTACCTGAGGAGGAGGAGGATGAGGAGGAGGCTACATCAGCAGAGGATGAGGAGTCAGACGGATCAGGGATATCGGATGAGCCTTTTTCGGTATCCCAGATTTTAAAGTCACAGGTGCAATGCTATGCAGGAGCCGTGCGAGCTGCATTTAGGTTACCCTCTTTGGAGGTAACAGAATCACCTGTCTCCTCCCTAGGATCATTAAGATCCCTGCAAGGTGCATGCTCCTTCCCGGTTCATCCGTTACTAGAGGATCTATTGTACGCAGACTGGCAACATCCAGATAAGCGTTTTTCACCTCCAAAAAAGTTTAACATTCTTTATCCTATGGAGGAAAATTTTTTAAAGAAATGGAGCCTGCCTACGGTAGATGCGGCTATTTCTTGTGTAAATAAAAACCTGACATGTCCAGTGGATAATGTACAAGTGTTTAAAGATCCTTCTGAGAAGAAGTTGGAATCCTTACTGAAATCCTCCTTCCTTTTGGCCGGCTCAATTATCCAACCTGCAGTAGCAGCAGTCGGTATGTGTCAGGTCGTCAGCCAACAGGTAAAGCAGGGGCTGAAGGAGCTGCCTTCAGAGCAGGCTAAAAATTGGGAGAATTTGCCTAAAGCCTTATGCTTCACAGTGGATGCCATGAGAGATTCTATCATACAGGCATCACGCCTTACACTCCAGCTGGTACAGATGCGCAGAGTACTTTGGCTTAAGCATTGGTCAGCGGAAGCCCCATGCAAAAAGTTGTTGGCAAGTTTCCCGTTCCATGGCGAACGCCTTTTTGGGGAAGATTTAGAAAGATATATCCAAAAGATATCAAGTGGTAAAACAACACTTTTACCTGAGAGAAAGAAAAACAAGAGACCTTGTTTTAAACACACTCTCTCCCCAGCTCCCGGGAAATCTGACTCCAGCCAGTGGCGACGGCCTTTTCAGCCGCCCAAAAAAGCCAAAGAACAGGCTCAGAAGAACAAGAAGCCGTGGGGTTCAAGAGCTAATAAGCAAGCCCCCAAAACCTCTCATTGAAGGGGCGCCCCCGCTCGGCCGAGTGGGGGGAAGGCTTCGTCAGTTCTCAGCGACTTGGCGGACAGAAACCCAGGACAAATGGGTGGTATCCACAATATCCTCAGGGTACAGACTGGAATTTCGAGAGATCCCATCTTCTCAATTCCGAAGTTCAAGACTCTCCAAGGATCCACAAAAAAGAGGATCCTTCTTCAAAGGTTTGAATCACTTAATAGCTCAAGGTGTGGTTACAGAGGTACCCCAAAAGGAGCAAGGTTCAGGTTTTTACTCAAACCTCTTTGTGATTCCAAAACCGAACGGAGAAGTCAGACCCATCCTGGATCTAAAAAATCTAAACCAGTTTCTGAACGTTCGCCATTTTCGAATGGAAACGATTCGATCCGTGGTCGCTACTTTAAAAGGCGGAGAATTCATTGCGTCCATAGATATCAAAGACGCATATCTACACATACCAATCCTCCCCGCTCACCAAAGATTCCTAAGGTTTGCGGTAGAAGATCGCCACTTTCAATTTGTGGCCCTGCCATTTGGTGTAGCCACCGCGCCCAGAGTATTCACAAAGGTGCTAGCTCCTCTGTTAGCAAACCTAAGAACACGGGGCATTGCGGTAACAGCCTATCTAGACGATCTACTATTAATAGATCAGTCAAAGGAGGGATTGGATCACGCTGTAGACACTACAGTAGGATACCTGGAGCATTTAGGATGGATTATAAACTTACAAAAATCCTCTCTCCAGGCCCAAAGAAGGATAGTGTACCTGGGCATGATCATAGATACACCCCAAAACAGGGTATACCTGCCAGAGCCAAAGATACAGTCTCTGAAAGACCTGATCCACAAGGTCAAAGCAAACAAGAGGCCGTCTATTCGCCTTTGCATGAGACTATTGGGAAAGATGGTAGCCTCCTTCGAGGCGGTCCCTTACGCCCAGTTTCATTCGAGACTACTTCAAGGCAATATTTTAGCCTCCTGGAACAGGAAGAGCCAAGCTCTGGATATACCCATGCGCCTGTCCTCACAAGTACGCCACAGCTTCAATTGGTGGCTAGAAGCCAGGAATTTACGGAAGGGAAAGTCCTTCCTCCCAGTGGCCTGGAAGGTGGTATCTACGGATGCCAGCCTATCGGGCTGGGGTGCAGTATTCGAGGAGGCTTCTACCCAGGGAACCTGGGCCAAGACTCAGGGGATCCTGCCCATCAATGTGCTAGAGATCCGGGCGGTATATCTAGCCCTCAAAACCTGGACATACAGGTTACAGGGCTACCCAGTTCGGGTTCAATCCGACAATGCTACGGCAGTAGCTTACATCAATCACCAAGGAGGCACCCACAGTCGGGCAGCCCAAAGAGAGGTGAACCGGATCTTGGCATGGGCAGAAGAGCATGTACCTTGCATCTCTGCAATCTTCATTCCAGGGATAGAAAACTGGCAAGCAGACTACCTGAGTCGTCAGCAGCTGCTACCAGGAGAGTGGTCTCTTCACCCAGAGATCTTTCAGGCCATATGTCTGAGATGGGGAAACCCAGATGTAGACCATCCAACTTCCAGGTTCAACAAGAAATTGGACAACTTTGTGTCCAGAACGAGAGATCCTCTAGCCTACGGGACAGACGCTCTAATAACTCCATGGAATCAGTTCTCACTGATCTATGCATTCCCTCCGATCCCTCTTCTACAAAGACTGCTTCGCAGGATCAAGGAGGAGGGAATACCAGTAATCCTAGTGGCCCCAAACTGGCCCAGGAGGCCTTGGTATGCCGAGATCGTAAAAATGGCGATAGGAAGGCCCTGGAAGCTTCCACTTCGACACGACCTGTTGTCACAGGGTCCAGTATTCCACCCTTCCTTACAAAGGCTAAATTTGACGGCCTGGCTGCTGAGACCCACATTTTGAAAAAGAGAGGGGTCTCTGGCCTGGTTCTTTCTACGCTCATTAATGCTAGAAAGCCAGCCTCCAGACTCATCTATCATAGAGTCTGGAAAGCATACGTTTCCTGGTGTGAATCCAGAAGTTGGAATCCTCTGAAATATGAAATAAGTAGGATTCTTGCTTTTTGCCAGTTAGGAGTGGATATGAAATTAGCCCTTAGCACCATCAAAGGGCAAATATCGGCTCTATCAGTCTTCTTTCAGAGACCATTGGCATCTCACTCCCTAGTTCAGACATTCATTCAGGGGGTACTGAGGATAAATCCTCCAGTCAGGTCTCCCTTGTGTCCATGGGATTTGAATTTGGTATTGTCAGTGTTGCAAAAGCAACCTTTTGAACCTATTCGCCATATTCCTTTAATTATATTAAGTAGGAAGTTGGCCTTTCTGATTGCTGTAGCTTCTGCTAGGAGAGTATCAGAGCTGGCAGCTCTTTCTTGTAAAGAGCCTTATCTAATTTGTCACAAGGACAAGATCGTACTACGACCCCATCCGGCTTTTCTGCCTAAGGTGGTGTCGGCTTTTCACTTGAATCAAGACATTGTTCTGCCTTCCTTTTTTCCAAACCCGCGGACGGCGGGGGAAAAATTATTACACTCTCTAGATCTAGTGAGAGCGGTAAGGGTGTATCTGCAAGCAACCGCTCAGATACGTAAAACAGATGTTTTGTTTATTTTACCAGATGGTCCCAAGAAGGGCCAAGCGGTATCAAAATCCACCATTTCCAGGTGGATTAGACAAGTAATTGTTCAAGCTTATGGTTTAAAGAACAGGACTCCTCCTTTTCCTGTTAAGGCGCACTCTACCAGGGCGATAGGTGCTTCATGGGCAGTGCACCACCAGGCTTCGATGGCTCAGATCTGTAAGGCTGCAACTTGGTCCTCAGTCCACACATTTTCCAAATTCTATCAAATAGATGTGAAAGGACATGAGGATTCCGCCTTCGGGCGAAGTGTGCTGCAGGCAGCAGTATAGGGCTTCTGGTCCGCAAGCGGCCTGTTTTGATCTGTGTCTCCCCCCCTTCATATGAGCATTGCTCTGGGACGTCCCATTATGTAATGACTAGCTCTGTGTCCCGTGGTGTACGATAAAGAAAATAGGATTTTTATAACAGCTTACCTGTAAAATCCTTTTCTTGGAGTACACCACGGGACACAGAGGTCCCACCCTTCTTATGGGAACCTTACTGCTTTGCTACAAAACTGAGGTACTTCCCTGATGGGAGGGGTTATATGGAGGGGAACTGTCTTCCATTGGTTGTGCCAGTGTCCAATCACCGCTGGTGACCCTTAACCCATTATGTAATGACTAGCTCTGTGTCCCGTGGTGAACTCCAAGAAAAGGATTTTACAGGTAAGCTGTTATAAAAATCCTATTTTTTCAGCCAACATACACGAAACTACGTGGTTTGTCAGCTCTTTAGTGCCACCCTTTGGGTAACTTCTGCTAATGTTGTCTGATGGTTAGCATTGGTTCGGAGCATGCGTGTTTGTACTTTGGATTTTAGTCCGACGGACTTGTGTACACACGATCGGATAATCAGACGGAACACATTTGTTGTCGGACAATTTGAGAGCATGGCTATCCAACATTTGTCGGAAAGTCCGACAACAATTGTCTGATGGAGCATACAGACGGTCGGATTACCTGACAAAACCCTTCCATCACACAATTGTTGCCAGAACATCCAATCGTGTCTACGGGCCTTTAGACCTACGTATGAGATGGTTGTGTCATATTAAATTAATCACGTTTCTGTAACATGTGGGAGCTGATACACAGAGGCAATGTTATATACTGTAGCTTGATGTACATACATAATATCATGTTAACTGGTTGATTTATTGTTTGTTATATATTTTAAACTTTCTGTACTGAATAAAAATTGTGAATTTTTTTATAACATGGTTGTGCTATTCTTAAGGATTACCGTATATACTCGAGTATAAGCCAACCCGAATATAAGCCGAGGCACCTAATTTTACCACAAAAAACTGGGAAAACGTATTGACTCGAGTATAAGCCTAGGGTGTCCATCTGCATGCCTCACTGTGCCCATGCCTCACTGTGCCCATGCCTCACTGTGCCCAATCTCCCTACCTGATCTCCGGTGCTGTGTGACTAGACTGACGTTTAACATGGGAGTCTATGGAAGGGGTGTCCGGCTTTGAAAAATCGTTGCTCCCCGGCCGTAGGTCTCCTGGACAACAAACGTTGCACACTTGTAGATTAAGAGTGGGGCTAAATGTGTGCCCTGTTTGAGGTCCAGGGGACCTAGGGGCGGACGGTACCGGTCCCCAAAATGACCGTTTAACATGGGAGTCTATGGAAGGGGTGCCCGGCTTTGAAAAATCGGTGCTCCCCGGCCGTAGGTCCCCCGGGCAACAAACTTTGCACACTTGTAGAGGAAGAGTGGCGCTACATGTGTGCCAAGCTTGGGGTCCAGGGGACCTAAGGCTGGCCAGGATCAGGCGCACAAATTTGAAGATGACACAGACTCGAGTACAAGCCTAGGGGGGCATTTTCAGCACAAAAAAATGTGCTGAAAAACTTGGCTTATACTCGAGTATATACGGTACGCACATTTAAAATCCCAATTTTTGGTTCTTTATATGGTTATTATCCCATTGTACTTATCATTATGCACTAGTATTGAGTGTTTGAGTGCAGCTATGGAAGATTTTAATTTGTGTTTTATTAATTTATTGGTTTAGAAGCACCAAGCCAAGTTTTTATTTGTCTTCGTTATTGCTCTTTATGAGATGTGGTGTTAGTTGGGATTTATTCAATTAGAAGATTATAATAATTCAACAAATGATGAAATTGGATTGGACATGCTTTCTTCTTTCAAACCCTTCAGACAGCAGCCCATCTACAATGATAAGTGGATATGTGATTTCACACAAATGAGTCACAGTTCACTAAATTAACTTTTCTAAATCAGATGAACATGCAAACTGGTGCTGAAAATAGATGTAATTACATCCCACTTCCATAGGCACGCTGTAAAACCAAGAATTCATCTTACACTGTCTACTATATATTAGCATATTTAACAGCACGTCTGCAATGTTCAGAAAGATGGCAGCTTTCCCAGACCAAACCCACATCTCTCCAGGAAATGAGGTGTGGAGGTGTTAGGCACATGTACATCTTGTTATATTATTCCCGCATAGGACATATCTCACCAATACTTCCAGGAGGGATGTATTTAATTGACAAGTTCATCACTCCAAGATGGTCAACCCCATTCATTGCAGAAAGACTCTGATGGGTAAAAAGGGAACATACAAATAAATAGTTCATCGTATAACACAGCATAGTTGCTAAAAATGATTTATTATTGGTTTTACAAAGTGGTTAACAATGACAACCTCTGTATAAATAGATTCAGTAGTGCGGTTATAGCTTGTTACTAATTAACGATATTATGTTATTTATTAATAGTTTGTTTTTAAATGGCACAAGTATTCGTGTCTGTCCTTGCTGTTTCACTAGCTTTACTCTAGAGGGCATCCTAGATCAATTGATAGATTTCCACTAGCTTAATTTCTGCGTTTTTATAGAAAATGCTTACAGAAGCACACATGACAAGTATAGCATACAGTGCATCCGGAAAGCATTTACAGCGCTTCACTATTTCCACATTTTGTTATATTACAGCCTTATTCCAAAATGGATTAAATTCATTATTTTCCTCAAAATTCTACAAACAATACCCCATAATGACAATGTGAAAGAAGTTTGTTTGAAATCTTTGCAAATTTATAAAAAAAAAAAAAAAAAATCACATGTACATAAGTGTTGTGTTGTCTATTCTAGTTTGCACCTGGGTGTTGGATGGTACTTGGGCCAGTGTTCCATGTGTGATCAGCATCAGTTTTTTATCATTATCATATTTTGTTTTTCTTTATGCTTTATGTATTAAAATGATATTAATTGCTAGTATTTTTATACACAGTTTTTTTGTTTATATATATATGCCCAGACTATTATGCTCCTGAAGAAGCGTCACGTCACGCGAAACATGTAGAGCAGAGCAAGACTACGTTTCCGCATATTGGACCCAGGACTAAGGCTACCCACTTCCTTTATATATCGTTCCACCAAATGCAATTTTTGATTGTTAGATATATATCTCTTACAACCATTTCAAGTCTGTTTACCACTGTAGATTTTGGAAGTGAGATTTTAGCACTACTTTAGGTCATGCATTAATGTTTATTACAAATGACATTTTCTGTATAATGTAATTTTATAGTTTTTCTACAAATAAAATACCCCTAGATTTTTTGCCATATTACCTATTTGCCGTTTAAAGTTCATCTTTTTGTATAATCAATGTACTTACCTGACACCACTCTCAATCAAGTACTGTCCCCTCCAGCACCCCCGCTCTGCTTTCTCTTCCTGCATTCATGGGCTTGGCTGAGAGCAATGGGGGCCATTGGCTCCTGCTGCTCTCAGTCAAATCTAGAGAGGAGGGTGTGGGGACGGGGCAAAACAGAGCCATGCTGTGATTGTCTATGATGGACAAATCTGACCCACAGCAAGAGGTGTTCTATGGAAGCAGAGGAAGAAGAGAACGAGCAAAATTGTTGGCGGGGGATACCAGCGCAGGTTAAGTATAACATATTTTTTATTTTAATTAATAAAAACTTTGACTTTACAATTATTTTTAAGCTATGTAAACGCCATGTAAAAACAGCCATAACAGTTCTGCCTGTGACTATAAACGTCTGCATGCTTCTCTCATTCCAGTAAAAGAATTCTTCTCACATGACAATTCTTCTTTTACAGACTATTTCATATCTCACCAGCCTGTTGGCGGTAGCATGCTATCCACTTTATATGTAGTCCACCAATGAGTGGTCAGCAGAGAGAGAACGGCAGAGAATCTCAAAACTGCCTTTAACTGTCCCTATTTTGGTTGGAAGTGTCTAGAAAGGCCAGTCAGGAATAATAGAAAAAGCCAACACAATTTGTAAGTAGTGTGCTTTAGCCCTATTTTTTTATACTTTTGCTTTAGCCACTGGCCTAGGAATTCCTTACAGCAAACAACGTGAACATCACCAACTGATCTTGCTTCCATTATATATGCTTTGAGGTTCCATGAAATCTGTGTTTATGCAACTTAACTGTGGAGTATACTCCATCTACATACCCTTGGTTTTAAGATGTACCAGTTGGGCTTTATGTTACTCCAATCCCAGCTGGTGAGGTCAATCTCCAGTTCTCCGAGGAAGCTGTTCCTGCCAAGTGGGTCATTGTGCCACACAGACAGATTCAATTTCTGGATCAGTAAAACCATTTTTTCAATTTTGTACTGGAATATAAATGCAAGCATTAATGAGTCTGTTAGCAGGAATTAAAGAATATATATTTGTATGATAAAAAGATGATTTAATAGCTAAGATAAGTATATCATTTTGGAATTCATAAAAGATAGAACTGTGCCAGTCTGACTATATCTCCCATTTATGAATGCAGTGAATTACAATGCTACAATACACACCGATAGAGCTTTTACCTGTATTTAGGGTACAACAGGTATCATGTTCCAGCTCCTTCCCCCTCTCTACTTCCCCTGACAGCAGGCATGGGATCCTCACCCCACAGCCACTGTAACATTTAAAATCACCGTGGCATGCGGGGCTCCAGTCACACAGTTGTGCCATTCATTCACAGGGATGTGTACATGAGTAAACCATGCGTTCTGTTTGCCACCACCGCAGACAGACTTGTAGTTCTCAATGGACTACAAACATGCCGATCAGCGTGCATGTAGTGCATTCACTCCTCCTCCAACTCTCTAACAGAAAGCATGTACAGATGTACTGGCAGAAAGCTGGAGGAAGAGTGTGCAGGAGCCTGACATTGCACCCGCTATCCAACGCTTTGCAGGCTGTAGGAATAAATAATAAATGCACATTTTTTTACCTGCAAAAATATCTGCACTTGTTATTTTTTCCTAAAGGTGAACTTGGCCTTTAAATATGTTTTTTGGCTACAGCTGGATAGTGTTTTCTATGGTCCCCTTTTAACACGTTCATTGCAGGAGAACTTCAGGCAGCCAAACAATTAAATAAATGTATAATTTTAAAAAGTATTAATCTATGTGTGCTTTTATTTTTTTGGAATGGATAAACCGTTTGGATTAAAAAGTGCTAATCACATCTTTACAGTACGTAGCAACTAACTAGCCTTTAAACACACTGCAGTTCATTTAACCATCAGTTCCATCCTTACCCAACTAGGTAACCAGCAGACCTGCAGAAAATTCCAGGTCACGTTCTTCTGCAGGTCACAATAAAAATATAACATTTTCATTTTCTTAAAATTTACACAGGACCCCCTCCTCTCCCAGCCCCCCCCAGTCCCGCTGACCTGCAGCCCGGCGATCTCCCGTCCTGAGCCCTGGTATAGCTGCCTCAGGGGTCTGGGGCTTAGAAATCCCCTCAGCTTTTACTCTTCTTCTTCCCCGCTGAGAGGACGGGCTACATGGATTCTGATTGGTCGGCGCCACCCATGTGACAGTGAAGACCAATTAGAATGCTCCTAAATGTCCCTCCTGAGGGGGTACATTTAGGAGATTAAGCTCCGGAGTTGTGAGGCGGCTATACCGGGGCTCAGAACGGGAGATCGCTGCAATCCAGATCAGCAGGACTTTGGGGAGGGGGTCCTGTGTAAGTTCACCTTACAGATTTTTCTGTAAAGGTGAACTTACCCTTTAAAGGTTAGAATGCAAGGAGGACATTTAAAAAGGGAAGCCGTTTAGACAGCGGTAGCATGAAAGTCTAAATCCCACAAGGGACAAGAATCAAGAAGTTTACTCAAGTTAACAGTAATATGTAGCTATACCAGTGTTGCCAACCTACCAGATTGAAATTTACTGACACGACACCCAAAATTTACTGGCACAGCCAAGTTTTTACTGCCATTTCCAAAAGTTACAAAATACAGTTTTACGTGCAAATTTCATTATTTCGACTACAAACAAGTACAATATGCAATTAGCAAAATCATTTAAGGTAGATATTATGGCAAAAAAAACTATTTCTTATTTTCTTTTTGATATAGTAAGTTGCTCCGGGTCAGGAGGGCAAGAAATTACAATGTGCAGGCACACATAGGAGATTAACTTTCGCAGTAACACTGACGGCATTGTGCACCAGCACAGATGACACCTCACTGACACGACACGTCCCCTCCCGAGTCACAGTGACAGTCTCTATCCATGCTAGGTGGTCCCTTCCATCCACTCAAGTCCAAAGTGCACTGACAGTCCCGCAGACCCGCACACAAGGCTCTGGCTGCTCCGCTTAACTCCCTTGCACTATGTCATCACACGACACGCTCAGGCACGGCCTCCGCCAGACCCGCCCCCCACTGGCGCCTGAATACACTGTAGCAGGCAATGGGATGGTCTTGGCCATATTTTTTGACTGCCAGTCTTTTCCTGTCACTGGCACTTACTTGCAGGACAAAAGTGGCAATTTTTAATTTTTTTCTGCCAGTAAAAATACTGACGGTTGGCAACTCTGAGCTATATTCCCTCCTGCATAAAAACATAAGCAAAATCATTATATACAATGTATAGTCTTACCCTTAATACTTCATTGTAAATTGGGTTGGTGGTCTTCCTTTTCACTGAGGTTTTCCTCTTTCCCATTCTTGCTTTGTCTGGGAGAAGGTAGGTCTTGACATAGCTATTAAATATTTAATGTGTTTCAATTAGTATAAAATTATTGCTATTACCAAAAACCATTTGTATTGAAAAAAAAAGACAAAAAGACAAAAAGAGGCACAAAAGGAGAGCGCGCTAGAAAGAGAAGAGAGAGTTGCACTTAACATGAAAAATACATTGGATGCCAGGTCTGGATTTTTCCAGGTGCTCTACAACCCTGACTAGTGTGAGCATTAAATTCTGTGAAAAAGAGTAAGGTGGCATTTTACTTTTCTGCACAGCACATCCCTTGGTTGCAAAGAGATGTTAGTGGGCAGAATCCAAAGCCACTATTGGACTGCATTACAGCTTTGGAATTGGCCTACTGCCATCAATTCAGTGTGATCTGCATGGTTGATTGCTAGGATGCGAACAGCCTTCATCATAGCAACCACTGAAATAATTTTAAAACATATTCAAACATTTTAATAAAGTAATGAGCACACAACAGTGCAATTATATTTACTAAAATAATTGCATTGCATAAACTGCTAAGTACCTTTTATCATCAGCAGTTTGAGGAGTCTTCATTCAACTCTGATTGTCCTATGAGGCTGCAGGACCCTGGACCCTCTGTTTGGACAGTCTCGATTGGCCCTGTGCTGATTACGTTTCCAAGAAAAAAAAAACACTCTGGCAATACACACCAAGCCCCCAAGGCTCTGTACTATCCACAGATAGATTGTGGACTGTGGAAGAAAGGGATGATCAGAAAAGACAGGATCAAACAGCCTTTTTACAAAATACAGAGGCTTAACCCCTTAGGTTCCACAGTGAGTATGGCTTCATGTGCACTGCTGCTGGTAAACGGACGTTTAGGAGCAGTTGGGCATTTTTTCAGCTGCCCCTGAACTCTCCTCTATGTTATCTTATCAGTACATGTACACAGGGTCGTTTATAGTAGTTTCTAGGCAGTTGAGTTTAGAAGCATTTTTTGGAAAGCAACAAAATGCGTTCAGGACGGATGTTCAGAGGCATTGGAAATGCCAAATGCCTGTAACAGCTTGTAAACGTGTGTAAATGCAGTAACTCGCGTTTAGCCACGTTTAGGTTACAGGCGTTTTTAATGAAGATACATTTTTGACTATATGAAAAAAACGAAAAACGCCTCTAAACGTAAACACGGCTAAACTCGGCATGTAAACTCGACATGTAGGTTACGATCTGTCGAGGAAATCATTGAGGAGAGGTTTTAAAACATCATGTGTACATTAAGCCTAACAAGCATGGTTTACTACACATACAGACTGATTTTACTGAGAGCATCAACACATGTAAGAACCAACGTTAGGCAGAAGGGGTATAGACCTTCCTGCTCAAAGACAGTATTTGCAGTTTTGAGCACATCTTTTTTGGGGTGTACCAGGGATCTAGAGAAAACATTGAGAAGTACTTGCAGCTACCCGGAGGAGCCCGCTTCACATGCCCGAGGCTAAAAGGGTTTTGCTCTTGCTTCTGTAAAGGTAGAGAGCATCATTCTGAGGGTAATACAAATGTCAGTCTAAAAAGGGCACAAGAATGACGTCACTTTTGTGAAGATAGCGATACTATATGTAACAGCATTTTATTTATTCTGCATTTCTTCATATTTTAGATGTAGTGGTCCTAAAAAATACATGTAGTTGTATGTTCCTTTTAAATATCATTGGAAAAGTCTCCATTCATAGCCTTTTGTAATTAACACAGTGCTGCCGTTTAGCAGCTCGGGTGCTATTTATTATATCGAAGTATCACTTGGACTTTCCATGTACGTGCTAATTGCAGAAGAGAAGTGTTAGAACAGCTTAAATCCCCAGTTAAACGCGGCAGGGTAGAATAAGTTCGCCATTTGCATCTTTACTCTCACTGTGAATGCCACTTTTGTAGGAAGGTGTATATTAAAAAAAGGAAAGAAAAAATAATTATATTATAATATATATATATATATATATATATTATTTATATATATATATATATATATATATATATATATATATATATATATATATATATAGCAACCAGACCCCTTTTCGCTACCTTTGGCTCACCTGTAGGAAAAGGGGCACACCGTACCACATGCCCGTACCCTCCTTTGTGAAGAGGTTGAGCGGTGTAAAAAACTGGGCCTCCATGTAATAAAGACAAGTCTCTATTTCCCCACAATAACTCCAAAGTCCACACCAGTTGCAACTCCAACGTAGAGTTTATTTTCTCAATGCACAGTCACTAGATAAAAAAGGGTGGATGAAGAACAGGACAGCAAAGGTGTTGGAGGAGGTCCAGGCACAAACTAATGTATGATTCACTACTTATCTCTCAAGTAGGCTCAGCTCACCCGGATAGTCTCCCTTAGAGTGGATCCTAGCAGCCGGAGTGATGCTCGAATTAGATTACACACAGTTTCTTCACAAACTCTGCCACCGATCTGGTTAACTTTGAGTCTTTGCCACAGACCTGGTGAATGTTAGGTCTCTGCCACAGACCTGGTGAACGTTGCTTGTGGTAGTAGGCCTCTTTCGGGGAGATGACATCCCTCCAGAGAGTTACCGGGCCCCTTCCTTCACTGGGATTCCTCACCAGTCCTTCGGAATGGTCCTCCCCCAGCCTCCTCATCTTAGAAACGGGCCTCCTCGCAAGGCAGCACCCTGGGATTCCTCGATCCACCGTGGGCCCCAGCTAAAGGTCCAGACCCTAGGCCTTCCGTTGCAGCCCAGGGCTAAAGGTGCCTGGGACTGATCCACTGAACAGCAACACACTCCCCGGGGGTAGGACCCCCGGGAAAGACGAAGAAGACCAACCCCCGGACAGGCAGCGTCTGCCCCTTTTATATCCTCTTCCAGCATGCACAGCAGGCCGTCCACACCCACCATACCACTGCCGAGAGGGGACATCCAAGACACAGCACTATACCAGCGGTTCAACCCTAGCCTCCGTTGGCAGCGCCATCCACAGGCCACAGGGAACTACACACCAGTACCCCACCTGCGGTATAAAATGGTTAGCAAAAGCCCTATCAATAAAGAGTTTGAGTATAACTACCACTCAAACATTCCCCTAAATTTAAAGACCCCGCTACATATATATCACACACACACAGTATCTCACAAAAGAGAGTACACCCCTCACAATTTTGTAAATATTTCATTATTTATTATATCTTTTCATGTGACAACTCTGAAGAAATTACACTTTGTTACTGTAGCACACAGACCCTTCTGCTTCACCTTCCTCCATCGCAGTCAGGCACACCTGCTACCTGCCCGTTGTCCCCCCCCACCGTTGTGTAGAGGGGTGCGAGCGGTGTTGTTTTTTGGGCCTTGCGGCAATTACCTCTCTCGAGTGGATTCTCCTTCTCCGTTGTCTAGGCGGAAGTCCCTTTAAATAAAACCAATGTCCACACCGGAGTAAAACCTAAACAGTAAGGTTTTATTCTTTTGCTTTTTCAGTGAAACTTGAGAGGAAAAATAGAAGTAGGGGAAGGTTCAGGCACGCAACACTTAAGGCACAGTATCGTTGCCACTCAAGCCTGAGTGGGTATTGCTCACCCGGATAGTCCCTTTATTATCAGTCCTAGCAACCAGAGTGGAGCACGAATCAATCTTTCCTTTAGTAATAGGGATGCGATTAGGAATCCTCTGCCACAGGATCATCAAAGTAACAAACCTCCCAGCCAAACAATAATGAGAGAAACCTTTAGCGTATTGCAGGGCTTATATTAAACAATGTTGGATCCCTCTTTAGGCGAGTTTCTAGGCCTCTTCCCGAGACAGCAGTACCGTCGCTAATCTCCTCAGGGACTGATCCTCCCCTGGTCTCCTTTCCTAAAGGTGGGCTCCCTAGTGGAGGGCAGCCTGGGATCCTTCTTAATGACTCTTTAATGTTAATGACTCTTGAGGTCCCTTTCCCCTAGCATAGGGTGAATGCGCATTTCTGCATACATTTGTTTTATTGTCTTTCAAGTGCATAGGGCAGCCTATTCACTTGAATGGGCTTGCCCTATTTCCAAAACACGTGCCAAAGAAGCTCCAGAGCCTTTTTAGGTGTAGAACAGGTTGCACTTGCAGCATGCAAAAACAAACACACAACTGCTGTCTGCGTTTGAAAGAAGAATTATTGGCACTGCAAGTGCGACGCACTTAAACACATTCCTGTGCGTATTCCCAGAATGCACAGGTGTGAATGAGGCCCGAGGGCTACACTGGACTTTCCCCCTCCCCCTTATTTTTTTGCACAGATTTATTCTGATTATTCAATCGATTTATTTTGTTAGGGGATAGGTTTGGGGTTAATTTATTATTATTTATGATGTATTATTAAGTTTTATTTATTGCATTTGAGCAGAAAATGCATGAACACGCTTATAAATGCAAAAATCACACGTTTTAATGCATTTCTACGAGGAAAACACAATACTTAATAAATGCACCAATTTTCCCAAACAAGTTTGGATTCAGGCAAATTGGAGTGGAGATGTCAACCAACTGCATAGAGATGCATCGAATTTCTCACCTCCAGCGTTTTGGAGTTTTGAGCTACAAAGCGCTCAGGCGTGAATGGGGCCTACTGCATTTTCTGCATTAGGGCAAAAAACCTTCCCACTCCAGCCCGCTCTTATACTTACCTGAGCCCAAACCCGATGCAGCAATGTGCACAAGAGCTGCCGCACTTTCTTCTCTCTCCCTCCTCGTAGGATCAGATCAATCACAGCCAGTGAGGAGGGGGCAGGGCTTAGTTGCACTCTGCATGTCTATAGACACACAGAGCCAGCTCAGGAGTGAGCCCGCATGAGCGCATGGCTTGCTGTTGTGGGCACTAGGTGGTGGGGGAGGAGCCAGGAACACTGGCAGGGGACTCATGGAGAGGAGGATCAGGGCATAGAGCAGGCAAGTATAACATGTTTGATAAATACCCGTAACTCATGTTGCCCCACAAAAATCCACAAATGCAAATGTGGCCCAGCGTATGCACATGGATGTAAACTGCGATCACACCACACGTGTAGACCCAGAGTTTACAGCAAACTTTAAAGGGATGATCAATAAAGGCTTTAAAATGTTGCCTACGGAGATTTTTGGGTAGCATTGTTTTTCACATTATCAAGGACAAACGCAATTTTAAGACTTGGCATGCTTGGTATCTATTTACCTGAAGCAACCCCATCTTTTAAATTTTACACAAAAATTGGGTATTATATTGTGTGTGTTTGCATTAAAATTAATTTTATGATATTTTTCCCCAGAAAGTATGCGTTTATTAAACAGGTCCTCTGCTTTCAGCAAATATAAACTATTCTAGGGGTTTTAAGGAATTTTAGAGCCAAAAACACAGATTTTTACATGTGTTTCAAAAATGAAAACACTGTTCTAGTCCCAAAGTGGTTAATATTTGGCTGTATCAGCATTTACACTCTGGTCTTAGTAAAGGCTGCATTGTATTCTGTGTAGACAAGTTCACATATGGTAAGGTGAGTGAAAGTAAAACTAAAAGGCAAAACTTTTAATTTTGGATAGAGTAAGTGGTTTTATTTTTTCCTCCTCCTTTGTGACATGGAGGTGTATGAAAAGTGAAATACGGCTATACTGTACAGTACCTACAAACAGCTGTGTATTTTGGGCCACACCATATTATACCAGTAGCTGGCGTTTAAAAAAATAAAATACTTTTTTTTTGCTACTTTTAGAAAATTTGGGAACTGCCTGTGGACAGAAAATTCCCAAATTAACAGAAGTATTTTTCACAAATATCCCTTTTAACAGCAAGTCAAGTGACGGGTGATGCAAAGACATAAAAGCAATTAATATGAGCAAGCTTGTAAGCAAGCCTGTCAGCTATATGTTGATCTCCACAATTACAGTTCTGTTTATAAAGTCTTTTGCTTTGTCTGTTGGCATTGTCGAGTACTATTTTCAGACCTGCCATTGAATAAATAATTGTGGGAATGCCCAAGTACATATTAAAGTCAACTGTTTGCAAATAGAGACATTAGTTACACTTGACTGCGGCATCACATTTATCAAACAGGTTTCTCCTGTCCTTGAAATATCAAATGTCTCATAACAGGCACATTCTTTGCTTGCCAAAGCTGTATCAGTTTTAGCAGTAGTCACGTATTTTTATAGGCAATGGGTTTGCAGCAGTGGAGGCTGGTGGGGGTTTTTTTTGTTGGGGGGGTAAACAACCCCCCCCTCCCAGGCCACCGATGGTGCGGCACTAGCACAAGTTACAACTCCCAGGTACCCCCCGTGGCACGGCACGGCACCCGCTGTCCACCCACTGCACCACCCGCTGTCCTTACCGTGGATGCGGGCGGTGAGAGCAGCGGTTGATGCTGCTGTGGCCATCTCCCAGCATGGCGGTTTCTGGTGTCCTCTCCTGGAGTCCTCTCCCCTCTGCTCCTCCCGGCGCTAGGTGTCCAATAGGATCGTCTGACGTTTTGGCCAATTGGGAAAAGGGTTTCATACCTGCTTCCCGATTGGCCGGGGAGGAGGATTAGTGTTGCAACAGCTAAAATGTATTCGCTGTTGCAACACATCTGGGTGGGCTCAGAACGCATGCCCTGTGACCTGAGCCCATGCTGTTTTGCAATTTTGAAGCCTATTAGAGCCTTTGGCTCTAATCAGGTGCTTAAAAAAACCTGGCTGCTGTAGTTCATGTGCCCAGTTACCCGAAAGGCGGCGGACACATGAATACGAGGCGTTTGCAGCATACGGCTAGCTCGTCGTATAGCATCTCTATTAAAACAAGAAAGATCTGCATTTGACTGCCAAAGCAATTGGATAATTGTGATTAATCCAACAGTTAATAAAATCACTACTACTATTCCTAATATACAAAACCTAAACACAATGGGGGTTATTTACGAAAGGCAAATCCACTTTGCACTGAAAGTGCACTTTGAAGTGCAGTCGCTGTAGATCTGAGGGAGACATGCAAGGAAAATAAAAAACAGCATTTTAGCTTGCACTGCACATGATTGGATAATAAACTCAGCAGAGCTTCCCCTCATTTCAGATTTTCCCCTCAGATCTACAGCGAGTGCACTTGTAGTGCAAAGTGGTTTGCCTTTCGTAAATAACCCCCATAGTTTTAATACTCAGTCTGGGATTTAAAGCCAAAGGGCTTGTTCACACTTTAAGCCCACTTTTAGCTTTTTCAAATTCCTTTTTGCACCACACTTTTAAAATAAAAACTTAAAAAAATAAAAGCCAAGTACTACTTTTCATGCTCCAGCTTCACCCTCCACATCTTCCTCCAGGCTGAAAACCCCAGTATTCAATGTGTTTTCTGTGAGCCCAGGCTGTCACTGGCGCATCCCCTAGAGTTGCATCACCTTGCATCATGGGCTTACAGTACAATACTGCACAAAATGCCACTCACGTGTCGTAACCTAAGTTCCATTCTTTGAAGCACCGACCAGCATCAACACTGGAGAAGAAGAGGATGGAACTGGCTTGTTATGTGACTACATGGAAGACCTTTTGAATGTAGGGTACATGTTCATGCAAATTTTATAAAAAAATAAAAAAGTGCATGGAGGGGTGCAGGGGTGATGCATAATGCATTCATTGCAATGAAGCTGGTAATGAGCATAAATGCACACAAACACTGCACAGTCTGTATTTAAAAAAACACTATGCTGAAGTGCATAGCCATAAACCTCATATGATTAATGAGATTTGAATGTAAAAATAGGATTTTTCTACTCACCGTAAAATCCTTTTCTCTGAGTTCATGGACGGACACAGCAGTAATCTTGACAAAGTGGGTATTAGCCTTCATTCAGGAGTGACTAGGCAGAAACTTGTAGAAAGTGTTAATCACATCAATCACAGTACAGTACCGCCCAGGGGGCGGTCCCTTTGGGTACAACCCCTCTCCCTATATCTCGCAGCTCAGTTCATCAAAAAGTAGTACAAACATAAAAAGGAGGGGTGGGTGCTGTGTCCATCCATGAACTCAGAGAAAAGGATTTTACGATGAGTACAAAAGTCCTATTTTCTCTTTCGTTCATGGACAGACACAGCAGTAATCTTGACAAAGTGGGACGTCCCAAAGCAGTATCAAAAAACGAGGGGTGGGAACAGCATTAAAACAAACTTCACCCCAAAACAAAAAAAACAGAGCTCCTCAACGGAGGAGTTGCAACTCTAAACAGCCACCTGCAAAACCTTGTGGCCGAAAGAAGCATCCGAAGATGCACTCACATCAACCTTGTAAAATGTAGTGATAGTGTGAACGGACGACCAAGCCCGACCCTTTATGGCGTAAGCCTGAATCACGATCTGTCTGATCCACCTCAAGATGGTGGCCGACGAGACCGCCAGGCCCTTCTTGGGACCAGCCACTGAAACAAACAGGAAGTCTGACCTCTGGAACGGAGCAGTAGCAGATAAGTATACTCTCAGAGCTCGGACAACATCCAGGGAATGAAACGCCGCCTCTTTATGATGCGAGGGACAAGGACACAAGGATGGAAGTACAATGTCCTCATTGAGATAAAAAGCCGAAACGACCTTAGGAAGAAAAGAAGGCTGCGGACGCAGCACCACCTTATCCTTGTGGAAGACCAGATGGGGAGCCTTGCATGACAAGGCTGCCAGCTCAGAAACCCATCTAACTGACGTAACGGCCACCAAAAAGACCACTTTCTGAGAAAGTGTTAACAAGGAAATCTCCCTAATGTTTTCAAACGGTGGTTTCTGAAGTATTGAGAGGACCAGATTCAAAACCCACGGAGGTAGTGGAGGACGGACCGGAGGGGGCACGTGCTGAACCCCCTGTACAAAAGTTCTCACTAGAGAGTGAGCCGCCAGGGGTTGTTGAAAAAAAGGGATTTTTATAACAGCTTACCTGTAAAATCCTTTTCTTGGAGTACATCACGGGACACAGAGCGACTTAGTCATTACTAATGGGTTATATAGTTTACCTTCAGGTGTTGGCACTGGCCAATTCCAAACCGGAAGTACCCTCCCCTATATAAGCCCCTCCCACCCGGGAGCACCTCAGTTTTGTAGCCAAGCAATAAGTGTCCCAAAAAGAGGGGTGGGAGCTCTGTGTCCCGTGATGTACTCCAAGAAAAGGATTTTACAGGTAAGCTGTTATAAAAATCCCTTTTTCTTTTTCGTACATCACGGGACACAGAGCGACTTAGTCATTACTAATGGGACGTCCCAAAGCAATGCCAAATGAGGGGGGGGGGTACATAAGCTGGGCGCCATCAGGCATGAGGATCTTTTGCGGCCTGCAACACACTGCGCCCAAAGGCGACATCCTCCTGACTTCTAACGTCTACCTGATAGAATCTAGTAAACGTGTGTACCGAAGACCATGTTGCGGCCTTACATACTTGAGCCAGGGAGGCCTGGTGATGCACTGCCCATGAAGTTCCAACCGCTCTTGTGGAGTGCGCCCTAACTTTGAACGGAGGCGGTCTCTTTCTCAAGCCATAGGCTTGTATTATGACCTGTCGAATCCACTTGGCTAAAGTAGATTTTGATGCTGCCTGACCCCTTCTGGGGCCTTCCGGCAGAACAAACAAAGAATCCGTTCTGCGAATCTGAGCAGTGGCTTTTAGATAAGCTTTAACTGCTCTTACCACATCCAAAGAATGTAATAACTTTTCCTCTACTGAGCTAGGTTTGGGGAAAAAAGAAGGAAGAACCACATCTTGGTTCAAATGAAACCTCGATACCACCTTAGGAAGAAAGGCTGGATGAGGACGTAATACTACTCTGTCCTTATGGACAACCAGATATGGCTCCTTACAGGACATAGCTGCTAATTCCGACACTCTTTTAGCCGAACAAATGGCTACTAAGAAAACCAATTTCCTGGTGAGAAGAACCAAGGAAATGTGTTGTAATGGTTCAAACGGTTGTTCCTGTAGAACCGACAGAACCAGGTTTAAGTCCCAAGGACATATGGGAATACTAACCGGAGGGCTAATACGCATCACTCCTTGTATAAAGGCTTTGACTAGTGAATGCGAAGCCAAGGGCCTTTGAAAAAATATTGACAAGGCCGAAATCTGACCCTTGATAGTACTCAAGGCCAGCTTCCTATCTACAGCCCACTGTAGGAAGTCCAGAATCCTCCCTATCATGTACTTACGTGGATGCCATTTCTTGGTCTCACACCACGTAATGTACGCTTTCCAGATCCTATAATAGATCTGCCTGGATACCGGTTTCCTGGCATTGATCATGGTAGATACCACAGAATTAGAGAGCCCTCTCTTTTTCAGAATGTGGGCTTCAATAGCCAGGCCGTCAAACCTAGGGCTGGTAAGGAAGGGTGGTATATCGGTCCTTGCGACAGCAGGTCCGGACGAAGTGGGAGGGTCCAAGGACTCCTCACTGACATTTTTACAATCTCCGCGTACCATGCCCTTCGGGGCCACGCTGGAGCCACCAGAATCACTGGTTTCTTTTCTACCCTGATTCTGCGGAGTAATCGCGGTAACAATTGTGGCGGTGGGAATGCATATATCAGCTTGAACCGATCCCAAGGGAACACTAGGGCATCCGAGCCGCAAGCTAGGGGATCCCTTGTGCGAGACACAAACCTGTCCACCTTTGCGTTGAATCTGGATGCTAGCAGATCTACATCCGGTGTTCCCCACCGCTGGCATATTGCCTGGAAAACCTCGGGGTGAAGAGACCATTCCCCCGGGCATAATTGTTGGCGACTTAGAAAGTCCGCTCTCCAATTTTCCACTCCTGGGATGAAAACCGCAGATATGGCTGGGACATATCTTTCTGCCCACTCCAGGATGCAATTTGCTTCCTTCTGGGCTGCACGACTTTTGGTGCCACCCTGATGATTGATATATGCCACTGCCGTGGCATTGTCTGATTGAATTCTGACAGGGGACCCCTGGAGTTTGGATGTCCATGCTACTAGGGCATACCGGGCTGCTCGTATCTCTAAGAGATTGATGGGCAGGGCCTTTTCTGCTTCTGACCACCTGCCCTGGAGAGACCATTGCCCCAGCACTGCCCCCCAGCCGATGAGGCTGGCATCTGTAGTGACCACCTTCCAAGAAACCGGACTGAAGGGTTTCCCTCTTTCCAGATTCTGGGGCACCAACCACCAATGGAGGCTCTTGCGAACGGAAGGGGACAGGGACATTGGTAAGTCTAAAGCCTGAACTTTTTTGTTCCAGGCTGACAGTATGGCCCTTTGCAAATTCCTTGAATGGAATTGACCGTAGGGTACCGCTTCGAATGAAGCCACCATCTTTCCCAGCAGCCTCATGCAGAGACGTATGGATGGTTTTCTTTTTGTACCCACTAAGTGGGTCAAATTTCTTAAAGACGACACCTTCTCTGGAGGTAAGAAAATCTTTCTCTGATTTGAATCCAGCCTTAGCCCTAAGTATTCCAGACTTTTGACTGGTCTTAGAGCTGACTTGTCCCGGTTGATAATCCAACCGTGATATTCCAGATACTCGATTGTCTTGTGAATAGCTACTTCCAGCTTTTCCACTGAGTGGTCTATTAGTAGCAGGTCGTCTAGATATGCCATTATCGTTACACCCTGTGTTCTTAGATTGGCCAATAATGGGGCCAGAATTTTTGTGAACACTCGTGGTGCTGTGGCCAGACCGAAAGGTAAGGCTCTGAACTGAAAATGGCGCCCTTCTACTGCAAAGCGTAGAAATTTCTGATGGGCCGGAAAGATGGGAATATGCAGATAAGCATCCCTTATGTCGATCGAGGCTAGCCATTCCTGCCCTTGTAGGGCGGTGGCCACTGATCGGATCGACTCCATCCGAAAAGTCCTGATATTTAGGAACTTGTTTAGCCCTTTTAGATTTAATATGGGCCTCACGTCCCCATTTGGTTTGGGGACTGTGAAAAGGTTCGAGTAAAACCCGAATCCGCTTTCTTCCAGGGGAACCTTCATGATTACCCCTTGGAGCAATAGTTGTTCTAGTGCCAGAAGGAGGGATCCTCTCTTTTGGGGATCTCTTGGCACATTTGACCTCATAAATTGGGCAGGAGGAGTGCCTTTTAACTCCAGCTTGTATCCCAGACTTACTGCGGAGAGCACCCATCTGTCTCTGATGGTGTCCCGCCAGGTCTCTGTGAACAACTGAAGTCTTCCCCCCACCCGATTGAGCGGGGGCAATACTTCATGCCTTAGGGGGAGGTTTTGTACCTCTCTTGATCCAGGGCTTCTTGTTACCCTGTGATTGTCCCTGATTTCTGCCCCCTGAATTTGACCGCGGAGGCCGTCGGAACTGCTTCACAGCCGATGTGCCCGGGACTGGAGAGGTAGGCCTCTTAAAAGAAGGACTTCTACCCTTGTTCTTAACCGGTAAGAGTGAACTTTTACCGGCAGAAATTTTCTGGATATATTTGTCCAGATCTTCTCCAAATGAGCGTTCTCCATGAAATGGGAAGCTAACCAGCAGTTTTTTACAGGGAGCTTCAGCAGACCAGTTTTTGAGCCACAGAAGCCTACGCATATGTACTATAGACAGCGTAAAGCGGGAGGCCTGTTGGATTGTATCCTTTATGGCGTCCACCGCAAAACACAAGGCTCTAGGCAGGTCAGCTAGGGCATGAGCCTGCTGATCTGGTAAGTCCCTTAAGACTTGTTTCAACTGATCTTTCACTGCTTGGCAGACTCCAATCGCTGCTACCGCAGGTTGTGTCACCATACTTGCTGTAGAGAAAGCAGATTTTAGTAAAGACTCCAATTTTTTATCTATTGGGTCTTTGAACATTGGAACATTATCTACTGGACATGTCAGTGATTTGTTAACAGAAGAGATGGCTGCGTCCACTATAGGGACCCTCCATTTTCTTATGAACTTATCCTCCATGGGATAGATCACCGGAAATCTCTTGGGGGGAGCAAATATTTTATCAGGATGCTCCCAATCCTGGTAAATAAGCCCTTCTAATAAAGGGTGGATTGGGAAGGAACAGACCGCCTGGGGAGCTTTTAGCGACCCCAGCGAGGAAACCGTAGTGGATGGTGGTTCCGCCAGAGGCATTTTAAATGCTGATCGGACCATGTTAGTCAGAGACTGAACCCATAATCTTTCAGCCTGAGAAGCTGAGAAAGGTTCTTCCACTGTTGATTCCTCTATAAGTGAATCAACCTCATCCTGATCCCCTTCAGGTAGGTCGATCTCTGTGTGGGGCTGTTCCTCCACTAACAGGCACTCTGAAGGAGGAGACGGAGATCGGACGCGCTTTTCCTGTGACAGGGAAGCAGCGATCAATGCTGTTAATCTCTCTTCCAATCCTCCCAGAGTTGAGGATAAAACCTCCTCTGTTATATATACAGGAGCAGGTGGACTGGGGACAGCCGCAGCACCAGGCATTCCTGCGGGGTTTCTACGGCTACTGACCTCTGCATTCTCAGGGGAGATTGGTGCAGTGCAAGCATGCCCAATATCCTCAGAGCCCGATGGAGACCCCTTTGGCTTCCTGGAAGATCTATTTCCGGAGCGTCTGGACGACATATCCTTTAAGCACAAAGCTGAGGTATTCCCGTCGTCATACACCAATTTTTGCTGGTAATAGTCTAACACAGGTGCTGCTATATACCAGCTGGTGTCCACTAAAGTGCCTTTCTATGGGGATGCCTGCATCAACCGCCTCTGTGTGCCACTGTTTGTTGCTAGCTCTGTTTGCATGCAGCTGACACTTGTACTGTGTCTTTTAACCATGCTGGGACGCCCGCACATGCGCAGAAGCGCCGCGGCGCGCATCGAGCGTCATCCACCCGCCCCGCCCCTTTTTTTTCCATAGGAGGCGCGTGCACGCGCCCGCGCGCGCGCCCGTGCGCCAATGGCGCCCTTTTCGAAAACCAACAGAGGACTAGGAGCCAGGGCCCTTTTTGCCGGAGGGCCTGTGCGGTGGATGAACGCAGCAACAGGGCAGAGGAAGTGGATTCCCTCAGAGAAACTTACCAGCTGCCTGGATCTTTTGAGTTGAGAAAACCAAAGATCCACATTTACAAGAAAAATGGACTACAGCGGCCTCTAGTGGTTTAACACAGGTACCGCGGTCCCTGTTTTTTTTTTTCTTGACTACTATTAAAATTTTACATTTTCAGTAGTTATAGGCAAACACAGATATTTAGCGGGAATACCGTTAGGTAACAGACAGAAAGACAAATTAGGCTTGGGGGTCCCCCAATAGAACCAAGTTCCTGAGGGCCCCCACTTACCTGATCCCCGCCGCAGGACTTTGTTTGGTCCACAAAAGTCCAAACTTCACCTATCACGGCAGGCATTGTAATTAAACCTTCAGGGACCGGGTTCCCAAGGATTCCACTCCCCTGGACCTGTATAGCACCCTGCACAGACAGCGTCTTGGTCGTGGGTATGACCAGAGCTCTGGATCCCAGGGTCCAGCCCTCCTAAGAGAAGCATTACAGGCAAAACCTTGCTCTTCTGCTGCAAGGCCCGGGTACCGACCGTTTAGCTATGAAGCTTTTTTGGTGGGATCCGGAACAGCTTACTAAGGCCCAAAAGAACCTGTACGCAAGCCCAGTGAAAACACATGTTACTCTTTGGCCAACACCTTAGACACTGGCAAAAAACTGAGGTGCTCCCGGGTGGGAGGGGCTTATATAGGGGAGGGTACTTCCGGTTTGGAATTGGCCAGTGCCAACACCTGAAGGTAAACTATATAACCCATTAGTAATGACTAAGTCGCTCTGTGTCCCGTGATGTACGAAAAAGAAAAGACAGCTAGGGCAGACATCTGCCCCTTAACCGTATTTAAGGCTTCTGGTCCACCCGACGTTGTAAGAACAGCAGGACCCTGGAAACCAAATAAGTACGCGGATGCCACCCCATTTCCTCACACATGGATATGTAGGCCTTTCAAGTGAGATGGTAAATCTTCCTAGAGGACGACTTCCGAGCACTCCTCATGGTAGAGATCACCGAATCGGACAGTCCCTGGTCTCTTAGCACCTGGCTCTCAACAGCCATGCCATTAAAGCCAACGACTGTAAAAGCAGGATGGCGTATGGGACCTTGCGACAGCAGGTCATTTCGTAGCGGTAGACGCCAAGGGACGTCTGCTACCAGACGCACTAGATCGGCGTACCAAGGATGCAGAGGCCAATCCGGAGCAATTAGGATCATTGGAATCCGCTCTGCCTCCACTCTGCGAAAAAGATGAGGAAGGAGCTTCAGAGGAGGGAAGGCATAGATTATCCGTTACGGACTCCACGGTGCCACTAACGCATCTGTCGCGTCTGCCCATGGGTCTCTTGACCTGGCCACAAACCTCAATACCTTCCGATTGAGACGAGAAGCCAGGAGATCTACGTCTGGCTCGCCCCATCTTTGGCAAAGAAGCTGAAACACATCCGGGTGTACAGACGACTCTCCTTGGTCCAGCATCTGGCGACTCAGGTAGTCCACCTGCCAGTTCTCCACGCCCGGAATGTATACGGCCGACAGGGCCGGTACGCTCTTTTCTGCCCACCTTAGGATGTGAGCGACCTCCGATGCTGCAGCTAAACTTCTTGTTCCTCCCTGATGGTTGACATACGCCACTACCGCGGCGTTGTCTGACTGGATCCTGACTGGACGCCCCTGTAGCCTCTGAGACCACGTGGAGAGGTATAGCCTGATCGCCCGGAGTTCCAGGACATTGATCGGCAGGCGGGATTCCTCCGGAGTCCAGCGACCCTGGGCTGACTGAACCCTCCAGACTCCCCCCCAACCGGTGACCACCATCCAGTGAAAAGGAAGGAACGACTTCCCAGATAGAAGTGCCGGTGATGTCAGCCACCAAACCAGGGAGGTCCTGACTAGGTGGCTCACCCGGATCTGACACTCTAGGGACGATGGGCACTTGTCCCATCTGGACAGAATTTCCTTCTGCAACACTCGAGTGTGAAATTGAGCATACGGTACCGCCTCGAAGGAGGCTAACATGAGACCCAGGACTCGCATGCAAAAAACGGAGTGACGACCATCTTTGGGATGTTAACTGTCACACCGCAGCCCGAAGGGTCTGCAACTTCCCCACAGGGAGAAAAACTTTTGTCTCTGAGGAGTCCAGAATCAACCCCAGATATTCTAGACGTTGAGTCGGCACCAATACTGACTTCTGAGTGTTCAGCACCCAACCAAAGTCTCGGAGGGTCTGACAGGTTATAGATACGCTCTTCTCTAATTCTGAGCTTAAAGTGGCCCTCAGAAGAAGATCGTCCAAGTAGCCCACGATAGCGATGCCACGCTGTCTTAGCAGGGCCAGAATCGGGGCGAGCACCTTGGTGAACACCTTCAGTGCCGATGCCAGGCCAAAAGGGAGAGCCACAAATTGATAGTGGTCCTCCCCGACCGCAAAGCGCAGAAATCTCTGATGCCTGGTGTATATGGGGACATGCAAGTATGCGTCCTTGATGTCCAAGGATGCCAGAAAGTCCTCCGGATGGACAGCAGCGACAACAGAGCGAACCGACTCCATCCGGAACCTTTGTACTTTCACAAAGCAGTTGAGGGCCTTGAGGTCCATGATTGGACGAACCCCATCCTTCTTTGGTACTATGAACAGATTTGAGTAAAACCCCCCTGAAACCGCTCCTGTACTGGAACAGGAATGATCACTCCGCGTACCATCAGATCCTGGACCGCCCCATACAGGGCTTCCCGACGGGTTGGCTAAAGCCGGAGGTTGGAGGGAAAAAATCTGTTCGGTGGGCAAGAGAGAAACTATCTTGTACCCTGAGGAAACTACTTCGCAAACCCACCGGTCGGAGTTTAGAGATGTCCACCGGGTCGCGAATTTGCGAAGACGTGCCCCCACCTGAGAGATGGGCGGGGGCAGACCTTCATGCGGACGCAGATTTGTTCGCAAGCTAGTTGGGCTTGCGAAACCAGAGACGTTTCTGTCCCTCAGCAGGCACTTTGTCGGCCTGGGATCTTTTACCTGCAGCACTGGGTGGACGAAAAAACGCTTGTGCACGGTGAAGGAGGGCCCTTGCCTATGGCGTGGCTCCTGACCCTTTGTGGATTGTGGTAGCAGTGTGCTCTTACCTCCTTTGGCATCCTTAATAAGGTCATCCAGAGATGCTCCAAAAAGTCTGTCGCCCTTAAAGGGCAAATCCATCAGGGCCTTCTTGGAAGATTGGTCCGCAGACCAACACTTTAGCCAGAGCAGACGGCGTAACACCACCGCATAAATTGAGGCTCTGGACAGCAAAGGAATAGTAATCCAAGGCTGACTCGCAGACAAATTTAAGGCCCTGTACCAACTGGTCGGCCAGAGCCACCTCGTCCGAGGGGGCCTGACGTGCTTTTAACTCATTGTGCAGCACTTTTGCCCATTCAGTGAGCGTCTGAGACACCAGGGCCCCGACCACCGTGGGACGCACAGCTGAGCCCACCACTGTATATAGGTAGCGGGTGACCGCCTCAGCCTTCTTGTCCGCAGGGTCCTTGAAAGCAGGAGCCCCTTCCACCAGAATTGTGGTTACTTTGTTTATTCTGGACGCAGGAGGGTCCACTATCGGAGGAGAGGTCCATTTTTTTCAGGAAACTCTCCTCAAAAGAGTAACGCCCCGCCAAACTCTTAGGGACCAAAAAAACCTTCTGTGGTTTGTCCCACTCCTTGTATAAAAGCTTGTCGAGATAAGACACACAAGGAAACACCTTAGCAGTGCGGGTCGGCTTACAGAACCCAAAAGGGACCCACGCCTCTGTCGCTTCCGCAGACTCTTCTATCTTTAGAGTATCTCGCACTGTGGTGGTGAGATCACTTACCAGAGCCTTTTCACGCCCTGACCCAGACCCGGAATCATCCTCACTGTCCAGCCGGTCTTGGTCCGCATCCTCAGATACGTCAGAACCAGGGCCATGAGCCATAGCTGGGCCCGGCTCTGCATCAGAGTTGTCCCCAGAAGATGGCGGGGGAGGGGGCGCCATTTTTACCTCCAGGATCGCCGACATAGCGTCCACTGATACAGCGGGTGCAGGGGCACCAATTGCCAACTCAGGTGTTTCAGGGGAAGAGGCGTCCGCTTCTGACGCCATGCTGACCCACGCGCCTGACACGCACAGGGACTCCAGGCAAGGTAACAACAGCCCCCCTCCTAGCTGCCACAGAGACGAGGCCCCCCCCCCCAGAGGACTCACCACCCTTGAACGGTCACCGCACAGCTGCCGTCCGCCTCCTGCTCTACAGCTGCCTGTGTCAGTCTGACCCTCCACAGCATGTGTCTGTTGAAAGCACACTAGAGGCCAAAACCCCCACAAAATGGCGGCCGAGCGGCCGTACTGTAAAACGGCGCAGACCACAAGGAAATGGCCGCCGAGCAGCAGATAGAGGCCAAACTAGGCGCGGACCACAAGAAAATGGCCGCGGAGTGGCAAATAGAGGCCACAACAGGCGCCGGGCGCCCCCGACATCATGGAGGGAGAAACACACAGGTAAGCAAAAACTGACACTCTTAATGGCAGCCCACTAGCACCCCAGGAAGCGGATGTACACCGCAGTTCCCTCCACAGATGGAGCCCCCCCAGGTGAACCCCCGGCCCCCAGCAGCCAGCCTGGCTCACAGAGCCCAGGGAGGAGGGAAGGAAGGAAGTAGGAGAGGAAAGGAAGGATGGAACCTCCCCGGGAATGTCCAGCTATGTCCTCCTGCCGAAGCAGGGGATTACTACTTACCCTTCCTGCGTGGATTATGCTGGAAGCATTCCAGACAGACCATCTTCCGCGCAGTTACGGAGGTGACTGTCGGCCCAGCACGCTGTGACTCAGCCGTCTAGACCAGTCATATGCGTGCCTCGGAGCTTGTAGCTCACCGGCCACCCGTAGAGCAATGGGCATGTCGTGGACGACCCAGTGCGTAGCTAAGGTCGGCACACGCTCGATGGCCGAAACGGGGGGGACTACAAGGATCTGGGATCCAGCCTGTCACCCAGTCGCAGTTGATCACAGGAACAAAGAATAGAAATATAGAAAAAAAACTCCAGGCCCATGGGCCTGAATAGAGCCATGTCCTTCTCCTATGCTAGGCAGAAAAAAACTGAGCTGCGAGATGCAGGGAGAGGGGTTGTACTGTGTTTGACGTGATTAACGCTTTCTACAAGTTTCTGCCTAGTCACTCCTGAATGAAGGCCAATATCCACTTTGTCAAGATTACTGCTGTGTCCGTCCATGAACAAAAGAGAAATGTATTTTTCACGCATTGAAATTCTGGATGTGTATTAACTTCCAACATGTTATGGAAAGCAACAAAAAGGTTATTCAGGTCCTAGAGGAAGGTTTAATCTTGGTAACAATGGGTAGATGTTTTACTGCCCTTTACTCTTGTTGAGATCTAAGGCCTCATGCACACTGGATGTTTTTACAGCTGCTGTTTTTGGCTTCAGGTGTTTTTTCCTGCAGCCAGTATCCCCAGCATGTTCTCATATGTGTCCATGCACACATAGACTGTTATCAGCAGTTTTTGGCAGGGGAGTTTTCTGGCTGGAAACACCCCCCAGAACTAGTGTGATTTAAAGGGGTTGTAAAGGTTTGTTTTTTATTTTCTAAATAGGTTCCTTTAAGCTAGTGCATTGTTGGTTCACTTACATTTTCCTTTGATTTACCGTCTAAATGTTTTTTTTCTTTGTCTGAATTTCTCACTTCCGGTTTCTCCTCAGTAAACTTCACACCATCATCCGAGTGGTGTGGAGTCAGCCAGAACAGCTTACTGAACAGCTTACTGAGGAGGAACAGGAAGTGAGAAATTCAGAGAAAGAAAACAAAGAAAACAAATATTTAGAAGGGAAATCTAAGGAAAAGGTAAGTGAACCAACAATGCACTAGCTTAAAGGAACCTATTTAGAAAATAAAAAACTAACCTTTACAACCCCTTTAAGATGAGTTTTTCAGCTGTAAAAACGCTCTAACACAGCTATTTGGCGTTTATCAGTGTTTTTGAGCCATAAGCTTTTATGGGAGTATAGTTTTGCTAAAAAATGCTACAGCCAAAAAACGCTACTGCAAAAACGCTGAAAAACTCATTCTACAGTTACAGGTTTATACAGCCAACGTAACTGGCTTT
The DNA here is from genome assembly GCA_029206835.1 of Rana muscosa. NCBI lineage: Eukaryota > Metazoa > Chordata > Amphibia > Anura > Ranidae > Rana > Rana muscosa. Next base: position 159,691,714 of record CM055125.1, on the reverse strand, counting down.
TTTATAACTTCCAGCATGAGGCCTAAAGGTGACCTGATCAAGGTAATTTGCAGCAATATGAGCACATTGGCCTTCAGTTAGGCACTGCTTTACAAATACAGAAGGCTTGTGTCTTTTGGCAAGAGTTTATGAAGCATTCAACCTTGCATTTGTATGCATGCAGGCTGTGCTCCCACTTAAATTGTAAGTAAACAAAAGTAAAATCAGTCTGTATATGTAGTAAAGCATGCTTGTTATACTCACTTTGAAAGCTAAGGGGTTAATCCTCTGCATTGTGTAAAAAGGCCGTTTGATTCTGTCTTCTCTGATCCTCCCTTTCTTCCACTGTCCCCAATCTCCTGATAAGACAGAGCTTTTGGAGTCACTCTGCACATGATCAGTTTGGTGTCTATTGCGAGAGGGTTTTTTTTTTTCTTGGGAGGGTGCATGTGATCAGCACAGGACAAATCAGCACTGTCCAGACAAGGGTCTGGACAGGGGTCCTGCAGCCTCATAGGGCAGTCAGAGTAGAATGAAAACTTCTCCTACAAGCTTTACCCAGACACTGATAGAAGTCATAAGACTGCTATACACGGTTGATGAGAAAAGGGTATTTAGCAGATTATATTTACTAAAATAATTGCATTTCCAAGTTCTGTGTACTGATATGGTGAATACAGGGTCCTGGGTTTAGTAACACTTTAATAAACAGTTGGCTATAATGCCAATTCCACTTCATAGGTGTTCTTTTGTTGCCTTGAATGATTGATTCTTGCCCACATTTCTCATTTGTAGTGATTGTAAAATGTACATGCATACTAGCTATAAACATAATACTAACGGGTCTGATCGTCCTTTCTTCTCATCCACAACTGCCAGGTCCTTGCACTGAGCCACGTAGATGTGGAACTCCCGATTCTTTTCATCATAGTCCAGGGAAAACTGAACGGATCCTTGTGCATCTACACTGCCGAAATCTCCACTGTACACACTGAGGACACTGTTACTGACCTGCCAAAAGACATATTTATTATTCACATGTAAGGAACTATGTAGACCGTAGTTCAAATATCTTTGCTACATGCCTGATAGCTATTACAAAACTGAGAAAATTCTCTTTGGGAGAATAAGCTCACTCTGGTGGCAATGACCAGCCACTACAGGGCATAGAATGATTTTAAAGTGCATGTCAGAGCCAGACAAGAAATGCAGAACATCTCTGCAATACATGTGCATTCCTCCAAGAACCAACTTTTGTGGTTCTTGGAGGGCTCTGGTGGTGTGAGGTTCCCTGCGGCCTGCAGGTGGCGCGGTCACCCTGGGCCGGAGCTGAACACTCACCGCAAGACTGCATCCCTTTTTGTCCTTTCCTGGCGCTGGTACAGCAGGGCGGGGAACCTTCTGTGACGCAAAGGCAGAGGAGATAAAAGGGGCGGACACCCTGACCTTGGGGTTCAGAGTCGGAGGACGCAGCCGCGCCCAGGCACCTTCAGCCTGGGTGCTGGTGTTCTGGAGTCCCGGGCCCAGGTGCCCTTGACCTGGCCGGAGCGGGAGATAGAGTCCATCTCAGGCACCTTTAGCCTGGGGTGAGGTACTATGGCGGAAGCCTGGAGCTCAATACCTTCGACTGAGTTCTGCGAGGGTGGAGGAATCCGAGGGGGCCCTAACTCCTTGGGTGCCCGTGTCTGAGATGAGGAGGCCGGTGAGCGGAACTTCTCCGGAGAGTCCAGCGCAGCATTGCTGGTGACGGAGAGGCCTCCGGTAATTGTCTTGGACGGATGTCTTCCCCCTGATAGGGGCTACGTTAGCGAAGGTAATGCATGTTCTGTTCAATATAGTCAGTGGCAGTGACTATTCGCCATTGGTGACACCACAATGGTTAGCTCTACTAAAAGAATTGTGCCTTGGCCTACTCCCCAAAAAGACTGAAATGTTATATGGGTCTCAACCTGTCTGTGCTGTATGACTATTTATTGAGAAGAATAAATATGAGTTGGACCTTTTCAGTGTGTGGAACTCTGGTTACTAGGAGCAAAGGGGAGTCAATTCGAGGAGAGGATTTGACTCTGGGACACATATGCAAAACCCGATAGTTCTGGCTTTCACCTCCAGTCTCTCTGGAGGACATGGGCCGTGGTGTATCTCATCCCTCCCCAGTACTAACCCCTAGACGAGACAAACAAGCCGTGAATGAGAAGGGGTGAGAGGGGTGAGGTCGCTACAGATAGATTTTTCTAGCGACAGCTTCTCTAGCATTCACTAGTGTGGACATTACTGGTCCTGAGATGCCTCGGTCCTTTAACACCTTGGCTTCAATAGCCATGCTGTCAAATTTAGAGATTGTAAATTGGGGTGGAATATAGGACCTTGAGACAGTAGATCGGGGTGCTGTGGAAGCGTCCATGGTCCGTCTTTTGTCAGTCTGACAATCTCCGGGAACCAGGGCCTTCTGGGCCAGGCTGGTGCTACCAGAATGACTGGGACCCCTCTCTCCGAATCCTGCGCAACAAAAGTAGAAGGAGAGGGACTGGAGGGAAAGCATAAACGCTTCCTGACACCCTGCGGGATGGTGGCGATCAGATCAGCAATTCTGTGCTCTAACCCGGCTAGGGCTGAGGACAGTTCATCCTTAGTGATAAAGGGTTGAACAGCAGCATTGACTGTAGGCACCATACCAGAGAGGCGCAGCGGCTCAGATGGCTGTATTCACGTATGATGCAAATCTTCGCGTGCCAGAAAAAAAGGCCACTGCGCATGTGCGGCGAAGCAGCGTGCGCCATGGCCGCCAAACAAACAACTGCTAAAACAGAGGCGGATTTGCGAAAGCATGTGCGCCATGGTGAACCAAGCGAAAAAGCGCACCGTCGTGCACCATCATTAAGGTAAGATAAAAACAGCCAGACACAAGTAGAAAAAAGGTACACTTTGCAAATACCCACAGCTAGCCCAAAACTCCCCCGTATGGTCACCGCATAGAGGTGTCCAGCCTTTAGCTAGCTTGACTGATTGTTACAATTATTGGGACACCCCACAATATAATAAAAATAAAAGGGTTTCACTTACCCATCCAGGCGCAGGGCCACTTAGAAACTAAGTGCCCAATCTTCACTGTGGGTTCCAGTCACACGGGACCTTCAAGGACTGAGTACCCTTTCATGTTTAGGGTCCACTCCCTTGGACCTGTACAGCACCCTGCAGGAAATGCCTTTGCGCTGTAGTGTCCAGGATTTCCACTCTGCAGGGTCCAGCGCCCGGAGGCCACTATACAGGCAAAACCTTGCAGGATCAAGAGAGTCTTCTTTGCGAGGCTCGGGTACCATTTATCTAAGCATAAAAGCCTGTGTCAAATGGATCCGATCGGTCAGTCCCTTGATTCATTTTTGGAACGGTTTGTGGGAATAGAGACCTGGAGCTCCGAGAGCTCCAATAAACCGTGCCATTCACCTTGTAGACACTGGAAAAAAACTGATGTGCTCCCTGTGTGGGAGGGGTTATATAGGGAGGGGCACTTCCTGTCTAAAGATCTTTGATCTACCAGTGTCGTTCACCTGACGATGAAGTATAACCCAGAAGGTAATGAATATTAGCCTGACTCTGTGTCCCATGATGTATGAAAAAGAAAATACATAGCGATTTGCCAGAAATGCAGTCTTGCTGGGGGATGACAACATACAGTATTTTTGTGGATTGAGTGGTGTCAATCCTGCCCCATGTCTTTTACGAAACAATTCAAACCCTCCCACTCTCCTCAGCTCATCATCATAGACACCATTTATGTTTTGTAGAAGAGGACACAAACTAGGAGGACTAATTATCTGAATTCTAATCTTGCCTAAATAGAATAAATCTCCATTACCATGACGAACAGTGTACATACACATATTTCAACTTTATATTTACCTGGCTGCCTGAAAATAGGCCTCAAATGTTAGCAATGGGTACTTTAGTATAGCCAACAATTTGTTTCTGCATTCAGGCAATATGAAGTGCATTACTCAAAACAAGACACAACAGGACGTCGCAAAAGGTCATAAAAGTGGTTATAAATGAGGAAGTGCATGTGTGTTGCTAGACCAACACAATGACAAGAATATGGTTCATCTTACAACAAGCCAACTACCAAAAAAAAAATACAAAATAAAAAAATTGGCCTCTTTTTGGACCAGACACATTTTCAAACATCTAAAATAATTGTGCGGCCCATATAAATTTTTTGGGTTAGATAGAGGCTGGTCATTCATTCTGTAGAGACAGAAGTACTTACAGAAGAGACAGATGCCATATCAGAGGAGTTGCTGCCATTACTCTGTGTCTTTCTGTGCCTTTTGAGTTTGAAGCTAATTTCAGATGCAGTGTCAGATTCTGTCTACAATATAACCAGAAAATGAACAAATTAAAAAGTGTATTTTTGAAAGTCATTACAATAATTTTGCTATTACAATTGTCTTCATACATCAACAAATAATTTTGGATTCCCACGACTTACACTTAACATACATGACTGTAGCATTAAATAAAGGTTCTGCCTATGAAGCAAGGCTTACCTCAGAGTGCAGGGCTGGAGTAGATCTGCTCAGCTCTTTAGCTCGTTCAGGCTCCAGAAGCTGATGGCTTAATGTGTTGGGTTTGTTATATGCTGAGACAAAACAAAAGAAGGAAATTAAGTGAGAGACGTAACCTTGGAAAAAGCCTGTGCCTGGGAATGACATGGGAGAAACTCTACATTTTTCACAGGTGTCATATAGCTCGCTTCATCAGGAGAATGCAACGGATGTCGAAAGATGTACAAGATTATTTGTGTTCACTTGCATCACAGGTGCAACCCAAAGCCCCCTATACAAAGTGGTGGGTGCAGGGGTACTATAAGCAGACAGCTGGAACCACCCAAGCCATTAGGGGTTAACCTCACAATAGTGTTATTGAGCGGCGGGAGCCACAGCTACCATCTATGTTGGTATAAGGTACATAACAAAAACAGGATGCTTAGCTGAAAGGTCCTCAAGCCTCAACCCTATGCTGGATTTGAGGAAATTTCAGCTAAGCAACGATTGTTTTTAGTTGTTCTCATTATCCCCCTCTACTTCCACAAGCATATGGATGAACTGATGGGGCAAATCAGCAACTAGGCTTTGCCAGTGAAACACTACAGGGCTGTCCATAGTAAGTACAAGTTTGGTCTGCTGCATTATATTACCTTTTACATAGGTGGTAGTTGTGACTTCCACTGCTCAGAAACACCATAGGCGAGATTTGCCCTGTAATGGCCTGGACAGGTCTGCTTGTACTTCTTGTACCCATACTGCTTGTACCCATAGTACTCCTGCACTCACCGCTTCGTATGGAGGCTTCAGGTCACACTTGTGGCGCAACTGAACACCACAAATAATCTTATACTTTTGACATCCATGATGTCAATCAAAATCTAGCCCCGTGGCACTGGATTTGATTGACAGCAATGGCTCAGCGAGTCCAGCGAAGAAGAAGAAAGAGAGCAAACACTGCTTTGGGGCACAGCGCTGGATCAAGATTGGGCTCAGGTAAGTATTTGGGGGGGGGGGCTGCACACTTTAACTCTATTGCATAGAATGTATTAAGCGGATCTTCAAGCTGTATGAAAAAAATTGAAATCAGCAGCTACAAATACTGTGCAGCATGTTTACTAAGGGAAGCCGACTGACACCTTGCGGCTTCACACTGCATGCGTGAGCCACGCTGTGCTTTGTGAATGGACCCGTGGGCCTTCTGGGACCTGTGATGTGTCCCAGAAGGCTGCAGGCAAGGGGGTGGGGCAAACTTCTTCTGGCAAACCAGGTACCCGCTCCCTCCCCCCATTAAAAAATATTTATCCAAAATATGATAGTGGAGGGGGGGGGGGGGGGGAGGACAGAAAAGCATAGCGTCCCCTTTTGGGTGAGGTTGCTCTTTAACCACTTGCCGACCGCCTATTTACTGCAGCAGGTCGGCTCTATTGTGCAAAATCACGTACCTGTACGTCATTTCATGCAATAGCCACTGGGTGGCGCGATCGCTTGCTGATTGGACACAGGGGATGCCAATCAGCGGGTTCTGCAGTCACCAGCAATCGTTCCCCAGAGAGGCAGAACGACAATCTGCCTATGTAAACAAGGCAGATTGCCGTTCTGAGAGGGAAGAAGATGGAGATCTTGTGTTCCTGCTGTGCAGGAACACCGATCTCTGTTTTTATCCTGTGAGACCATCCCCCACACAGTTAGTAAGCACCAGCTAGGAGAACAATAAACCCTTTGATCACCCCTGATGTTAACGCCTTCCCTGCCAGTGTCATTAGTACAGCAACAGTGCATATTTTAAGCACTGATCACTGTAATATTGTCACTGGTTCCCAAAAAAGTGTCAGTTGGGTGTCCAATTTGTCCGCCGCAATCCTGCTAAAAATCGCTGATCGCCGCCATTACTAGTAAAAAAAAAAAAAAAAATCAATAAAAATGCCATAAAAATATCCCATAGTTTGTAGACGCGATAACTTTTGCGCAAACCAATCAATTTTTTGTACCAAAAATATGTAGCCGAATGCATATTGGCCTAAATTGATGAAGGAATTAGATTTTTTTTTAAATGTATTAAATATGTTTTATATATTTTTTTTCAAAATTGTCACACTTTTTTTGTTTATAGTGCAAAATATATAAACCACAGAGGTGATCAAATGCCACTTAGGCCCCTTTCACATCGGGCGCAGGAGGTGCACTGGCGGTATAGCGGCGCTATTTTTAGCGCTGCTATACCGTCGTTTTTGCCACAATATTTGGCCGCTAACGGTGCGGTTTTAACCCCCGCTAGCGGCAGAGAAAGGGTTAATACCGCCCGCAATGCGCTGCTGAAACAGCGCATTGCAGGTGGTATAGCCACGCTGTCCCATTGATTTCATTGTAAACACACAGCTCCAAAGATGTGGCTAGCAGGACTTTTGGAGCGGTCCTGCTCGCGCACTGATTCAGTATGAAAGCCTTTGGGCTTTCACATTGAAGACTGCAGGGCAGGATTTTTTAAGGCGTTTTTCAGGCGCTATTTTTAGCGCCAAAACGCCTGAAAAACGCCCCAGTGTGAAAGGGGCCTAAAAGAAAGCTCTATTTGTGGGAAAAAAAGGATATCAATTTTATTTGGGTACAGTGTTGCACGACTGCACAATTGTCAGTTAAAATAATGCAGTACCGTATTGCAAAGAAATGGCTTGGTCATTAAGGAGGTAAAAACTTCTGGGGCTGAAGTGGTTAAGTTATAAAAAAATAAACACCTGAAGCCTTTACAACCACTTCATGGCTGCTACAGAGTAAGAGTTTCAGAGTAACATTGTGTTACAGCGTACAGCTGCATTACTGATCTAGCCATAGTTTCTAGGTGTATTGATGCAAATTGAACAAACTTACTTTCTTTCTCGTACATCACGGGACACAGAGCGACAGTCATTACTAATGGGTTATATAGATACCGTCAGGTGCTGGCACTGGCAACTTCCAAAACCGGAAGTACCCTCCCCTATATAAGCCCCTCCCATCCGGGAGCACCTCAGTTTTTTGCCAGTGTCTAAGGTGTTGGCCAAGAAGAAACATGTGTTTTTCACTGAGCTTGCGTACAGGTTCTTTTGGGCCTCAGTAAGCTATTCCGGATCCGACCAAAAAAGCTTCATAGCTAAACGGTCGGTACCCGGGCCTTGCAGAGAAGAGCAAGGTTTTGCCTGTAATGCTTCTCTCATGCCGCGTACACACGACCGCTTTTCTCGACGAGAAAAACGGCATTTTTTCTTTTCGCCGAGAAAAACGATTGTCTGTGGGCTTTATGTCGTTTTTCTCGTCGAGAAAAATGGCATAAAAAACGACGAGAAAAATTAGAACATGTTCTAAATTTTCTCGTCGTTTTTTCCAGCATTTTTTTCCGCGGCAGTTTTCCCATAGGGAAACACTGCCGCGGAGCCCACAGACGGTCGTTTTTCTCGTCAAGAGAAAAAATGACGGGAAAAACGACCGTGTGTAGGGAACCAAGCGGTTCCCTCGTTTTTCCTGTCATTATTCACGGCGGTTTTTTAACCGCCGTGAATAATGATCGTGTGTACGCGGCATCAGGAGAGCTGGACCCTGGGATCCAGAGCTCTGGTCATACCCACGACCAAGATGTTTTCTGTGCAGGGTGCTATACAGGTCCAGGGGAGTGGAATCCTTGGGAACCCGGTCCCTGAAGGTTTGATTACAATGCCTGCCGTGATAGGTGAAGTTTGGGCTTTTGTGGACCAAACAAAGTCCTGCGGCGGGGGAACAGGTAAGTGGGGGCCCCCAGGAACTTGGTTCTATTGGGGGACCCCCAAGCCTAATTTGTCTTTCTGTCTGTTACCTAACGGTATTCCCGCTAATATTCTGTGTATGCCTGTTACTACTGAGAAAATGTAAAAATGTTAATAGTAGGCAAGAAAAATAAAATAAAATGTAAGACCGCGGTACCTGTGTTAGACACTAGAGGCCGCTATGGTTTTTTTTCTTGTAATGTGGATTTTTTTCTTCCAGAATCAAATCCAGGCAGTTGGTATGTTCTCTGCTGGGAAGCTGTCTCCTCTGCCCTGTTGCTGCGCTCATCCATCCCCGGGCCCTGCGGCAAAGGGACCCTGGCTCCCATCTAGCTCCTTGTTGTTTTCTATTCATAGAGGCGATCTGGAAAAAGGGGCGGAGCGGGTGGATGACGCTCAGGTGTGCGCCGCGGCGCTACTGCGCATGTGCGGGCGTCCAGCGTGTTTTGAAGCACATTATAGCTGGCTGTTGAAGTGCACAGACAGAGCTAGCAACAATATAAAGGCACATAGAGGCGGTTGATGCAGGCATCCCCTAGAAAGGCACTTTAGTAGACACCAACTGTGATATAGCAGTAATTGTGCTAGACTATTCTCAGTAAAAGTGGTGTATTACGGCAGGAATACCTCAGCTTTAGGCTTAGGAATATGCCGTCCAGAAGCTCCGGAACTGAATCTTCCAGGAAGCGAAGGGGGTCTCATCGGGCTCTGAGGATCTTGGGCATACTTCTGCTGCACCAGTCTCCCCTGAAGTTCAGAGGTAAGTGACCGTAGAGACCCCGCAGGGGTACTTGGTACTGCGGCTGTCCTCAGTTCACCTGCTCCTGTGTATGTAACAGAGGAGGTTTTTTCCTCAGCTCTGGGAGGATTAGAGAGAGATTGTCAACATTGATCGCTGCCTCCCTGTCAGGGAAAGCACGCCCGATCTCCGTCTCCTCCTTCAGAGTGCCTGTTAGCAGAGCAACAGTCCCATACAGGGATCGACCTGCCTGAAGGGGATCAGGATGAGGTTGATTCTGTTATAGAGGAATCAACAGTGGGGGAACCTTTTCTCAGCATCTCAAGCTGAAAGATTATGGGTTCAGTCTCTGACTAACATGGTCCGATCAGCATTTAAAAATGCACCTTGCGGAACCATCAACCACTACTGTATCCTCGTTGGGGTCGCTAGAAGCCCCCAGACTGTCTGTTCTTTTCCACTTCACCCTTTACTGAAAGGGCTCATTTACCAGGATTGGGAACATCCTGAGAAAATATTTATTCCCCCAAGAGATTTCCGGTGGTCTATCCCATGGAGGATAAGTTCATAAAAAAAAAAATGGAAGGTCCCTACAGTGGACGCAGCCATCTCTTGTATGTATAAATCACTCACATGTCCAGTGGATAATGTCCAAATGTTCAAGAACCCAATAGATAAAAGATTGGAGTCCTTATGAAAATCTGCTTCTTTCTACAGCAAGCTTGGTGACACAACCAGCAGTAGCAGCTATTGGGGTCTACTAAGCAGTGAAGGATCAGTTGAAACAGGTCTTGAGGGACTTGACAGATCAGCAGGCTTTGCCCTAGCTGATCTACCTAGAGCCTTAGGCTTTGCGGTTGACGCCATAAAGGATTCAGTCCATCAGGCCTCCCGCCTTACGCTGTCTATAGTACATATGCGTAGGCTCCTATGGCTCAAAAACTGGTCTGCTGAAGCTCCCTGTAAAGAATGGCTGGTTAGCGTCCCATTTCATGGTGAACGCTTATTCAGGGAAAACCTGGACAAATATATCCAGAAAATTTCCAGCGGTAAAAATACGCTCTTGCCGGTTAAAAACAGAGTTAGAGGTCCCTCTTTAAGAGGCCTGCTTCTCCAGTCCCTGGGGCATCGGCTGTGTAACAGTTCCGACGGCCTCCTCGGTCAATTCCCGGGGGTAAAAAACAGGGACAATAGCAGGGTAATGAGAAACCCTGGGTCAGGGGAGGTACAAAACCTCCCCCAAAGTTAAATTCATTGAAGCCCCCACTCAGTCGGGTGGGGGGAGGACTCCAGTTGTTCGCAAGAGACCTGGCGGGACACGATCAAGACAGATAGGTGCTCTCCGCAGTATGTTTGGGATACAGTTTGGAGTTAAAAGACTCTCCTCCTTCCCATTTTTGAGGTCAAACGTGCCAAGGGATCCCCGGAAGAGAGAGTCCCTCCTGTTGGCACTAGAACAACTATTGCTCCAAGGAGTAATTATGGAGGTTCCCCTGGAAGAATGAGGGTTCGGGTTTTACTCAAACCTCTTTACAGTCCCGAAGCAAACGCGGACGGGAGGCCCATATTATTTCTAAAAGGGCTATACAAATTCCTGTATATCAGGACTTTCCGATGGAGTCGATCCGATCGGTGGCCACTGCCCTACAAGGGGAGGATTGGTTAGCCGCGATCGACATCAAAGATGCTTATTTGCACATTCCCATCTTTCCAGTCCACCAAAAAATTCTACGCTTTGCAGTAGAAGGGCGCCATTTTCAGTTCAGAGCCTTACCCTTCGGTTTGGCCACAGCACCACGAGTGTTTACAAAAATTCTGGCCCTTTATTGGCCAATCTAAGAACACAAGGTGTAATGATAATGGCATATCTAGATGACTTGTTGCTGATAGACCACTCAGTGAAAAAACTAGACGTGGTCGTTCACAAGACAATCAAGTATCTGGAATCTCACGGTTGGATTATCAACCGAGACAAGTCAGCCCTAAAAACCAGTCAAAAGTCTGGAATACTTGGGGCTAAGGTTGGATTCAGGCCAGAGAAAAATATTCTTGCCTCGAGGAAAGGTGTTGTCTTTGAAAGATTTGATCCACTTAGTGGGTACAAAAAAGACAGCCGTCCATACGCCTGTATATGAGGCTGCTGGGAAAAATGGTGGCATCATTCGAAGCAGTACCCTACGGTCAATTCCATTCAAGGAATTTGCAAGGGGCCATACTGTCAGCCTGGAACAAAAAAGTTCAGGCCCTAGACTTACAATGTCCTTGTCCCCTTCCGTTCGCAAGAGCCTCCGTTGGTGGTTGGTTCCCCAGAATCTGGAAAAAAGGAAATCCTTCAGTCCGATTTCTTGGAAGGTGGTCACTACAGATGCCAGCCTTATAGGCTGGGGAGCAGTACTGGAGCAATGGTCTCTCCAGGGCAGATGGTCGGATGCAGAAAAGGCCCTGCCCATCAATCTCTTAGAGATACGAGCAGCCCGGTATGCCCTAGTAGCATGGACATCCAAACTCCAAGGGTCCCCTGTCAGAATTCAATCAGACAATGCCACAGCAGTGGCATATATCAATCATCAGGGGGGCACCAGGAGTCGTGCAGCCCAGAGGGAAGTAAATTACATCCTGAAATGGGCAGAAAGATATGTCCCAGCCATATCTGCGGTATTTATTCCAGGAGTGGAGAATTGGAAGGCGGACAGCAATTATGCCCAGAGGAAGGGTCCCTTCACCCCGAGGTTTTCTGGACAATATGTCAGCGGTGGGGAACATCGGATGTAGATCTTCTAGCATCCAGATTCAACGCAAAGGTGGACAGGTTTGTCTCTCGGACAAGGGATCCCCTAGCTTGCGGCTCGGATGCCCTAGTGTTCCCTTGGGATCAGTTCAAGCTGATATATGCATTCACACCGCCACAATGGTTACCTCGATGACTCTGCAGAATCAGGGTAGAAAAGGAACCAGTGATTCTGGTGGCTCCAGCGTGGCCCCGAAGAGCGTGGTACGCGGAGATTGTAAAATGTCAGTGGGGAGTCCTTGGTCTCTCCCACGTCGTCCGGACCTGCTTTCGCAAGGACCGATATACCACCCTTCCTTACCAGCCCTAGGTTTGACGGCCTGGCTATTGAAGCCCACATTCTAAAAAAGAGAGAGCTCTCTAATCCTGTGGTATCTACCATGATCAATGCCAGGAAGCCGGTATCCAGGCAGATCTACTATAGAATCTGGAAGGCGTACATCGCGTGGTGTGAGGCCAAGAAATGGCATCCACGTAAGTACGTAATAGGTAGGATTCTGGACTTCCTACAGTGGGCTGTAGATAGGAAGCTTGCCTTGAGTACTATCAAGGGTCAGATTTCGGCCTTGTCAATATTTTTTCAAAGGCCCTTGGCTTCGCATTCACTAGTCAAAGCCTTTATACAAGGAGTGATGCGTATTAGTCCTCCGGTTAATATTCCCATATGTCCATGGGATCTAAACTTGGTTCTGTCGGTTCTACAGAAACAACCATTTGAACCATTACATCATATTTCTTTGGTGCTTCTCACCAGGAAATTGATTTTTCTAGTAGCCATTTGTTCGGCTAAAAGAGTGTCGGAATTAGCAGCTATGTCCTGTAAGGAGCCATATCTGGTTATCCATAAGGATAGAGTAGTGTTACGTCCTCATCCAGCCTTTCTTCCTAAGGTGGTATCGAGGTTTCATTTGAACCAAGATGTGGTTCTTCCTTCTTTTTTCCCCAAACCTACTTCGGTAGAGGAAAAGTTATTGCATTCTTTGGATGTAGTAAGAGCAGTTAAAGCTTATCTAAAGGCCACTGCTCAGATTCGCAGAACGGATACTTTGGTTATTCTGCCGGAAGGCCCCAGAGAGGGTCAGGCAGTGTCAAAATCTACTTTAGCCAAGTGGATTCGACAGGTCATAATACAAGCCTATGGCTTGAGAAGGAGACCGCCTCCGTTCAAAGTTAGAGCGCACTCCACGAGAGCAGTTGGAACTTCATGGGCAGTGCATCACCAGGCCTCCCTGGCTCAAATCTGTAAGGCCACAACATGGTCTTCAGTACACACGTTTACTAGGTTCTACCAGGTGGACGTTAGAAGTCAGGAGGATGTCGCCTTTGGGCGCAGTGTGTTGCAGGCCGCAAAAGATCCTCATGTCTGATAGCGCTCAGCTTATATATGGTGTATCCCCCCCCCTCATTGGGCATTGCTTTAGGACATCCCATTAGTAATGACTATGTCGCTCTGTGTCCCGTGATGTACGAGAAAGAAAATAGGATTTTTATAACAGCTTACCTGTAAAATCCTTTTCTTGGAGTACATCACGGGACACAGAGCTCCCGCCCCTCTTTGGGGACACTTATTGCTTTGCTACAAAACTGAGGTGCTCCCGGATGGGAGGGGCTTATATAGGGGAGGGTACTTCCGGTTTTGGAAGTTGCCAGTGCCAGCACCTGACGGTATCTATATAACCCATTAGTAATGACTATGTCGCTCTGTGTCCCGTGATGTACTCCAAGAAAAGGATTTTACAGGTAAGCTGTTATAAAAATCCTATTTTTTAGCCACACTGCTCTTAGGCTTATGCCGCGTACACACGATCATTATTCACGGCGGTTAAAAAACCGCCGTGAATAATGACAGGAAAAACTAGGGAACCGCTTGGTTCCCTACACACGGTCGTTTTTCCCGTCATTTTTTCTCTTGACGAGAAAAACGACCGTCTGTGGGCTCCGCGGCAGTGTCTCCCTATGGGAAAACTGCCGCGGAAAAAAATGCTGGAAAAAACGATGAGAAAATTTAGAACATGTTCTAATTTTTCTCGTCGTTTTTTATGCCATTTTTCTCAACGAGAAAAACGACAAAAAGCCCACAGACGATCGTTTTTCTCGGCGAAAAAAAAAAATGCCGTTTTCTCGTCGAGAAAAGCGGTCGTGTGTACGCGGCATTAGATTGCCTTGTGGGGTTAGAACATCTGATCTTGTCAGTGTGATACTAAGAGGTCTATTTATGGTGGATGGATAGATGGATAGATGGATGGATAATAAGCTATCTGACTCAGACAGAGGAGGGAAGTGGCACTACTTTCACTGACAGTTGGCTTAGGAGTGAAAGGAACATGAATTTGGCCTTTGTAGTAACCAATACTGAAGGGGCTGTGCTGATACCGAACTTGCAGTGCTTTTTTCTTACAAGTATACAATGTCTAATTGTTAAACATTAAAACGATCATGTGGGCAAAGCAAGTATGACATACCATTAATAACCAAGTGGTCACATAAGAAATCAAAAGGGAATTACCCTGTAATCAAGAGATATACTAGAAATTCCTTTTCTGTTTGGTTTGCCTCCCCATCTTCCCCTGCACAAGTGGTCAATAGCTTTTAAATAACAGAACATAACGCCCTAAGGGCCAGTTCACACCACATGCAGTCCAGTGCTTTTTTTTTCTGCATCAAAAACGCATGGAAAGTAGGTTATATGGTTTTCAATGGCATAGTTCACACCAGTGCTTTCAGTTCCAGTGCGTTCCAGAAAAAAAAAAAAAGTAGAACATGCTGCATTTTACCTGCACTGGACTGTACTGGACCGCTGTAAAACGCATCAAAAATGCACTGGAACGCACCAAAAATGCACTGGAACACAATTGTCATTATTTAAGGTTAAGAAAAAAGTGGGGTGAAAAAAAGCACTGGACTGCATCAAAAACGCGCCAAAAACGCGCATGCAAAAAAGCACCTGGAACGCACCTGGATTGCGTTTCTATGGTGTAAACTAGCCCTTACAGCGGTTGTATACCCAAAAAATAAAAAAAATAAATAAAAAAAACCTGCAAGGCAAAGGCATAATGAGCTAGTATGACTAGCATACTAAGCTCATTATCAATTACTTACCTTAGATCGAAGAACCCGCACCGACCCTCGTTCCTCTCCTCCGCCGCCGCCATGATAACCGGAGTGACTTCCGGGTATCGCCGCTCCGGCGCTGTGACTGGCCGGAGCGGCGATGACGTCACTCCCGTGCATGCGCGCGAAATCGGCACGATCCTGCGCATAAGCTAATTTCCAGCAGGCACCCATTCAAGACCCGGCACACGCAGTGCGCCTGCGCCGGTGTCTACGGCGCGCATGCGCCTTAGACATCGGTGCCCGATTTTCTGCAAATATCTCCTTAACCATGTAGGTTAAGGAGATATTGCAAGCATCTACAGGTAAGCCTTAATGTAGGCTTACCTGTAGGTGCAAGTAGTATATGAGGGTATACAACCACTTTAAGGAATTTGACACCGGACTCCACAACTTGTATCAGGAAAAAGAATGCGGACAAAGAGTAAAGGTTATGGACTGAATGATTGGCTTCCTTGGTGCACTGACAGATGGGTACCAGCATCACTCGGTCACCTTCTGCACACTTTACTGCCCATCTGGAATTAAAAGACTCATTAAATGTCCAGGAGAAAAACAAATATATTCAGATAAAAAGAGCTAGTAAATGCTGAAGTGAAACAATTACTGGGAGAGTCAATAAAAATGTTTAATCCTCATAAAACGTACTTTCTGTCGTTGTATAAATGTTCACCATACTTCTGGCGTTGCTAATGTTACTTGATTTAGATGCAGAAACTTCTGTGGGATAATCATCAACGTTCCTGTCTGAAGATGAAACAGCGTTACTGTGTTTCTTCATTATATTGTATTCTATTATATTCTTCAAAAACAAACATCTAGCTCCTAGAAAAGCACAACTCCTGCCACCTGCCAGTATGCTGCAGAAAAGAAGCCATCATTTCTGTGGAAGCAATGGTTTCTCTGCAGAGGACCAACACATCTGCAGATGAGCCAGACCTATAGCTCTGCATTCAAAAAAAATTAAGATGCTCTCCGCTAAATGCAGAGCTCTTACTCAGCAGGGGGCAAGCGAGACCGCTGCAAAAAATAGGATTTTTATAACAGCTTACCTGTAAAATCCTTTTCTTGGAGTACATCACGGGACACAGAGCGGCATAGTCATTACTATGTGGGTTATATAGATACCTTCAGGTGCTGGCACTGGCAACTTCCAAAACCGGAAGTACCCTCCCCTATATAAGCCCCTCCCATCCGGGAGCACCTCAGTTTTGTAGCAAAGCAATAAGTGTCCCCAAAGAGGGGTGGGAGCTCTGTGTCCCGTGATGTACTCCAAGAAAAGGATTTTACAGGTAAGCTGTTATAAAAATCCTATTTTCTTTCTCGTACATCACGGGACACAGAGCGGCATAGTCATTACTATGTGGGATGTCCTAAAGCAATGCCCAATGAGGGGGGGGATACACCATACATAAGCTGAGCGCTATCAGACATGAGGATCTTTTGCGGCCTGCAACACACTGCGCCCAAAGGCGACATCCTCCTGACTTCTAACGTCCACCTGGTAAAACCTAGTAAACATGTGTACTGAAGACCATGTTGCGGCCTTACAGATTTGAGCCAGGGAGGCCTGGTGATGCACTGCCCATGAAGTTCCAACTGCTCTCGTGGAGTGCGCCCTAACTTTGAACGGAGGCGGTCTCCTTCTCAAGCCATAGGTTTGCATTATGACCTGTCGAATCCACTTGGCTAAAGTAGATTTTGACGCTGCCTGACCCCTTCTGGGGCCTTCCGGCAGAATAAACAAAGTATCCGTTCTGCGAATCTGAGCAGTGGCTTTTAGATAAGCTTTAACTGCTCTTACTACATCCAAAGAATGCAATAACTTTTCCTCTACCGAACTAGGTTTGGGGAAAAAAGGAGGAAGAACCACATCTTGGTTCAAATGAAACCTCGATACCACCTTAGGAAGAAAGGCTGGATGAGGACGTAACACTACTCTGTCCTTATGGATAACCAGATATGGCTCCCTACAGAACATAGCGGCTAATTCTGACACTCTTTTAGCCGAACAAATGGCTACTAGAAAAATCAATTTCCTGGTGAGAAGAACCAGGGAAATATGCTGTAATGGTTCAAATGGTTGTTTCTGTAGAACCGACAGAACCAGGTTTAAGTCCCATGGACATATGGGAATATTAACCGGAGGGCTAATACGCATCACTCCTTGTATAAAGGCTTTGACTAGTGAATGCGAAGCCAAGGGCCTCTGAAAAAATATTGACAAGGCCGAAATCTGACCCTTGATAGTACTCAAGGCAAGCTTCCTATCTACAGCCCATTGTAGGAAGTCCAGAATCCTACCTATTACGTACTTACGTGGATGCCATTTCTTGGCTTCACACCAGGCGATGTACGCCTTCCAGATTCTATAGTAGATCTGCCTGGATACCGGCTTCCTGGCATTGATCATGGTAGATACCACAGAATTAGAGAGCCCTCTCTTTTTTAGAATGTGGGCTTCAATAGCCAGGCCGTCAAACCTAGGGCTGGTAAGGAAGGGTGGTATATCGGTCCTTGCGAAAGCAAGTCCGGACGATGTGGGAGGGTCCAAGGACTCCCCACAGACATTTTTACAATCTCCGCGTACCATGCTCTTCGGGGCCACGCTGGAGCCACCAGAATCACTGGTTTCTTTTCTACCCTGATTCTGCGGAGTAATCGAGGTAACAATTGTGGCGGTGGGAATGCATATATCAGCTTGAACTGATCCCAAGGGAACACTAGGGCATCCGAGCCGCAAGCTAGGGGATCTCTTGTCCAAGAGACAAACCTGTCCACTTTTGTGTTGAATCTGGATGCTAGCAGATCTACATCCGGTGTTCCCCACCGCTGACATATTGTCCGTTTGAATTCTGACAGGGGACCCTTGGAGTTTGGATGTCCATGCTACTAGGGCATACCGGGCTGCTCGTATCTCTAAGAGATTGATGGGCAGGGCCTTTTCTGCATCCGACCATCTGCCCTGGAGAGACCATTGCTCCAGTACTGCTCCCCAGCCTATAAGGCTGGCATCTGTAGTGACCACCTTCCAAGAAATCGGACTGAAGGATTTCCCTCTTTCCAGATTCTGGGGAACCAACCACCAACGGAGGCTCTTGCGAACGGAAGGGGACAAGGACATTGGTAAGTCTAGGGCCTGAACTTTTTTGTTCCAGGCTGACAGTATGGCCCTTTGCAAATTCCTTGAATGGAATTGACCGTAGGGTACTGCTTCGAATGATGCCACCATTTTTCCCAGCAGCCTCATGCACAGGCGTATGGATGGCTGTCTTTTTGTACCCACTAGGTGGATCAAATCTCTCAAAGACGACCCCTTTTCTTGAGGCAAGAAAATTTTTCTCTGGTCTGAATCCAGCCTTAGCCCCAAGTATTCCAGACTTTTGAATGGTTTTAGGGCTGACTTGTCTCGGTTGATAATCCAACCGTGATATTCCAGATACTCGATTGTCTCGTGAACAACCACTTCTAGTTTTTCCACTGAGTGGTCTATCAGCAACAAGTCGTCTAGATATGCCATTATCGTTACACCTCGTGTTCTTAGATTGGCCAATAATGGGGCCAGAATTTTTGTGAACACTCATGGTGCTGTGGCCAGACCGAAGGGTAAGGCTCTGAACTGAAAATGGCGCCCTTCTACCGCAAAGCGTAGAAATTTTTGGTGGGCTGGAAAGATGGGAATGTGCAAATAAGCATCTTTGATGTCGATCGAGGCTAACCATTCCTCCCCTTGTAGGGCAGTGGCCACCGATCGGATCGACTCCATCCGGAAAGTCCTGATATGTAGGAATTTGTTTAGCCCTTTTAGATTTAATATGGGCCTCACGTCCCCGTTTGGCTTCGGGACTGTAAAGAGGTTTGAGTAAAACCCGAACCCCCATTCTTCCAGGGGAACCTCTATAATTACTGCTTGGAGCAATAATTGTTCTAGTGCCAACAGGAGGGATCCTCTCTTCTGGGGATCCCTCGGCACATTTGACCTTATAAAGTGGGAAGGAGGGGAGTCTTTTAACTCCAATTTGTATCCCAGACTTACTGCGGAGAGCACCCATCTGTCTCTGATCGTGTCCCGCCAGGTCTCTGTGAACAACTGAAGTCTTCCCCCCACCCGATTGAGTGGGGGCAACCCTTCATGCATTTGACTTTGGGGGAGGTTTTGTACCTCTCCTGATCCAGGGCTTCTTGTTACCCTGCAATTGTCCCTGATTTTTACCTCCGGGATTTGACCGAGGAGGCCGTCGGAACTGTTTCACAGCCGATGTCCTAGGGACTGGAGAAGCAGGCCTCTTAAAAGAGGGACCTCTAGCTCTGTTTTTAACCGGCAAAAGTGTACTTTTACCGCTGGAAATTTTCTGGATATATTTGTCCAGGTCTTCCCCGAATAAGCGTTCACCATGAAATGGGAAGCTGACCAGCAATTTTTTACAGGGAGCTTCAGCAGACCAGTTTTTGAGCCACAGAAGCCTGCGCATATGTACTACAGACAGCGTAAGGCGGGAGGCCTGATGGATTGAATCCTTTATAGCGTCCACCGCAAAGCATAAGGCTCTAGGTAGATCAGCTAGGGCAAGAGCCTGCTGATCTGGCAAGTCCCTTAAGACCTGTTTCAACTGATCCTTCACTGCTTGGCAGACCCCAATAGCTGCCACTGCTGGTTGTGTCACCAAGCCTGCTGTAGCAAAAGCAGATTTTAATAAGGACTCTAATTTTTTATCTATTGGGTCCTTGAACATTTGGACATTATCCACTGGACATGTCAGTGATTTATTCACACAAGAGATGGCTGCGTCCACTGTAGGGACCCTCCATTTTTTGATGAACTTATCCTCCATGGGATAGATCACCTGAAATTTCTTGGGAGGAGTAAATATTTTATCAGGATGCTCCCAATCCTGGTAAATGAGCCCTTCCAGTAAAGGATGGATCGGAAAGGAACAAACAGTCTGGGGAGCTTTTAGCGACCCCAACGAGGAGACAGAAGTGGATGATGGCTCCGCAAGGGGCATTTTAAATGCTGATCGGACCATGTTAGTCAGGGACTGAACCCTAATCTTTCAGCATGTGATGCTGAGAATGGCTCTTCCACTGTTGATTCCTCTACAACAGAATCGACCCCATCCTGATCCCCTTCAGGTAGGTCGATCCCTGTATGGGACTGTTGCTCCGTTAACAGGCACTCTGAGGGAGGAGACGGAGATCGAGCGCTTTTTCCCTGTGACAGGGAAGCAGCGATCAATGCTGACAATCTCTCTTCCAGCCCTCCCAGAGCTGAGGAAAAAACCTCCTCTGTTACATACACAGGAGCAGGTGAACTGAGGACAGCCACAGTACCAGGTACTCCTGAGGGTGCTCTACGGTCACTAACCTCTGATTCTTCAGGGGAGATTGGTGCAGCCGAAGCATGCCCAAGATCCTCAGAGCCCGATGGAGACCCCCTATGCTTCCTGGGATTTTTAGTCCCGGAGTTTTTAGACGGCATATTCCTAAGCCCAAAGCTGAGGTATTCCAGCCGAAATACACCACTTACTGACAATAGTCTAGCACAATTGCTGCTATAAAAACAGTTGGTGTCTACTAATGTGCCTTTCTATGGGGATGCCTGCATCAACCGCTTGCTGTATGCCTTTTTTAAAATGTTGCCAGCTCTGTCTCTGCACTCCATAGCCAGCTCACAACACATAATTGTGCTTTTTAACATGCTGGGACGCCCGCACATGCGCAGAAGCGCTGCGGCGCGCACAGAGCGTCATCCCCCAAGCTCCACCCCCTTTCCCAGCTCACCTCTATATATAGAGGCCCGTGCATGCGCACGCGCGCGGGCACGTGCGCCTTCGGCGCTCTTTTTGAAAAGGGAAACTAGGGACAAGAGACAGGGCCCCTTTTGCCGCAGGCCGGGGGATGGACGAGCATTGCAACATGGCAGAGGAAGCAGTTTCCCACAAGAGAACTCACCATCTGCCTGGACTTGCTCTGATGAAAAGAAACTAGTCCACATGACAAGAAACGTTTCACAGCGGCCTCTAGTGGATTAACACAGGTACCGCAGTCTATATATATATATATATATATATATATATATATATATATATATATATATATATATATATATATATATATATATATATATATATATATATATATATATATATATATTTTTTTTTTTTTTCTTGACCACTATTAAAATATTACATTTTTTAGTAGTTACAGGCATGCATAAATATTTAGCGGGAATACCGTTAGGTAACAGGCAGAAAGACATATTAGGCTTGGGGGTCCCCTCAATAGAACCAAGTTCCTGAGGGGCCCCCACTTACCTTTTCCCCGCCGCAGGACTCTGTTTGGTCCACAGAAGCCCAAACTTCACCTATCACGGCAGGCATTGTAATTAAACCTTCAGGGACCGGGTTCCCAAGGATTCCACTCCCCTGGACCTGTATAGCACCCTGCACAGAAAACATCTTGGTCGTGGGTATGACCAGAGCTCTGGATCCCAGGGTCCAGCTCTCCTAAGAGAAGCATTACAGGCAAAACCTTGCTCTTCTCTGCAAGGCCCGGGTACCGACCGTTTAGCTATGAAGCTTTTTTGGTCGGATCCGGAATAGCTTACTGAGGCCCAAAAGAACCTGTACGCAAGCTCAGTGAAAAACACATGTTACTTCTTGGCCAACACCTTAGACACTGGCAAAAAACTGAGGTGCTCCCGGATGGGAGGGGCTTATATAGGGGAGGGTACTTCCGGTTTTGGAAGTTGCCAGTGCCAGCACCTGAAGGTATCTATATAACCCACATAGTAATGACTATGCCGCTCTGTGTCCCGTGATGTACGAGAAAGAAAGACTACTGCCCCCCAACAGAGAAAGGATGCTTGCTCCTCTGCCGCATGCTGGCAGTGGACAGGCTTTTCGACTTAGGATTGGCTGTTTTTTTTTTTTTTTAAACGGGAAAGCTTGTTTCACATGGGGTCTCAGCTTGTATAAGAGCAATGTTAACAGCAAGCTTTTATGAAACTTTCAGCAAGCTTTTTCAAAGCTTTGGGCAAACTTTGAGCAGCTTTCTCTAGGCCTTCAAAGCACTCTTCAGCTACTGTTTGGGAATGTTATACACAGATCTTAATAGGAGTGCTGATTGTCACTTTAAACAAGCTGCTAACAGTTTTCAGCAGGCTTTCAACAAGCTTCAAGTCGTGTTGAAGAATGCTAGCAGCTTGTTTAAAGTGGCAATCAGCACTCCCATTAGGATCTACAGTAAGTTCAACATTTCAACATCAACATTTACAAATTGGAGCTGAATAGTACTTTAAAAGCTTCAACAAAGCTTGTGGAAAGCTCTGCAAACACGTTGCAAAAGCTTGCATTTCACACTGCACTTATAGAAGCTGAAGCCCGTGTGAAACAGGACAAAGACTTTTGCATACCTTTTGTTGTAATGATTTCAATGACAGTTCATTTAGGCTTTAAGACACTAGTATAGAGGTTAAAGGAAAACTGTGATGAGAGAAACACAGAGATTGCAACTGATGAACTTTTCTGAAAAATGCTAGTTGCCTGCCTGCTTCTGGCTTCAAAACTTTCAGAGTTCAGGTGTGGCACACACATATACTAAATGAGGTAAGAGTGAAGTCTGAGATCCTGGTCTACATACTATTCAGCGTCTCTGACTGGCTAGCCAGTCAATTAGCATATTCAAAAGAAGGATGTCAGTGTACATATATCTCCCAGTACAGGTCTCCTTTAAAGTAAACATAACATAAAGAAATACCACCAGCGGATCACCTCTAAAGTTGTACTTTGAGTCACAGACCTGGCAACAGTGTGCAGATCAGAAAGATCTGAGAAAGCCAGAAGCTATTTGCCTGACCCAAGAAAATACAGCAGGACCACTTGAAGCAATGTACTTGATCTATTATATATATAAAATTCTAGAAAAGCCTTGGCTTTGTTGAACTTAGCCCTGCTACAACCACAATAAGGGCCGGGTCACACTAGTCCGATTTTTGAGAGCACAAGTCCCATGACATGTCAAAATGAATGGTTCCCTATGAGAGTCGTCTTAACTGGTCCAACTAGATTCGGTCCAACTTTGAAAAACATTCCTGAATAACTTTGATCCGACTTGGGCATGATTTCAGCCCATTGATTTGAATGCAAGTTGCATCCAAGTTGGATCATTATCTTAACTTGTGGCATGCAACGTGTGCGGTGAGGATCTTGAAGGGGAACGCCACACTAAATGAAAAAATAAAACAGCTTGGGCTCCCCCCCAAATCCATACCAGACCCTTATCCGAGCATGCAGCCTGGCAGGTCACGTGGTGTCGCAAGGGTTGGAGTCTCAGTGACGCACCGGATGGCCACGCCCCATGGCTATATAAGAACTGGCAGACATCAGAGATGACACAATGGGGGGAAGCCAGCATCGGAGGAGGACCAGGTTGGCGGCAGAGAAGACAGCAGAGGAGGCAGAAGACAGGAAAAAAAAAACATCGGTGGGGGAACCAGAGAAAGAAGACACGTTGGAGCTACAATGGGGGACAAAAACCATCTCTTGTTTTTATTTACAATACACTGCTATTTTTGAGGTGAATGGGTAGTCATTCACATAGGGGGATGGCATCTGGGGGCCCCTTTGTTAAAGGGGACTTCCAGATTCCGATAAGCCCCCTGCCCGCAGACCCCCACAACCACAGCCCAAGGTTGTTGGGAAGAGGCCCAGGTCTCCATCAATATGGGGACAAGGTGCTTTGGGGTGGGGGGGCCTGTCGGGCTGCATGCTTGGATAAGGATCTGGTATGGATCTTGGAGGGAACCCCACACCATTTTTCTTTTGTTTTGTTTTTTGGCGTGGGGTTTTTCCTCAAAATCTATACCAGACCAAAGGGCCTGGTATGGTCGGATCAAAGTCGAATCCCGTTCATTGAAGTCGCATGGAAGTCTGACAAGAAGTCGCAGGGCAAAGTCGGATCGGAAGTCGTTGACTTCCGTGTCGGAGCAGTGTGAATCCGGCCTTAGGGGTACAAATCCAAACAATTTAGAGGAACAATTAAGGGAACAATTAAGGAAACAAATGAAGGAAATATATTCATGCTGCGGTTTCTCACTAACTCCTGAAAATGACAATTTTAGGGCCAGTTCACACCACATGCAGTCCAGTGTGTTTTTTTTCTGCATCAGAAAAAAAAAAAGTAGAACATGCTGTATTTTACCTGCACTGGATTGTACTGGAACGCTGTAAAACGCATCAAAAACGCACTGGAACGCACCTAAATGCACAAAAAACGCACTGGAACACAACTGTCATTATTTAAGGTTAAGAAAAAAGTGGGGTGAAAAAAAAACACTGGACTGCATCAAAAGGGCCAGTTCACACCAGTTCCGTACAGTTTTTTGCGCATTTTTTCTGCACTAAAAATGCATGCACAGTGTTTTCCATGTATTCCAATGGCTCTTGTTCACACCATGCAGTCAGTTTCTGGTGCAGAAACTGACCGGAAACTGACTGCATGGTGTGAACTAGAGCCAACTAGAGCAATTGGAATACATGGAAAACACTGTGCATGCATTTTGTGCAGAAAAAAAGCACACGGAACTAAACGTAACTGCATGTGGTGTGAACTGGCCCAAAACTTACCAAAAAAGCACTGGAACAAATCCAAAACGTGCATGCACCTGGAACGCATCCGAATTGCTTTTCTATGGTGTGAACTTGCCCTTACTGTAGGCTAGGTTCACACTACTGCGACTTCAAAATCACGCGATTTTACCGCAATTTCAGGGAATGCCAGTCTATAGAGCTGAATTCACATCACACATGGATCAAACTCGCATAGGACCCTTTTTCCCGCAGCTTAGATTCAACAAAGCATTGATGTGAACGGCACTAATGTAAAACAATGATATTTAAATGACTTGCGAATCTGAGCAATCGCAACGGCTCAAATTCGCAAAACAATTCGCAGCAGTGTGAACCTAGCCTTATGGTTGCTGCAAAATGTTGCAAGCTGCTGAATGTGAATAATTAGGTAATGCAGTGAAATTGCAGTATAAAATTAATCTGCAAGTAATCACAGTTTAGTAAGGATTTTGATTTGATTTGAGTTAATACACACCTTTTATGGATGTGGCTTGTGATATATAACTATATATATACTGTGATAAAGAACTATATACTATAAATATTGAAACATATTTAAATAAATTACAATATGAAAATAAAATAATATAATGTTGATGGATTAATGAGCCTATAATGATGCATGGCAATAGTATTTATTTGATTGAGATATACATTGAAATAAGATTTCTTGAACTTGATAGATTATATAGAATACCATTGTAATTCCTGATGTTATTAATGGACTGTAAATAGAATGAAATATGACAGTAATATTAAAAATGAACTGTATTGTTGCTATAAAGGAGAACTTTGCAGCTCTAATGTAAATTTGTAAATTTAGGTAAGATTTCTGTGGTAATAGGCATTCTGTGTTTATTCTACATTTATAATTAGGACGATGGTTGTGGATTAAAAGCTAAAACATTCAGCCCACACAAAAAAAAAAAAAAAAGTAGGTATGCCCACATATCCCCAAATAAAGATGGCACCAGTGGCATGGATAAAGGAAACAAGACCAATACAGGTCATGCTGTGATGGGGGTGAAGAGGTGACTGCACGTTGTGTTAAGTGATGATGTTTTGTAGTAAACCCATGATTAAGCCCTGCTGTGGGTGAAACACGTTAGGGGCATGGGTTTGGGTGGGAGTGAGCGGTGTGGTGTCATAAACCTTGGCTAGAGTTGACATTTTTGGTGAGCAGACCATTATTTGGATGGCAGACTACAGTGGAGCAAGAGCAGGCACCATAGTCCTGGCACCCGGCTGACTGCAGGGAGCTGGGGAGGATACAGACTAGTCTGTGAGCAGTGAAAGGGGTTGGGTTCATCCAACAGATATTAAAATTGTCACATTTAGCTTTTGCATAGTGTTGTATGCATTTGATCAAGCTGCAGATTGCACTGCCTTAGCTTTTCGCGTGCCTGCGCCATAGAAAAACTAGAGTTATTGCCGAGCATGCTTGCTCTCAGTTCAGTAAATTCTTCTATGTGTGTCACATGGTTGGTGCTCTCACTGTTTAGAGTAGGACGCCCACTACAAAGCAGGCTTGTGATGTAAATGCATGCAAGACCTCTGCTTTGAAACTAGAAAAGATCTTTTGGTGGTTGGTAGGGAGTCTGGTGGTTGGTCTGTTTGTTGGTTGGTAGGGAGTGAGTCAGGGATAATTTTGTTTGTTTGTTAACTTGACAATGAATAAGTAAAAACTTTCGACTTGTCTGAACAACTACATTATACTCTGATTACAACTTCCGACATGCTTAAAAACTGCCAAAACCTTCCCAATGGACACTTATACACGTATTTTAGAGGCAAACAATCTTTAATGCACCGCACTGTTCTATTACCACCAATGGTACAAAGGAAGAAAATTTGAATTGCACCTCGCACACATTCATGCCTTTCCTACTAATCCCTATAATTTGTAATGAAACTTCTTCGCAGCCTGGTCCCTACGTTTTGGTAGGGATTGAAACGAAAGGTATGCTTATCCATCGCAGTCAGATCACAACTGTCACCTGTTGATTAGTTCAGAAAACAAAACCAAGCATCTCAGTTGCTATGCAAAAACTGCTCTATTTAATTTCTTTCATATTTAGTAATTACTGTATATACTCGAGTATAAGCCGACTCGAATATAAGCCGAGGCACCCAATTTTACCACAAAAAAAACTGGGAAAACGTATTGACTCGAGTAAAAGCCTAGGGTGTCCATCTGCATGCCTCACTGTGTCCATGCCTCACTGTGCCCATGACTAGACTGACGTTTAACATGGGAGTCTATGGAAGGGGTGCCCGGCTTTGAAAACTCTGTGCTCCCACGGCCGTAGGTCCCCCAGACAATAAACTTTGCAAACTTATAGGAGGAGAAATGTGGCTACACGTGTGCCAAGTTCCGGGTCCAGAGGACCTAAGACCGGCCCGTACCGGGTCCCCAAAGTCATCAGAGAAATTACTGTTTAACATGGGAGTCTATGGAAGTGGTGCCCGGGTTTGAAAAATCTGTGCTCTCCGACCGTAGGTCCCCTGGACAACAAACTTTGCGCACTTGTAGAGAAAGAGTGGGGCTACATGTGTGCCACGTTTGGGGTCCAGGGGACCTACAGCCGGCCGGTACTGGGTCCCCAAACTCCGGGAGATCAGGCGCAAAAAGGTGACTCGAGTATAAGCCGAGGGGGGCATTTTCAGCACAAAAAAATGTGCTGAAAAACTCGGCTTATACTCGAGTAAATATGGTACTGCAATATCTACTATGTATAAAGTATGTAAAATAGTAATACAATAATACCATTTTCTGGTTCCTGTGATGTGTGTACCATTGTATCTTCATTTTTGGGCTTAGCTTCTGTTCTACCATGTTCTTCATCTGAGGACACAGTGTCAATTAGAATCTGGACCCTACTATAGAGCGTTTCCTGTACTTTGGGCTTTGTTTCTGGCACAATGACATCTTCAAGCAAACCTGGTATCGCTGGCTCAGAAACGTTTGGCCGCTTATCTTCAGGTGCATTAGGATCTCCTTTAGGTTCTTTAACAGCTTGTGAGGCTCTAACTGGGAGCTTTGACTTCTTAGAAGAACGACCAGTTCCACTGCTGTCCTCGCTGTGTGATACTAATCCATTGCTTTCTGATGATAAGCTTTTTGATGGGGAAGAACCCTTGCTTCTGGCATAGGTTGACCTTGGTAAAAAAGATGAACTTTTTCGGGGTGGAGCCACATGGACCATTTCATCTTCACTAGACGAAGCAAGTGGTATCCTTTGTGGTAAATGTTTTATTCTGTGTGAATACTCAGGATTTGACCTTTCTCCATTGTTAGATTTTATACTAGATTGGATGGGAATTGAACGAGATGGTTTTGCAGGTGGTTGCTGTAAATTTCTCATATCCGAGACTTCTTGCTCTGCAAGTGCATTTCCAGAGCTTTCAGCGCTCTTCTCCCAAAAGTTCTTTAGTGACATAAACTGTGCCTTATCTAGAATTTGCTCTTGCTCTGCTTCCATCTCTTTGAGTGAATGCACTTCAAAGTTTGCATTGGTTTTGACATTTTTATTGGTCTCTCCATCTGGGGAGGACAATGCCGAGTGCCCTGGTACAGCACCTGACTGATCCAATTGTAGAGAGGCTTCTGGGTTAAATGCTTCCCTACTTTTTCTTTTCACAGGTATTTTACTTGGACTGTTAGCGTCTTCCTTTGGGCTTTTCCCTGGAACAGATGTTTTTCTGCTTAATGGAATAGGTTTGGATGTGGAATTTTGGGGTACCCGCTCTGTGAAATCTGGCAAATGTTGCTCTATAATAAGACAAATATTTTTGTTAAAAGATAACAAGGCAAACAATCGTTAATACAGAATTTAAAATAATGTAATAATCGAATGTTTATTTTAGAGTTGTTACTTTTTCAAAGGTTTTCTTTTTCTCATCATGACACCTAACTAGCAATGGTAAAACCGTATTTAGCTCATCTTACCCCACTATTATACTACAGTCAGCATGTATGATTAAGCTAAAACTTCACATGGTAGCCCACGCGGTGGCACAATATAAGCACCAAATGATCTTTTATTTACATGGAAAATTGTAACTGGCAAGGCAAACCCCACCTGGCCAAAACTCTCCCCCTTAGCAGGCTTTGTCAGGGATGCCTGCTGTAGTTGTGGAATGCCTACCTAAAAGCTTAACTCTGATAAAAAAATAAAAAAATAAAAATAAATTAAAAAGTGATTGTAAAAGATTTAAAAAAAAACAAACAAACAACTCTATACCACCTTCCTGCTCTGTGCAATGTAATAGCACAGAGCGGCCCCAAACCTCCTCTTCTCGGGTCCCCCCTGGTGTTGCTGGCTCCTCCTCTCCGTCCAGTGCCCCTACCTAAAGCCGCTTCCCCCCCGTGCTCCCTCCCGAGACCCGCTGCTGCGTCCATTGACACAGATGGCGGGACTCCGCTCCGCCCCACACTCCCTCATCACTGGCTTTGATTGACAGCACTGGTAGCCAATGGCTCCTGATGCCCCAGCAAAGACCTGGACGTGAAGGGAAAGAAGAGATGCAGACATGCACAGCGCTAGATCGAATGAGGGCTCAGGTAAGTATTAGGGGGGGGGTGGGTGAGGCCCAAAATCAATGCCCAACCATTTTTTACCTTAATGGAAGGAATATATTATGGTAAAAAGATATTTAGGCTTTAGCACCACTTTAAACATAGTTTTCAAAGCCGTAGAGCAGGGATATGCAATTAGCGGTCCTCCAGCTGTTGAAGAACTACAAGTCCCATGAGGCATAGCAAGACACTGACAGCCACAAGCATTACACCCAGAGGCATGATGGGACTTGTAGTTTTTCAACAGTTGGAGGTCCGCTAATTGCATATCCCTGCAGTAGAGGATATAAATCCACTTTGTGTGAACCAAATGCCTTGGCAAAACCAGATGTTCCCTTGTATATGTAGCAGTGACAATCACTGTCCTGCACATAGCCTGTGCAGAGAGGAGAGCTGCGGGAGGAGTAATACAACAGGCTGCCTGTAGAGGAGGGGCAGATACAAGGCCAGTCACCCTGCACAAGGAGAGAGCAGCAGTCACCAGTCTTTATTACATGAAAGTGCAGAGGTTAGTTCATGCTAGATCACTAAAGTGAGCTGAACAGATGCACAGACGACACCAATTAAAAATACAAGTCTCTTGTATTTAGACCATGTTTAGCTTTAAGTTTGCCTGTTCTGCAATCCAACTCATCCAAACTGACTACAGTGCAAAAAACAATACCAAAAAATGAAGTGTAGCCTGTAGGCTAAAATGTGTTATACCATACTCCGGAAACATCAATAGTCAGCCTTAATATGGTTAAATCAATGTGAATATCTCAATAATTAGGTATCCTCTATATGCACATTACCTTGCTCATGCGGGCATCCTGCATCGGCAGTAGAGGAAAAGGTAACATCATGTACGCTATCTGCTGCTGGGATATCATGGCTCAATCTTTTCTATAAAATTATTGCAAGGATTAAAAAAAATACAAAGATTACAGATAAGTGGTTATAAGTAGCAAGTGCCATCAACCTGTTACTTCTATAATGTGTTTTCAAAGCAAAATTGACTGTACCTGAAAGGATACATCTTTTTTAGGTTTTTGCTTTGTGTGGTCTTTAAAAGCTTTTTTTGGCCATACTTCTCTCTTGCTCTCCTATGACCCAGAGCGAGTCGATTCCCACTGTCAGCTGACGTGGCGGAGCAGATCAAGGCTTTGGAAGGATCCTGACCATTTTGTTGGAATCAACCTAGTTGCCTGATTGACTGCTGTCTCCCCCTCTCAGCGCACAGCTAAGGGGCAAAGCTAGCTGTGCATGTCCCCTCTCCAGCCCAGCGCTCTAGTGAGTGCTGGAGGGGGAGGGCAGAGAGCGGTGACTGACAGTCACTGTTCTCCACTCTTGGCAGACCAAGAACTGAGCAATCAGCAATGTGCTCAGTTCTCGGTCTTAGAGCCAACGTAGGACAGTTGCAGCATAGAGGCAGGTTTTTTTTTTTTAAAACACACAAAAAACCAAGACATCTTAAATCACAAAAGCTTATATGGCCAAAATTATGTGGACACTGCTCAAAATTATTCAGTTTCCCAGAGAAGGGTACTGTTAATGCAAAAGCATACACAGACATTTTAGACAAAATGTGAGCTTTTAGTTTTGTGGCAACAGTCCTGGCCTCAACCCTCAAATACTTTTAGCTGTCTCTTTGTCAGTTTATTAGGAGCAGTCCTGAAATTCAGGCACTAAAAAAAAGAGACTGCTCATTCTTCTATAGCTTCTAAAAGCCTCTTTGTGTAAAGGTGCAGACACCTTGCTTTGCCTGCTTTCAGACTGTTGCCAATTTAAGTGTTCACTAATAAAACACTATTGAAATTCAAAATGCACTTAAAAGGATAACGAAACCCATGAACATAAATGTAATATACTGCAGCTTAGATGTGGTGGTTACATTAGTGTTCATATTTTTGAATATCTTCCTTCTTAGCTATCTTTTGTAAGTCAACAATTGCCCTGCACCCCATGTAACCGAGATGAAGAGATCAGGACATGTTTGATGGTCTATTTCATTAGAGCTGTCTAGGGTTACAATCATGGCTCCCTCCATAGATACAGTGGAGGAGTAATGTAGCCATTCAGTGACAGGAAGTGTGTTACTGGCAGGATCACCAGGTAAATCTAAAAACAAAAGAAGCTTGAAAAAAGAATGTAGCCACTAAATCAAGGACTAGTAAGCGGCAATATAAAACTAATCAAAAAAAAGTAAAAATTAATTACCAAGCATCCTCGCCCAATAGCTACCATGGTCAGTGATTATTTTCAAAAAAACGTATTCCGCCATTTTGACTCTGTCATATACTGTATAGGCCACATTAGCGGGCCTGTGCAAAGTGTCTACTTGCACTTCTTTTTGTTAGATGGCTTTAAAGTGGTTAAAAGGACACATTTACCAGTTTAATATGCCAAGTGTTCTCACTAACTGATCAAATGCTGCATGATATATGTTTTTTTTCTATAACAAACAATATAAAAAGAATGTGTTAAGTTTCTATGTTAAAAGAAAATATATATTAGACTAGTTAATAACTGCATATGGGGTGATTTCACTGTGGTTCATGGGCATCTGACCAGCCAATGTCCCGATTGTGCACCTTTGACCACAAAGTCAGACTCATCAAAGAAGCATAAATAACTAGAGTGAGTGGTGAATTAAAGCTGATCTTCATCTTTCCTGTCACTTTAAATAGTTTGTTTGGACCAAGCTGGTCCAAACTATTTCCTTCACTAAGCGCTGTTTGAACTGTATGAAGCTTCAGCTACATACAGTACACCGTGTCAGGTTCAGACCGAGACTTCCCATCTCTCACCCAAAACAAAACAGATTGAGTGGCACTTAGCCCTTCATAGGCAGCTTTGTATTCTGTGAATGAATTCCTGATTGGCTGAGTCTGACTGTGTGACATCATCAGCCCGCTCTCCGCCAATCAGATGAAGCTTTGTATTCATTTACAGAATACAAAGCTGCCTTATGAAATGCTGAGCGCCCCACAGACCGACTCTATTTTGTTCCAGGTGTGAAACGGGAAGTCGCTGCCTCACAGCTAGAACCCAGCACTGTGTACTGCATTTAGCTGAAGCTACATACAGCGTTCAGAGCCAGTGCAGCACTTTGTGAAGGGAATAGTTTGTTTGGACCAGCTTGGTCCAAATAAACTATTTAAAGTGACAGGAAACATGGAGATCAGCTTTAAACCAGCAACATTTTACTTGTATGCAACAGCAAACTTCCAATTAAAATACCATTAACGGAAAAGAGACAAGTGTATTAACTCTACTCACCTTTTCAGGTACATACTGGGTTGATGACAGAGGCTCAAAGGATGAATCTATCGTTCGCTGGGACTCAGTTTCTGGTTTACATTTTCCATCTGTGGGACTGGAAGTGTACAAAGAAGTGACTCTGTGGTGCAGATATATTTTGTTTATTTCTAGGTGTCTGTTAATGCTAAGAAGAGCAGATTTTGCAAACATCTAGGTATTTGTAGACTTGTGTAGTATCTCTGCTCTTGCAATGTCTATACACCAGTTTATATGTATCTATTTAATTTATTGTGTGTTATTCTATACAGCATTGATCTGAGATGATATGTGCATTTTCTTTCTAAACTACCGTATATACTCGAGAATAAGCCGAGGCACCTAATTTTACCACAAAAACTGGGAAAACGTATTGACTCGAGTATAAGCCTAGGGTGTCCATCTGCATGCCTCACTGTGTGTCCATGTGCATGCCTCACTGTGCCCATGCATAGACTGACGTTTAACATGGGAGTCTATGGAAGGGGTGGCCGGCTTTGAAAAATCAGTGCTCCCCGGCCGTAGGTCTACCAGACAACAAACTTTGCACACTTATAGAGGAAGAGTGGGGATACATGTGTGCCAAGTTTGGGGTCCAGGGGACCAAGACCGGCCGGTACCGGGTCCCCAAAATCACCAAAGAAATTACCGTTTAATGTGGGAGTCTATGGAAGGGGTGCCTGGCTTTGAAAAATCGGTGCTCCCCGGCCAACAAACTTTGCACAATTGTAGAGGAAGAGTGGGGATACATTGGGGTCCAGTGGACCTATGGCCAGCTGGTACCGGGTCCCCAAAGTCCGGGAGATCAGGCGCAAAAAGGTGACTCGAGTATAAGCCGAAGGGGCATTTTCAGCACAAAAAAATGTGCCGATAAACTTGGCTTATACTCGAGTATATACGGTAAGTGTATTCATAGATGTGAAATAGACCTTGCAAAAATAGAACATCGAGACTACCCATAGTCCTACAATACTAGTACAAAGACATACATAATTTCAAGTTAAAGGCTCATTCATCTGTAACCTGGATGTAGAACTGCTGCAGAACGTCTTCCTTTGTTGCTGCTGTATTATCTTTCTGCAGTGTGGACAGTGTTAAACTGAATATTCATTAATGCAAGAGTGAAGCATGCATCTTTAAAGGAGATCACCATGCAATGCTCATCTAAGGAGTGCCTCCAGTGCAGTGGGCAGCCATCTTGGCTGGGTCTGGATCATTCCTGGAGGACAGTGATTGGCTGATGCAACAATGCAAGGAAAAGCGAGTCTGCTGAGAGGAAAGAGGGTCAGATGAGGATGGAAACGAGGGACTGTCTCAGCAGGACTGAAAAAGAGGAATCACAGCAACTTCTATCCCTGTCTGAGGATTTGAAATTGCTCAGAGCATGAAGAGGGCACCCTGGGTGTGGTAAAAGACTAACATTATATAAGTTCATCTGTTGTCTGATGGAAACTGTTGTGCTTTCTTCAAGAACCACAATGTTGACTGTCATAACAAGATGGGCTTGCCTTTATATACTACCAGGTGAATGCAAATTACTTCTGTTAATTACTGTTCCTCATAATTATGCAGGTGTTTAACCAGATCTCTCAGAGTAACAGAGGGGGCTAGTGGGAAGAGGGAGGTGGCAGGAATAAGGAAAGGGGGGAAAAAAGTCAATTAATTACTAGATGGAAAAATATTAGGTAGAACTTGGTGTACAAAGACCTCTTCCATTAAAACTAAGTACAGCAAGCACATAGCTAAAAACAACCAAAAAAAAAAAAAAAACAGTACTTGTACCATTTTAGTGTTCTATCAGCAGTCATCCTTTTCACACAGCAACAGGCTCTCACAGAAGACAGAGCAAGAGAGAGACCTGAACATCAGTCAGCTCACATATGTATATAAGGCCTGTGGACATCTGAGACTTTTAGATTTGTAATATTTCGCTTTTGCAAACTTTATAGTTCTGTTCATGCATTTACACTGTTTTTTTTTTGTTTGTTTTTTTAACTCTGCAGAAGATCTTCTCCGTAGAAGTTACTTTGCATTTTTGCAGATCTACACATCTGCCATGGTTCCTTTTTATGCATTTTAAATTCAGAGGTTATGTAAGGCTTCATGTAATTTTTGGCTTGGAGCCTGTGGAGGTCTGAAGACTGCCATGTTTTTTCATGAATCTCAATAGTTGATAGTGACAGGGAATTCATTTTTTGCCTTGAATTGCCCTCAATGGAAGTCATCTGTTTTGGTTTACCTGTCGTACACTTATAAGACCATGCAGGCTTCAGAAGACTGCGTGGTCTGAGAACTGACAGCTGCTAGGAGGGAGTACAAAAGTTACAGAAAACACCAATTCAGCCAGCAGAGCAACCAACTGGAAAAGCTTTAAGGCTTTTTTTAAACGCAAAGCAAAGCTTAAAAACTGACAGCAACAGATTTTAGTTCATTGAATTGAGATAACTAAACACTGACCTTTGAGGTCCTTGAGCAACAGGCTCTGCACATGCAGCCACGTTCCATATCTCCTCTTTGCTAATATTGCCGCTTCCATTTTCGGAATCTTTAAATAATAATAAAAAATAATAATAGTAAAAAAAAATTGAACCGTTTACTGTTACACTTAACTGAAACTTGCGCAGGTTAACAGTGAACATGCCACTTGAGCGGACGTATAGCGAGGAGGCTACCCCCCCAGTCCAGGGCCTCATCTGCACCCCCCCCTCAGCCCAGGGCCTTCACTGCACCCCTCCAGTCCAGGGCCCCCTCTGCACCCCCCCAAGTTCAGGGCCCCCTCTCCACCCCCCAAGTCCAGGGCCTTCTCTGCACCCCCCGCCCCAAGTCCAGGGTCTCCTCTGCACCCCCCCCGCCCAGTCCAGGGCCTTCTTTGGAGCCTTCCCTTCTCTGGGATGCCTCACACAGAAAAGATATAGGCTGTCCCTAGGAGGGAGATCTGCCTGTCAATTACACTTGATCAGGCAGCAGTGACACCATGAGAGCAGCGGTTCCCAGTGCAGGTGGGGGTGGAACCCCTGGCGGCGCCTCCTGGATGCATCACCCGGGGCAGGCGCACCCCCCCCCCTAGTTTCGGCCCTAGTTAACACATACTAATACTTGCCCTAAGCTCCTGAAGAAGCACAAGTTAAAGAATTTTAACTTGCATTATCATGTTTTAGTAAATTTGTAAGAAAATATATACTTTAAGACTTTTTTTTTTATCTTGGTGCCTATAAAGTCTATTAGGGTTCACTAACAAATTTTGCTATAAATTTTGGGATGTGGCACTGTTTTAACTATACTCACATCCAAAGTACCACCCTGTGAGAATGCAAATATACTCTATTTAAGAGTGAACAAACCAAATGTAAATGAATAAATCAACGTTCAAAAATGCATTCTAAAAATATTTGTTTTTTATTTGTTTACAGTACCAAAGTCTGAAAATTGTAAATGTTTGTAATATTTAAAGGTGTTTACTTTTGTTATTTTAAAAGTGACATACTGACAGACAAATGACACCAACTACTAAAACACACAAAAAAAACACAGCTGCACAATTATTTCTTGAAAATTTAACAATGATTTTTTTTTTTAGATTTGCTAGGTTATAGAGAAAATGGAGAAATGTTAATTGTGCCCAAGTAGTACCCTAAAACATGTACCCTTTTGTCTGGAATTCTTCCTGAAAATAGCGCACTTCCTTGTATGCAAATGTGCCTAGGCACTCCCATGAGATCTAAGGCATTGCTGCTCTGACTGCTAATCTCAGGAGATTTACAGTGAGATGGGATTATGTCACTACTGTACTGCTTACTGTTCTTCTTGCTGGAGACTCTGACATGAGGAAGAGAAATACCAAAATACCAAGATGGCCACCTCCACACAGCGAAAAAGTGTACAACAAGGCATGATAAGTCAGTAACAGGGAAATATCAACTGCAGGGGGACCACAGGTAACACTGGTGACTAGTTCTATGCCTCCTGCCTGCCTTTTTTTTTGGACACAGATTTCAGAGTTCAGTTACTTTTAAACGCCTATTAAAAAGTCTGATTTATCTATTTATAAGTGATAGATATGACTCACATTCATGAGCTGACATTTTTCAATCATAAAGACCACTTCTTCCATGTAACGTGTAGCGCCCCTTTACTTTTCAGGGGTGCTATGTACTTAAATTTAGGGGGTTGGTCTGAGCTAGTAGCCAGGCTCAGACCACTTTGATTGTTAGTATTCGCTTCTGCCTATGTGATGTAGCCTGATGTACAGTTCCATGTGGCCTGTAGGTGGCGCTGCCACATCAGGTCAGGGTTGAACCGTGGGTGACATTGCTATGCCTTAGGGGGTCTCTCTCGGCAGTGGTGCGGTGGGCGTGGTTGGCCTGCTGTGCATGCTGGGAGGGGATACATAAGGGGCAGACGCCATCTTGAGAGGAGACTGGAGCGCTGGGGAGTGAGCGGTTTGCGCCGCCCGGCCCTCCAGGCCAGGGGTGCGCGCATGTATCAGTCTCAGGCACCTTTAGCCTGGGGCTGCAACTGCACTAGTGGGCCCAGCACCTTTAGCTGGGGCCTATCTTAAGAAGAGGAATCCCAGGGTGCCCGGGAGAGGGTGGACCCGCTCTAAGAAGAGGAGACCGGGGGAAGACCTTTCTGATGGACCAGTGAGAGTTCACGGGGAAAGAGAGGCCTGGTTACCTTCTGGAGGGATTCAAAGATCCGTCACAGGCCTTGCAACGTGCCATCGCTGGCACCTGTCCTTGTGTTGCAAATGCTGAGAAGTTTGGGACTTAAAGATTCTGTGGCAGAGGATCTCCCGATCGTATCTCTAGGAAACGTAAAGTGAACGTTCGAGCATCACTCCGGCTGCTAGGATCCACTCTTAGGCCCCTTTCACACTGAGGCGTTATTACAGCGCTATTTTTACAGCGAAAACGCAGTAAAAACGCCTGAAATAATCCTGCCCCAGCATTCTCAATGTCAAATCTCTGAGGGCTTTCACATTGAGGCGTTGTGCTGGCTGGGCGTTGAAAAAAATCCTGCAAACAGCTTTTATAGAGCAACTTTAGGGCGCATAAAATAGCGCTGTAAAAATGCCTATCCCCATTGAAATGAATGGGAACCGCGGTAAAAACGCATAGGCATAAGCGTTATTTTAAAAAATAACGCTAACGCGTATGCGTTTTTACCGCGTTCGCGCTATTTTTTGTGCGAACGCAGTAAAAACGCGGTAAAACCGCATACGCGTTAGCGCTATTTTTACCGCGAACGCGGTAAAAAAATCATTTTTTTTGCGTTTTTTCAACGCCTCAGTGTGAAAGGGGCCTTACAGGGGACTATCCGGGTGAGCTAAACCTACCTCGGGATCGAGTAGCGACTATTGTACCAGTTTGTGCCTGGACCCATCTCCCAAACCTTACTGTCCTTTCTTTCATCCACCCTTCCTGTCTGCTGAACTTGAACCTTGCTTATAAAATAAACTCAGCATTGGAGTTAAAGTGGTGTGGACATTGGCCTTCCTGAGGAAAAATAAATAGAGACTTGTCCCTACACTCTAGGAGACAAGAACTGGTTGAAGGGGATAACTTGCTGCAGGACCCAAAATTGTTAACACCGCTCAACCTCTTAAAACAGGAGTGTACGGGCATATAGCGTGGTGTGCCTTGACCTGCAAGTGAGCCAAAAGGCAGGAAAAAGGTCCGTGTGCTACAAACGTCTGCCTTTATTTGCCACAAAACATAACCCCTATGCAATTTCAGACATACAACCTACCTTTCATACTACTATTTATAATATTCTACTTCCATTTATATTGAATGTAATCACCATTTCTTGTTGCCTTCTCTAAAACTGGAAAACCCCTATGTCTATTGAAAGACAAGCTGTTAATCAATGGATTTGATGCACAATTACATATTAAAGCATATCTAAACTCAAGATAAAAATATAATATATTATATATATATATATATATATATATATATATATATATATATATATATGCGCATTAGTTCTCTTTTTTTGAATAAGAACATTTTTTGGCCAGTACAGAAAAGATCTGTTAATCTTGCCAGAAATGCAATGTCCTTGTCACTTCCTGTGAGTTGAAAAGTTAGCACAATGATATCTCTTTTTTGTAAAACACTATTTCCATTAATCCTCCATGTCACAGAGATGAACAAAGGCAGACGTGTCTGAAGTCCAGCCTGTGTGACAACCTTGGCTCCTTCCAAAGATACTATAGAGTGCAGATACAAGCTAACAGGAAGTGTGTCGTTTACAGCATTTCTAGGTGAACAAAAGCAGAAAGAGCCCAAAAAAAATAAAAAAAAAAGGGTAAAAAGGCAAAATGCAGATGCCCTATCTAAGGGCCGGTAAGCTGAAATATATTACGTTTTGGGTTTAGCTATGTTCATTTACACAAGCACTTGCCAGAAAGACACATATGCATGCGGAAAGGTTAATATTCCTTGAGTCAAATCAAGGCTTTTTACAGAGATCTCTTACCCCAAACAATTTCAAGCCTGTTACACACTGTTGGAATTTTATGCCCCTGTTGAAGTCTTTGCAGTCGAAACGTGTCGGGATGGCATACTGCACCCCACATTGCTTTTATTTCTGTGATCACTTTTATTGTATTGTCAGTTCACATGACAATTTTATTTAATAAATCCTGTCACGGTTTTATTGACCTGCACCATTGGGAGTTTCCCCTTTGTTTCTACTTTTTCCACCTTTGTTTGCTTGGAGCCTGTATGCTGGAGAAGTGTTGGACCTGCATTTCTATCCATTGGATTTCCCTTTCAAGACCGTTTGAGACGTCCATGGCATCCTGTTCCACGGTTCCTGGCCGCTGAGACCTCAAGCCTATCTGACCCACTATCGTATGATCGATGAGTCCACCGGTTGCGGTAAGAGTACCCCATCCAGTTTATTACTTCAAGTGTTTCTACAGTCAACATTTGGTTTTCATCACCTTTGTGGGAAGATATACATAGAGTGTGTCCAAGACATATGGACTTGCTTCCTTCACCCATTTGAGTTGACACATTTTGAACCCGCATAGGGTTCTTTTTGTTTGTTTTTTCATGTCATATGGACTTTTTTTCTTTAATTCACTCATCTATGGATTTGTT
Organism: Rana muscosa; assembly: GCA_029206835.1. Classification (NCBI taxonomy): domain Eukaryota; kingdom Metazoa; phylum Chordata; class Amphibia; order Anura; family Ranidae; genus Rana; species Rana muscosa. Next base: position 159,652,184 of record CM055125.1, on the reverse strand, counting down.
AATATCCATTTAAGTTTATTTCACTATACAGGTTGTGTAGACTTGTTACACAGATTAGTGTTTATTTTATATACACTCCATTGTGATTGATATCACATTTAGTTTAACACTATTTTGTTGGTTGTCACATCATATTGAGTGTTAATACCCTTTACTATTTCGGTTAGCGACGCACTATTTATTTTATTTATATTTTTCACTGTTGGAATTTTGACTGACTCAGAGGAACAGTGGATGGCCCTGCCGGCTTGACAAACGTCAAGTACTCAGTCAACATTTGTAAAAAAAGCTGTACTGAAAATGGTCAGCCAAACAGTGCAGCACTTTACCAAATAAAGGGAAACAGTACAACTACAGTACAATTCAAGACAAGAGGGTGGGGGGGAGGGGCTGCTCAAAAAAGCTTACAATCCAAAAAGGGAAGGTCAAGTGATACAAATGGTAGTAACAATTTAAAAGAAAAGGGGGGGGGGGGGGTTGTTTGAAAATGTAAAAGTCACTTGTTAGCTAGAGTTAGGATAAACTTCCCTGAAGGCACAGGTTTTCAGGGATCGTCTAAAGGCAAAGTAGGAGATAGCCATAGAGGTTGGGGTAGGGAGTTCAAGAGGATGGAAGAGCCTCTGGAAAAGTCATGAGCATGAGTATGGCAGGAGGGGACAAGGAAGCTAAAGAGCCGAAGGTCTATGGGCGAGTAAAGTGGACAGTTTGGGTGATATTTTGTGATGAGGTTGGTAATCTAGCAGGTGCAGAGTTGTAAGTGGCTTTATAAGTGGTTTGTTAACATGCTGAATGCAAATTCAAGTGAAGGAATTGATAGAGAGGGGAGGCAAACACTCGACAGTTGGTAAAGTGGAAGAGTCTGGCAGCAATCTCTTTAAAACCAGTGTCATGGGTTTGTTATTTTGTACCCCTACAAAATCTTATCCTATCCACACAGTTTAAAAAACAAAACAAAACAAAAAAAAAAACCTTTAGGCTGGGTTCACACTTAAATTCAGATGCTCACAGCAGGGGGTCCGGTGCGTTCTCATTTCAGGGATGAATCAGGCCTGGATTTTTGTCCGGATTTGGACCTGAAACTGAGCCAAAGACCCACAGGACCCTCGTGCAATGCGCTCTGTGGCCGCCCCAGAGATGTGTGAACCAGCTCCATTGAGAGCCGGTTGCAGTCTCCGGTCATGCAATTTGGATGCGGGGAAACCCACATCCAATTCGCATTAGTGTGAACCCAGCCTTATTGACTAAAAGGACATAGCTCTACATACTAATTAATGGTGTATTTCCACATCATTGTTGATGACCCATGCAAGTGTATCCTTGAAAGAATACATGCCCAAAAGGACCATGTGCTGGAGGTAACATAAGGGTGCACGGTCACATGCATTGTATACTTGCTCTGACTAGGGTATTACTAAGAGCCTTGGAACCTACCCCAGCTACTCTCAGCTGGTAGTCACTGTCATTTGACAGCAATCATACAATAATACAGTTTTCAATAAACTGCTTTACTAAAAAAATGAATTGCTCTCTGCCATTTACCATCACTAGGCAGAGAGAGACTGACTGCTATACTTGTATTTGGCTGCATATCTCGTCACATTCAGTGTCACATTAGTAAACATTTCCTATGGGATCTAATCCACTCCAGGACTTGGTTTTAGCCACTTCCTGTTTAGAGAGAACATCACCTGATATGGGCAAACATAGGAGGGGACCAACAAATGTAATAAACTCAGGGCACTGCTGTTTGGGCTGGCACTGTCCCAGGGCGGATTAGAGAACACAAACTAAAATACAAACTAGCAGCATAGAAATCTTAAAGATCGTGAGGCAATTAGTTGTTCTGTTTACAGAAATATCTACAATATAATGTGCAAATACTGAATATATGGGCAAAATACCTTGAGGGAATGTTAAAATGTAGAGCAAAGTGTTATTCTAAGTGAAAGAGAGACTTATTAATGGGTGGAAAAAATAAGGAGAAAACTTTGGAAAGACATGCAGTCGTGCTCTGAGCACCAAATGATTTTCCACACAAATGATCATTATACAATAGTGACCTTCTGGGAAAAATCCAACGTGACTGATCGATTTTCCTGCACATGAAGCCTTAGTCAGCGACTACCTGCCATGCTTATGGAGTGCAAAGGGATATTAAACCAGATCCAATACAGCGTCCTAGTTCAAGCTAAATCTACCCTGTTAGCACATACTGTGTGTGCGCGTGTGTACAGTATATGTATAATATTTATACACACACACACACATTATTCTGAACAGACTGTGGCTCCTCAACAAATATGTGCACAGGGTATGCCAGATGTGCCTAGGCACACCCTAATAACCCCATACAGTGAAGATTCCCCATCCCCCCACAGCACTATCAGCTTCCCTCCTTTACTTTTTTTCCGGCTGCTGCGGGCACACGGGTGTCTCACGCTGCCTAGAGCCAGCACAGTCCCCACCACTGCATGTATGGGAAAGAACAGAGGGCTTAATCTGCTCCTTCTCCCACCCCTACATCTCTATGTCTGTCTGGGTTTGAAACTTGAAGCCCAGCAACCGGCAGATACATTGTGGATGAAAGGTGTCAATGCCTGAGCCTCCATCCTGGGGTAAGTGAGCTCACCATCCTCTGTCTGAAATTGAAGTCTACCCCCTTCCTTCGAGTGAGTACACCATGGTAAGGGGGCTCAGATGTAAGGGGTGCTTTGTAGACTCTGATGTAAGGTGGGCTTTGTTAATCCTGATTTAAAGGAGGAATGCTGGCAACTCTGATGTAAGTGGGGGCTTTGGTGGGCAGAAAGCCCCTTGCTTCAGAGTCCACAACGTTCCCCATTAAAAAAAAATGGTGTGTGTTGCTAAAGTGTTCGGCTTGAAAAAAGGTAGTAACCCTGACACACACACACACACACACACACACACACAGGAACGTAAAACAATATGCTAGGTTCCACAAGTGCGTGAATACGTGCCACAGATCTGGTCTACGAAAAACCTTTGTTAACTGCAGCAATAAACAGACTGACCATACAATCTTTCTACAGTCAACTTTTGATTTACCAAAACTATGTGATACTGTATGTAGCGGGTATGTACTTTCCCGGGTGTAATTTGAACCTGGCAGAGACATTAGTGATGTGTAATTCCCTGCAGCCCAGCAGGTGGCGCTGTCGCCCTGGCCTGGGGTTGAATCATTGCTGTGTGCCGTGTCTCCTTTTTGTCCTCCCTCGGCAGCGGTATGGTGGGGCGGGGAACCCGCCGTGCTTGCTGGGAGAGGGTATAAAGGGGCCGGCCATCTTTGTCACGGGGTCGAGTCCCAGGTACCTTCAGCCTGTGGATGGTGGTTCGTGTCGGTCCGTTAGGCGGCCTAGGCCTAGAGGACAGCCATGGGTCGTGTTCCATCCCAGGCACCTTTAGCCTGGGGTGAGGTACTCTAAAGGAGGTCTGGAGCTCAGTGCCCAACACTGAGTTCCGCGAGGGAAGGAGATCCTAGGGAACCCCGGGGTTGGGAACCCGAATCCGGAAGGCGTAATGGACTGGGGGGAGCTCCTCACTTGAAGACCTGGTGCAGCAGATTGCCGGTGACAGGTGAGACTCTCATCGGAGACCGCCTGGAGGGAAATCTCCCCTCGCTCGGAGACCGCAGCCCACTTTCAGGGAGGAAAGTGGAGAATACATTGTGTCTGGGCCTACTTGCATCCACACCTCCTTTTCTGTTCTGTTTCTACAAGGGAGTTCAACTGATTGTGTTCATTCGAGAAGAATAAAGGAGTGTTGGACTTTAATGGTGTGGGGCTCATTTCCTGACAGACATTGTTCAAGGTAACTCTCGGTGGAGGCTCCAGGTGCACAGCACTGACCCGAAGGTAAAAGAACTTTGCTTGTATCAAACTGACACCTGTGGTGACGGCCAGGCTTGGTGTCCCCGCTCCCTTCCCCTCTGAAAGGTACCCCTAGACAAGAGACAGACGAGCTGAAGACGAAGAGGGGAGTGAGGAGGGCGCTACATGTATATAAAGACAGGCAAGCCCCTTGCACTACATAGTTAATGATTGTAGTCAGAGTGCAAAGTGTGTGGTGAGCGTTCTTTCAGCTTGATTCATTCTATTTAATTTCTAATCTAGCATTATAATGGCTTGGGTTGCATTTTCTTTTGTAAAAACTGCACATGAAGTGGTATATACAGTATGAATATACTCTACAGAATTTAGATCATCATACATTTTATATCCAGAATATGTTTATCCATTGAAGGAATACAGAAAAAAATCTGCGCTCAGATGTGGTGCTGAGGGTGTGTTGCTTCTCGGTTTGCCCAACTAATGTGCATGGTTCCAAAAAGTCTTGCTGCCTTCACAGAAACATGGGTGTCCTTATAGACACTAAAAACAACAAAAGAAAGGGGCGCATCGACCTAGGGCATAACCAACATAATTTAATTTTGAGACATAAAAAGTTATCTATTTACAAAACGCATGACAAGCACGGGCATGTAAAATGATGCAGACGAGACAACCCCTGGAACCTCAGTACTCAGCCAGTGGTAAGGAAAGCTCGAGTCGTGGCATCCAAAAGGCTTACGCATTTTTGGGGTCGAGCCCTTTCCTTGGTTGAAATAAGCCTTATAGGATACAGCTATAAGGCTTATTTCAACACACACCAAAGTGCCCATGCACAGTTTGGTGTGTACTGCAAGAGTTTTACATTTTTTTGGGAGGGCGCGTGTGATCAGCACAGGGCCAATCAGCACTCTCTAGACAGAAGGGTCCTGCAGCCTCATAGGACAGTCAAAGAAGAATGAAAACCCCTCCTACAAACTTTAACCAGTGCTAAGCCAGCAACTGATAGAAGTCACAAGACTGCTACATACTACTGATGAAAAAAGGGTATTTAGCAGTTTGTAATTACTAAAATAACTGCATCTCCATGGTCTGTGTACTGTGGGAGACCAGATATAGTGAATGCAGGCTCCTGTAACACTTTAAATTAGAAGTGGTATTTTGATATTTGTAAGAACATAGAAGAATAATAATAATTTTATAATCTTTAGCAACCCGTCAGATTACAGTTTATAGTCATCAGATAAGATATTATACAGTAGAAAAGGTGAATTTATATACAATGCACATCATGTCTTGATACATTCTTTATTCACAGAAAAAGAATAAACAATGGATACCAGTTATTACAGATCAGCAAATCATTTAAAGATTCAGGACATATATTAAACTGTTAAATAATTCAGAACAATCAAAGGTTGCATGGCCTATTTAAATAAGGTGGACGTTTTATTATTGGCCTGTTTGCAGAAGACTGCAAATAAAACTCAGCTGTGATACGCCAGCATCATAACTTGTGAACAAAGCAGTATTAAACCCAAAACCAAAAATATATTGTAGCTTACTAATCATGTGGTTGCTGCATTCGTTTTCTTCTGTAGGTTTTATTCCCCCCCCCCCCTGGTTTTCATTTGGTGATTTGGCCAGTAAACACACCTCCTGTATTAGAGGGCCCCCACTCTGGATGAATGAGCACAGGGGGAACAATTTGACAGTAGCATTGTCAGTCTGGGGGGAGGGGAGTATTAGATGTACTAGCAGATTTAAATACACTAACAAATTGAACCCAAACACCAGTTAACACACCTTACAAGTATTTCCAGTAAACAGTTTATTTTATTTTCGGGATAAAAGGTTTTACATAAATACAACTAATCAATGCAAGTTCCCTTGCCAGTGTTGAATAGTTTGTCTCATCCTTATAACTGATAGCAAGAGTGGTTTTTCTTTTGAAAAACAACAGACTAACTGGCTGAAGCACCAGATGAAAATAGAAGAAAGTCTAAAAAAAAGAAAATGAATGCAGCCATCACATCTAAGAATTGGTAAGCAGCAAGATAATAAATATTTGCTTTTGGATTTATTACATTAGTATGATATCATTAAAAAAAAAAAAAAAAAATTCTTAAGTAGGTTAGGAAAAAGAAGAATGTATTCCTGGTAAGATAAAGTCCAGGAACATTTCATTTGAGTAGCACAATATAAAATACTGCCACAAGTTATTGGCCGAAAAGCTGCAGCATTATATGCAGGACTGGATAGAGAAAGACCAAGTAGGCCCCGTACCTGGCAGGGAAGCAAGGGACAATGTTTTGAGAACGATTTTATTAATACATAGAGTTAGGAGAGGTAAAAAGACAGCCCTTCTGTCAATTGATGCCAAAAAGGCATTTGACCGGGTGAATTTGGATTACATGCTCTTAACACTACAACATTTAGGTTTAGGCCCGTGTAGGCTTAAATGGTTTGAGGCACAGTATTCTAAACCGTCTGCGCAGGTCCGGGTGAATGGGACTGTGTCACAACCATTTCTTTTATATAATGGACTGAAGCAAGGATGCCCGCTCTCTCCCCTTTGGTTTATGTGCTGTCCCTAGGACCCATCTTGGTGACAGTTTGAGCAAATCGGGAGAAACAGGGCATAGAGGTAGCAGAAAAGGAACATAAAGTCTCTGCTTTTGCTGATGACATATTTGTTGTATGTATCGAATCCAAGACAAATATTGTCCAATATCCTGAAGGAATTCAAAAGGTACAAGACGATCTGAAATTTTAAATCAATATAGATAAATCTGAATTATTAAATATTTCTGTCCCTCAAGGGGTGTCCAGGACCATTAAACTTTTGTAAATAGAGGGGTTTGAAATACTTGGGTATAAATACACCATATTGTCAAAAGTATTGGGACGCCTGCCTTTACACGCACATGAACTTTAATGGCATCCCAGTCTAAAGCCTCGTACACACGATCCGATTTTTGGCCAACTGGAGCGTCAGACTTCTGTCAAAAAAGGCGTGTGCCTGGATTTTGTCTTGCATACCATTGGCACACAATTGTCGGTCAAAAAACACAAATGTAGTGACGTACTACATGGAATTTCAGCTCTTGAGCGCCACACTTAGGGCACCTTCTGCTAATGTCGTGTTTGGTGAGCATTGATCCCGAGCAGTGGCGGAATTATAGGGGTTGCCATGGCGACTGGGCCCCTTGCTATAGGGGGCCCTTGAGGTCCCCCTGTATACTTTGATACGAGGAGCAGCATCCCCGCTCCTCAGCCGAACTGTACTCGGCACTGTGCAGGGAGCTGGTCGCACTGCTTAGAGACCTAAAGTGAAAGCAGTGCTCTTTATCTCCCCCTACAGTGCAGTATTCGGCAGGAAGGGGTAAAGTAAATGTCTGCCGTTTTTTGTAAGACTATCTATCTATCTACTGTATCTGTATGTGTGTTTATGTGTGTGTGTGTGTGTGTGTATGTGCATGTATTTGTATATGTGCATGTATATATGCATGTGAGTGTGCATTGTATGTGTATATGTTTGATGGGCCGCAGTGGCTGCGTCTGATGGGCCGCAGTGGCTGCGTCTGATGGGCCGCAGTGGCTGCGTCTGATGGGCCGCAGTGGCTGCGTCTGATGGGCCGCAGTGGCTGCGTTTTTCAGTTTGCTTGCGCCCCCCTAAACATTTTGGATAGCAGCCACCACTGGTTTATGTGTGTGCATATATATATGTGTGTGTGTGCATATACAGTATATGTGTGTGTGTATTATGCGTGTGTGTGTGGTTTTTTAGATGTGTATGTGTGTGTTTACATGTATGTATGCACATTTTATGTATGCGCTTTTAATCCTGACCCCCTATATGTGTACAATCAGAACCGATTTTTTATTTTTTTGCTTGTTCATAGTACCAGCAAAAAAATGCTGTTTCTCTAAAAAGCGATCCATGCTCATATTGCTTTTCAGAGGCATTTGACATCCGGTAAAGAGGCAATGTGTTGCCTCCTGACCGCCTGTTTTAACCCCTTATATGCATCATCACTGTGCTGCAACTGCATACAGTTGCAGGGTGGTTGCAGTGCATCCCCATTCCTCTAGGGGTATACTTCAGGTGCCCTGACTGGAAAAAGATTAAGAAACACCGACATAGAGGAATCGATCCCTCCATTTTCCTCCTGCAGCCACTGAATGCCTGGGGGAGGGAGAGGAGGAGAAGCGGGGGGAAATGGAGATCGGTTTCTTTATATGCAGCCACCCATTTGCGACCGGGCCCTGTTGTTCCGCCACCGGGCTCGGAGGAAAGTGCCCTGTCCGGCGCTCAGGGGGGCCCTTCATGGTTTCTTGCATCGGGGCCCTGAAGGTTCTAGTTATGCCACTGATCCCGAGCATGCGTGTTTGTTCTTTGGACTTTTGTGTGCCGGACTTTTGTAGAGACGATACGAAAATCTGACAACAGACCGTTGTCCGCCGAAAATTTACTAGCCTGCCATCCAACATTTGTTGGCCGAAAGTTGGACAACAATTGTCTGAAGGAGCGTACTAACAGTCGGATTTTAGGCCAACAGTCTGTCATCACACAATCCCATGCCAACAATTGGATCATGCGTACGAGGCTTTGAAAAGGTTCAATATTGAGTTGGCCCACCCTGTGCAGCTATAAACAGCTTTAAAGCGGTTGTTTTTTTTTTACACCTGTAAAGGAAAATGCATAATGAGCTTGTATGCACAGCATACAAGCTTTTAATGAAATACTTACCTTAGAACGAGGCATCGGTCACTCACCTGGTCCACGCCGAGGGAGATGACATGTTGCCTCGGCGTGTCATCCGGGTATCGCGGCTCCAGCGCTGTGAGTGGCTGGAGCCGCGATGTCTCACTCCCGCGCATGCGCACGGGAGACTTCGTTCCGGCGAGGCTCGGCGTCTGCCGAGCCTTCAGCCCGAGAATCCCCTGTGCACATGCGCCGCTGCTGTCAGCGGCGCATTGCGAGGGGAATATCTCCTAAACCGTAAAGGTTTAGGAGATATTTCTTTTACCTACAGGTAAGCCTTAGTATAGGCTTACCTGTAGGTAAAAGTAAAAATAATGACTTTACAACCGCTTTAACTCTTCTGGGAATGTGCCTATGAGAAGGTTTAAACCATTCTTCCAGAAGTGCATTTGTGAGGTCAGGCACTGATGTTAGATGAGAAGGCCTGGCTTGCAGTCTCCGCTCTAATTTAGCCCAAAGGTGTTCAATCGGACCAGTGGACAAAGCAAGGTCCACAAAGACATGGATGGACCTTTGGAATGAATTAGAGTGGAGACTGAGAGCCGGGCCTTCTTGTCCAACATCAGTGCCTGACCTCACAAAGGCACTTCAGGAAGATTGGTCAAACGTTCCCATAGACCCACTTCTAAACCTTGTGGACAGCCTTCCCAGAAGAGTTGAAGCTGTTATAGCTGCAAAGGGTGGGCCAACTCAATATTGAACCCTACAGACTAAGACTTGGATGCCATTAAAGTTCATGTGTGTGTAAAGGCAAGTGTCCCAATACTTTTGACAATATAGTGTATGTCCTCTTCAGTGAAAGATCTGTATCAAGAGAACTGTATATTTCTTCTAAATAAAATCAAACATGATTTGAATATGTACTCCCTTTGAGGAGTAGGATTAAGGCAATAAAAAATGATGATCCTCCTGGGAGCTCTTAATGTATTTCAAGCTCTCCCAATAAATATACCTGGAACTTACTTTTAAAACTCTTCGGTCATAGATGAGGAAATTTATTTGGAAACATCGGGGCGCTCATATCGCATATAAAGCATTTATTAAACCCAAGCTAAATGGGGGCCTAGCCCTTCCTGATTTTGAAATATACCACAAGGCAGCAGTCCTTGTGAGAGCAATAGATTGGACGCATTATGCACCTTTGACAGACTGCCTGGCATCCCGCCTGGGTGCTTCCGCCAAACAGTGCCTTCTGCCCTCCAAACCCTTCAAGCAGCCCGAAAGTTCATACCAGCCCTTTACCCCAAGCATCATACACTGACGAATTTGTTGAGGTAAAAACCAAGTAATGACTCTTTTTATAAACTCATACTTTATACCCCTCAGGAGCACATGCCCCTCTTGGGGATTTAAGCATGACAATGCAAACTTCAAAACAGCAATCCAATTAACAGCCAACAACTAACAGTGATCTAAAGTAAGCTAATTAACAACTAGTCATCTAGACAAACCTAGGTGACTCAGGTCAGTGCCCACCCAGACAGTTCGGCACCATTTACCCATATAGAAGACCCAGGGCTATCCAAATCTCATTAAGATAGATAAGAGAAGAAGGATACATAAATAATAGGATTTTTATAACAGCTTACCTGTAAAATCCTTTTCTTGGAGTACATCACGGGACACAGAGCGACATAGTCATTACTAATGGGTTATATAGATACCTTCAGGTGCTGGCACTGGCAACTTCCAAAACCGGAAGTACCCTCCCCTATATAAGCCCCTCCCATCCGGGAGCACCTCAGTTTTGTAGCAAAGCAATAAGTGTCCCTAAAGAGGGGTGGGAGCTCTGTGTCCCGTGATGTACTCCAAGAAAAGGATTTTACAGGTAAGCTGTTATAAAAATCCTATTTTCTATTTTCTTTCTCGTACATCACGGGACACAGAGCGACATAGTCATTACTAATGGGATGTCCTAAAGCAATGCCAAATGAGGGGGGGGATACACCATATATAAGCTGAGCGCTATCAGACATGAGGATCTTTTGCGGCCTGCAACACACTGCGCCCAAAGGCGACATCCTCCTGACTTCTAACGTCCACCTGGTAGAACCTAGTAAACGTGTGTACTGAAGACCATGTTGCGGCCTTACAGATTTGAGCCAGGGAGGCCTGGTGATGCACTGCCCATGAAGTCCCAACTGCTCTCGTGGAGTGCGCTCTAACTTTGAACGGAGGCGGTCTCCTTCTCAAGCCATAGGCTTGTATTATGACCTGTCGAATCCACTTGGCTAAAGTAGATTTTGACGCTGCCTGACCCTTTCTGGGGCCTTCCGGCAGAATAAACAAAGTATCCGTTCTGCGAATCTGAGCAGTGGCTTTTAGATAAGCTTTAACTGCTCTTACTACATCCAAAGAATGCAATAACTTTTCCTCTACTGAACTAGGTTTGGGGAAAAAGGAAGGAAGAACCACATCTTGGTTCAAATGAAACCTCGATACCACCTTAGGAAGAAAGGCTGGATGAGGACGTAACACTACTCTGTCCTTATGGATAACCAGATATGGCTCCTTACAGGACATAGCTGCTAATTCCGACACTCTTTTAGCCGAACAAATGGCTACTAGAAAAATCAATTTCCTGGTGAGAAGAACCAAAGAAATATGCTGTAATGGTTCAAATGGTTGTTTCTGTAGAACCTACAGAACCAAGTTTAGATCCCATGGACATATGGGAATATTAACCGGAGGACTAATACGCATCACTCCTTGTATAAAGGCTTTGACTAGTGAATGCGAAGCCAAGGGCCTTTGAAAAAATATTGACAAGGCCGAAATCTGACCCTTGATAGTACTCAAGGCAAGCTTCCTATCTACAGCCCATTGTAGGAAGTCCAGAATCCTACCTATTACGTATTTACGTGGATGCCATTTCTTGGCCTCACACCAGGCGATGTACGCCTTCCAGATTCTATAGTAGATCTGCCTGGATACCGGCTTCCTGGCATTGATCATGGTAGATACCACAGCATTAGAGAGCCCTCTCTTTTTTAGAATGTGGGCTTCAATAGCCAGGCCGTCAAACCTAGGGCTGGTAAGGAAGGGTGGTATATCGGTCTTTGCGAAAGCAGGTCCGGACGATGTGGGAGGGTCCAAGGACTCCCCACAGACATCTTTACAATCTCCGCGTACCATGCTCTTCGGGGCCACGCTGGAGCCACCAGAATCACTGGTTTCTTTTCTACCCTGATTCTGCGGAGTAATCGAGGAAACCATTGTGGCGGTGTGAATGCATATATCAGCTTGAACTGATCCCAAGGGAACACTAGGGCATCCGAGCCGCAAGCTAGGGGATCCCTTGTCCGAGAGACAAACCTGTCCACCTTTGCGTTGAATCTGGATGCTAGAAGATCTACATCCGATGTTCCCCACCGCTGACATATTGTCCAGAAAACCTCAGGGTGAAGGGACCCTTCCTCTGGGCATAATTGCTGGCGACTTAGAAAGTCTGCCTTCCAATTCTCCACTCCTGGAATGAATACCGCAGATATGGCTGGGACATATCTTTCTGCCCATTTCAGGATGTAATTTACTTCCCTCTGGGCTGCACGACTCCTGGTGCCCCCCTGATGATTGATATATGCCACTGCTGTGGCATTGTCTGATTGAATTCTGACAGGGGACCCTTGGAGTTTGGATGTCCATGCTACTAGGGCATACCGGGCTCTCGTATCTCTAAGAGATTGATGGGCAGGGCCTTTTCTGCATCCGACCATCTGCCCTGGAGAGACTATTGCTCCAGTACAGCTCCCCAGCCTATAAGGCTGGCATCTGTAGTGACCACCTTCCAAGAAATCGGACTGAAGGATTTCCCTTCTTCCAGATTCTGGGGAACCAACCACCAACGGAGGCTCTTGCGAACGGAAGGGGACAAGGACATTGTAAGTCTAGGGCCTGAACTTTTTTGTTCCAGGCTGACAGTATGGCCCCTTGCAAATTCCTTGAATGGAATTGACCGTAGGGTACTGCATCGAATGATGCCACCATTTTTCCCAGCAGCCTTATGCACAGGCGTATGGGCGGCTGTCTTTTTTGTACCCACTAAGTGGATCAAATCTTTCAAAGACAACACCTTTCCTCGAGGCAAGAATATTTTTCTCTGGCCTGAATCCAACCTTAGCCCCAAGTATTCCAGACTTTTGACTGGTTTTTAGGGCTAACTTGTCTCGGTTGATAATCCAACCGTGAGATTCCAGATACTTGATTGTCTTGTGAACGACCACGTCTAGTTTTTTCACTGAGTGGTCTATCAGCAACAAGTCATCTAGATATGCCATTATCATTACACCTTGTGTTCTTAGATTGGCCAATAAAGGGCCAGAATTTTTGTAAACACTCGTGGTGCTGTGGCCAAACCGAAGGGTAAGGCTCTGAACTGAAAATGGCGCCCTTCTACTGCAAAGCGTAGAAATTTTTGGTGGACTGGAAAGATGGGAATGTGCAAATAAGCATCTTTGATGTCGATCGCGGCTAACCAATCCTCCCCTTGTAGGGCAGTGGCCACCGATCGGATCGACTCCATCGGAAAGTCCTGATATACAGGAATTTGTATAGCCCTTTTAGAATTAATATGGGCCTCCCGTCCGCGTTTGCTTCGGGACTGTAAAGAGGTTTGAGTAAAACCCGAACCCTCATTCTTCCAGGGGAACCTCCATAATTACTCCTTGGAGCAATAGTTGTTCTAGTGCCAACAGGAGGGACTCTCTCTTCCGGGGATCCCCTGGCACGTTTGACCTCAAAAATGGGAAGGAGGAGAGTCTTTTAACTCCAAACTGTATCCCAAACATACTGCGGAGAGCACCTATCTGTCTTGATCGTGTCCCGCCAGGTCTCTTGCGAACAACTGGAGTCCTCCCCCCACCCGACTGAGTGGGGGCAACCCTTCAATGAATTTAACTTTGGGGGAGGTTTTGTACCTCCCCTGACCCAGGGTTTCTCATTACCCTGCTATTGTCCCTGTTTTTTACCCCCGGGAATTGACCGAGGAGGCCGTCGGAACTGTTACACAGCCGATGCCTCAGGGACTGGAGAAGCAGGCCTCTTAAAGAGGGACCTCTAACTCTGTTTTTAACCGGCAAGAGCGTATTTTTACCGCTGGAAATTTTCTGGACATATTTGTCCAGGTTTTCCCTGAATAAGCGTTCACCATGAAATGGGACGCTAACCAGCCATTCTTTACAGGGAGCTTCAGCAGACCAGTTTTTGAGCCATAGAAGCCTACGCATATGTACTATAGACAGCGTAAGGCGGGAGGCCTGATGGACTGAATCCTTTATGGCGTCAACCGCAAAGCATAAGGCTCTAGGTAGATCAGCTAGGGCAAAGCCTGCTGATCTGTCAAGTCCCTCAAGACCTGTTTCAACTGATCCTTCACTGCTTAGCAGACCCCAATAGCTGCTACTGCTGGTTGTGTCACCAAGCTTGCTGTAGAAAGAAGCAGACTTTCATAAGGACTCCAATCTTTTATCTATTGGGTTCTTGAACATTTGGACATTATCCACTGGACATGTCAGTGATTTATACATACAAGAGATGGCTGCGTCCACTGTAGGGACCTTCCATTTTTTTTTTTTTTTTTTTTTTTGATGAACTTATCCTCCATGGGATAGACCACCGGAAATCTCTTGGGGGAATAAATATTTTCTCAGGACGTTCCCAATCCTGGTAAATAAGCCCTTTCAGTAAAGGGTGAAGTGGAAAAGAACAGACAGTCTGGGGGCTTCTAGCGACCCCAACGAGGATACAGTAGTGGTTGATGGTTCCGCAAGGTGCATTTTTAAATGCTGATCGGACCATGTTAGTCAGAGACTGAACCCATAATCTTTCAGCTTGAGATGCTGAGAGAAAAGGTTCCCCCACTGTTGACTCCTCTATAACAGAATCATCCTTATCCTGATCCCCTTCAGGCAGGTCGACCCCTGTATGGGACTGTTGCTCTGCTAACAGGCACTCTGAAGGAGGAGACGGAGATCGGGCGTGCTTTCCCTGACAGGGAGGCAGCGATCAATGTTGACAATCTCTCTCTAATCCTCCCAGAGCTGAGGAAAAAACCTCCTCTGTTACATACACAGGAGCAGGTGAACTGAGGACAGCCACAGTACCAAGTACCCCTGCGGGGTCTCTACGGTCACTTACCTCTGAACTTCAGGGGAGACTGGTGCAGCAGAAGTATGCCCAAGATCCTCAGAGCCCGATGAGACCCCCTTCGCTTCCTGGAAGATTCAGTTCCGGAGCTTCTGGACGGCATATTCCTAAGCCTAAAGCTGAGGTATTCCAGCCGTAATACACCACTTTTACTGAGAATAGTCTAACACAATTGCTGCTATATCACAGTTGGTGTCTACTAAAGTGCCTTTCTAGGGGATGCCTGCATCAACCGCCTCTGTGTGCCTTTATATTGTTGCTAGCTCTGTCTGTGCACTTCAACAGCCAGCTATAATGTGCTTTAAAACACGCTGGACGCCCGCACATGCGCAGTAGCGCCGCAGCGCACACCTGAGCGTCATCCACCCGCTCCGCCCCTTTTTCCAGATCGCCTCTATGAATAGAGGCGCGTGCGCGCGGGCACGTGCGCCTTCGGCGCCTTTTTTGAAAACAACAAGGAGCTAAATGGGAGCCAGGGTCCCTTTGCCGCAGGGCCCGGGGATGGATGAGCGCAGCAACAGGGCAGAGGAGACAGCTTCCCAGGAGAGAACATACCAACTGCCTGGATTTGATTCTGGAAGAAAAAAATCCACATTACAAGAAAAAAGAACCATAGCGGCCTCTAGTGTCTAACACAGGTACCGCGGTCTAACATTTTTTTTTTTTTTTCTTGCCTACTATTAAAATTTTTACATTTTCTCAGTAGTAACAGGCATACACAGAATATTAGCGGGAATACCTTAGGTAACAGGCAGAAAGACAAAATAGGCTTGGGGGTCCCTCAATAGAACCAAGTTCTCGAGGGCCCCCACTTACCTTTTCCTCGCCGCAGGACTCTGTTTGGTCCACAGAAGCCCAAACTTCACCTATCACGGCAGGCATTGTAATCAAACCTTCAGGGACCGGGTTCCCAAGGATTCCACTCCCCTGGACCTGTATAGCACCCTGCACAGAAAACATCTTGGTCGTGGGTATGACCAGAGCTCTGGATCCCAGGGTCCAGCTCTCCTAAGAGAAGCATTACAGGCAAAACCTTGCTCTTCTCTGCAAGGCCCGGGTACCGACCGTTTAGCTATGAAGCTTTTTTGGTCGGATCCGGAATAGCTTACTGAGGCCCAAAAGAACCTGTACGCAAGCTCAGTGAAAAACACATTTTTCTTCTTGGCCAACACCTTAGACACTGGCAAAAAACTGAGGTGCTCCCGGATGGGAGGGGCTTATATAGGGGAGGGTACTTCCGGTTTTGGAAGTTGCCAGTGCCAGCACCTGAAGGTATCTATATAACCCATTAGTAATGACTATGTCGCTCTGTGTCCCGTGATGTACGAGAAAGAAAGTCAAACGCCAGTAATATGGCAAAAATGGGATGAATTTCAGTTCTCAAAAGGAATGAAAGAATATTTATAAATGGAAAATAAGTGGGAAAATGAAGGGGACGTTTAAATGAAGCAAAAAATTTGCAAATGGAAAGGGAGGGGAGAGAGATAAGGGAGAGATGGGTTTTCCAGCAGTTTGAAACAGTGGAATTAATTTATCTTCATAGATTTGAGGGAGATTGTTGATTCATTTTTCTGTCCCAAGTGGAGGGGCTTCCCCAACTCAATTTGCAGGAGGGCCACCATTATTCCTTTGACCATTAAACTGTACAATATTAATATTACATCTTTCCATCATTAGAGAATGATCTGCTCTCTCCATGGGATCAAAGGCTGAAATTAGCTCTTTTCCATGCTCTGACCAAAAGAAAAAAACTGACAAAATCCCCAGTCTCCTCCATGTGCCATAATCAGTGGGTAGGAGGCTAGCCCCTAGTCCCCTCCAAAAGCCTCTGTCCCAGTTGGGTCTGTCAAAGCCCCCTTTAAAAATTGGGTACAATTGGAAGATTATATAAGTGAAGCACCCAGGCTTGTCCAAGAACTTACCTTTTATAAAACAGGAGAAACTCTATGGGTATGGGATAATCTTCATAAGATCCTTCATAAAAAAAAAAAAAAAAAAAAACTGCCACGCAGAAAAATCTCCACCCCTGTGCTTAATCACCATATACTAAATTCAATCATTACTGTCAAATGTGATAAATATCTGAAATAAATTTACAATGTCCTCCTGGTGATATATTAGTCTGAAACATCAAATATCAGCACATGTAAATTCAGTGATAAATATAAGGGTCCATGTACACTGTGCTTAAAAATAAAAAAAAAGGCTAGTTGTTTTGGCAAAAAAAATGATTACCGTATTTATCGGCGTATAACACGCACAGGCGTATACCACGCACCCTAACTTTAAGAGGGAAGTTTCAGGAAAAAAACTTTCCACAGACCCCTGCGTATAACACGCAGGCACAGTTTACCCTCTATTTTCAGGGTAAAAAAGTGAGTGTTATACGCCAATAAATACAGTATATAGAGCATTTTTTTTTTTTTTTTTTTACAGGCGTTTAGGAGCATTTAACATTCTGTTTTTGCCAGAAAGCTGCTCTCAAAAACAAAAAAGATTTTTTTATCTGCCTCCAAACACTGAGCCTAAAATATGCCTCTAAACGTCCTAATGTACCTGGACACATAGGATAACATTAGCTGCTTCTACAGGCAAAAGGCTAAACTCCTCTAGAAGCAGCGTTTTTTGAAGCCAGTGTGCATGGACCCTAAGAAATAGTGGCAGCCATATTTATTTTCCCTTTTAGAACCTATTTTTACAAGTGTTTGAGTTGCCTTTTAATTTCTTTTTTGTATCCACATTGACGTGTGTGGGGGGAAAAAAAAGCAGAGAAATACACCTGTCCACTACATGATACCAAGCACACAGAGACTGTGTTAATCGATTAGCAGTGTAAATAAGTAAAAGGAACTTACTCTGAGGTGGATTCTTCTTTTTTCTTATTGATGCCCGAAGTAGATCTGAGCCTTGTAAATCCTCTTGGAATCTGTGAGACTTGACATTGTGAAACCACTCTCCAGTTACAAACTTTTTCTTCTTTTCATCCTTGATAGACCCCTGAACACGTCTAATAAGTGAAGTTTCCATTAGTACCCACCACAACACTTCAAGTTTCATCTCATTTCAGATTATTTCACGATATATCTCCATCTCGATATATCTCCATATCTCTATATATCTCTCCATATCTCTCTATATATATATATATATCTCTCCATATCTCTCTATATATATATATATATATCTCTCCATATCTCTCTATATATATATATCTCTCCATATCTCTCTCTATATATATATATATATATATCTCTCCATATCTCTCTATATATATATAATCTCCATATCTCTATATATATATATATATATATCTCCATCTCTATATATATATATATATATATATATATATCTCCATCTCTATATATATCTCTCCATCTCTATATATATATATATATACACATCTCTCCATCTCTATACATCTCTCCATCTCTATACATCTCTCCATCTCTATACATCTCTCCATCTCTATACATCTCTCCATCTCTATACATCTCTCTATCCACACAAATACACATTTAGGTTTATTGTCTTGTTTGATGTCCCAGCAGCATTTCAGCTCCAGTTCATAGACTATTTTTGACCTAATGTTCTACTTTTGCAAAAGATTGATAGTGTTTTCAATAATAGCAAGGTGCCTAGGTCATGTTGCAGTCAAACATCCCCAGTTCATGACACTATTATCACCATACTTGGCTGTTAGATGGTTCCTACTGTAGAAAATGTAAAATGCATTTTTATACCTCCCAACTTTTTGAGATGGGAATGAGGGACACCTATCAGCAAAAGTAAAAGTAATTGCACAAAAAAAAAAAAAAAAAAAATGATCGATTAAACCCAAAAAGCTTTTTCACAACTACTATTTTCTTGATATTGGCGTTTTGGAATTTAATAATGCAGCAATTTAGAAATAGGATGATAGGTTTAGTACTGGGAAACACTTTTTTGATAGATAAGTAGTGCATTTTATATACAACTATATAGATCAGACCAAAATCAGGGACAAATGAGGAAGAAAGAGGGACTTTGTTCTAAATGAGGGTCAGTCCCTCGAAATCAGGGACAGTTGGGAGCTCTGCATTTTTGAATATAAAATAATTTTAGATTATTACTCCACAGATAATTTTTTCTTACATCATTACAACCATGAATTTGTCTTTTTGCAGGAGCTGAATCGCTGTAATAATACAATGCACCCCACCGCCCCAGCTTGGGAATGTTTAAACACATATATTAATGGGTGCTGATACTAAATGAAGCCTGGTAGCAGCTTGTTTAACCACTTCAGCCCCGGACCATTTGGCTGCCCAAAGACCAGAGCACTTTTTGCAATTCGGCACAGCGTCGCTTTAACTGACAATTAATTGCGCGGTTGTGCGACGTGGCTCCCAGACAAAATTGACATCCTTTTTTTCCCACAAATAGAGCTTTCTTTTGATGGTATTTGATCACCTCTGCGGTTTTTATTTTTTGCTCTATAAACAAAAAAAGAGTGACAATTTTGAAAAAGAAGCAATATTTTTTACTTTTTGCTGTAATAAAAAGCGAAATTTTCTCTCTCAGTTTAGGCCGATATGTATTCTTCTACATATTTTTGGTAATAAAAATTGCAAAAAGCATATATTGATTGGTTTGCGCAAAAGTTATAGTGTCTACAAAATAGGGGATAGATTTATGGCATTTTTATTATTATTTTTTTACTAGTAATGGCGGCGTTCTGCGATTTTTATTGGGACTGCGACATTATGTCGGACATATCGGACACGTGACACATTTTTGGGACCATTGGCATTTATACAGCGATTAGTGCTATAAGAATGCACTGATTACTGTGTAAATGTCACTGGCAGGGAAGGGGTTAACCCTAGGGGGCGATCAATGGGTTAACTGTGTTCCCTATGTGTGTGTTCTAACTGTGGGGGATGGGACTGACTATAGGAGATGAGAGATTGTGGTTTCTAGCTAGTAGGAACTCACAATCTGCCTCTCCCTCCTCACAGAACTGGGATGTGTGCGTTTACTCACACACGTCCATGTTCTGCCTCTCGTGCCCGCGGTCATTGATGTGCAGCGGGCGTGCGCCTGCTATCCCACTTAAAAGAGACCGACGTACAGCTACGACGGTTCGCGGGATCGTGCCGACCTGCTGCAGTATAATGACAGCAGCTGGTCGGCAAGCGGTTAAAGTGAGAGTTGGCATTACCATTAACCACTTAAGGACCAAGCCTCTTTCTGAGATTTGTTGGTGTTTACAAGTTAAAAACATTTTTTTTGCTAGAAAATTACTTAGAACCCCAAACATTATATATATTTTTTTAGAGAATAAAATGGCGGTCTTGCAATACTTTTTGACACACCGTATTTCGCAGCGGTCTTACAATCGTACTTTTTTTGGAAAAAAAACAAACACTTTTTTTAATAAAAAAATAAGACAACAGTAAAGTTAGTCCAATTTTTTTTATGTTTTGAAAGATAATGTCACGCTGAGTAAATTGATACCCAACATGTCACGCTTCAAAGTTGCGCCCGCTTGTGGAATGGCGACAAGCTTTTACCCTTAATAATCTCCATAGGCGACGTTTAATAAATTCTACAGGTTACATGTTTTGAGTTACAGAGGAGGTCAAGGGCTAGAATTATTGCTCTCGCTCTAACGATCGCGGCGATAACTCTCATGTTACGTAAAAACATCCCTTGTAATAGAAAAAAGCATGACAGGTCCTCTTAAATATGAGATCTGGGGTCAAAAAGACCTCGGATCTCATATTTAGACAAAAATGCAATAAAAAAATAAAAATAAATGTCCCTTTAAGAGCATTGGGCGGAAGTGACGTTTTGACGTCTTTTCCACCCTGCAATGATATGGAGACGGGTGGGGGCCATCTTCCCCTCCCTCGTCTCCATACCCAGGCAGGGCACAGACGCGATCGCCTCCGCCGCTGGCAACGGCTCCGGTAAGCGGCAAAGGGCACCGGAGAGTGTATCCGCCGCAAAGGCCACTTATCTGAAAGAGGACCGCCCGCTGAAGAAGAGGATACCGGGGTTATGGTAGCTAGCTTTTACCATAACAACGGTATTCCCTTGGGAGCGCTGTAAATAGCACTCCCAAAACACCCTTGCCCATTTCAATGAAAAACGCCTTTGAAAGCGACACAAAACAGGACTTTTGACTTTTTTGTAGGGTAAAATACGCCCGCTAGTGGCCAAAAAGCGCCGCTAATACGCTGCTAAATGACCGGCACTTTAGCGCTGTTTTAGCGGCACTGCATTGTGAAAGGGGTCTTATATTACTATTAGACCTGCCCAGTTCAGCTCTGTGAACAACACAAACCCTCCCCATGTTATAGAGATGAGGAGAGGGGGAATGTGTTCCTAGGGTGTACAGTGGGTGGGTGCTACCTCCCTAGGACAGGTAGTGTGCTACTAGCAGAATCACTGGGTGAAACTTTGAGTTGCTACCAGAACAGAAATAGAGGGGAAACCCTCCAATGGGGACACGTGTTCATTACAATTGTCTTAGGCTAGACTCATACATTACCACTGATGTGCAGTGTACCAAAAGCATGCTTTTTTTGCAGATCATTATTTACTGCCTTCGAGCAGTTAATTCAAAACGTATGGGCTTCCATGCAGCTCTGCAGTCCAGAAATTGGACCTGCTCTTTTTTTTTTGACAACACAGTGGGGTTGATTTACTAAAGGAAAATCCACTTTGCACTTGAAAGTGCACATGGAAGTGCAGTCGCTGTAGATCGCTGTAAAATCTGAGGGGAAGCTCTGAAATTGGGGGAAGCTCTGCTGATTTTATCATCCAATCATGTGCAAGCTAAAATGCTGTTTTTTATTTTCCTTGCATGTCCCCCTCAGATCTACAGCATCTGCACTTCCATGTGCACTTTCAGTGCACTTTCAAGTGCAAAGTGGATTTTCCTTTAGTAAATCAACCCCACTGTATTGCAATTAGGATGACCACATTTCCAAACTACCATTCAGGGACACCCTCCCTTCCCAAAAATCAGCTTGTGCTGTAACGAATCACAGCACAGTGATTAGACACAAGAGGTGGAATTTATGATTTCTCCAATCACAAGCAGGGGGCGGGGATTGTGCTCCTCCAGGCATTATTGGCCAGGACAAGTACTGTCAGTGAGTAAAACGGTGATGTGACAGCCTTTTTTGGGGGCATCAGATTGGCCCAGGGGGTGGCTGTGTCAGTTTCATTCTGGGACACTGTATTGTCCTGGAATGAAGGTGCCCGGGACAGACCTGCAAAATGCGGGACTGTCCCGGGCAATCTGGGACACGTGGTCACCCTAATTGCAATGCACCTGGTGCTTTACCTTGTGGTGCACTGCAGTGCGGCACACCTCCATCGGCAAGGTACATTGGAGTGCTATTCAGAATGAATGGCACAAGAAGCGGTCACAAGTGTGTGAATGGGGCCTTAGATGAGATTCCCCTTACATTGAAAAGATATCCCTTCACTGACTGTTGAGTCTACAGGACAGGAAGTGAAGGGAAACCTCCCCAATGAGAAACAAATAGTAAAAAACCTGACAGCACTTTTAACCTACCTTCCACAACTCTATATAAAAAAGAAAAACATTTTTTGGGCTTTACATATACTTCAAAAGAGAAATATGAAAAATGAGTAGCAAATAATAAAGGCATTCAAGTGTAATCAAATATACTGCAAATAGTATTGGCAAACGGTATTCAGGTAAGCACAGTAAATAGCAATGCTATAGCAAGTGCAAAGTGCGATTTAGAATGGAAATCAAACAGATTATCCGAGTAGAGTCAAGAGAAATCTTTTTGCAATGGCTTGCACCCCATTAGTTAATAAATTCCAATGTAGCTTTTATTTATCATGACTTACCTGATGCGGTCATAGTCTTTCTTCTGCAAGTCCGCATCCCTCTGCAGGACCTTCATCAGCTTCTCATACTCCTCTTCGGTTAGGAAGCTGAGGTCCAGCATGCTGCCTGAGCTGTTCTTCATCATATGCACAGCACAATCAACTTCTTCCGCTCTTGCTGGCAAAATTCAATCATAGAGTATTTGCTAGGATAGCTTCTAAGTAGAATAAACTCAGTATGAGCTGAACTTGTGGAAATTTGGCTGCTTCATCTTCTCAATTTAGCTGTGATCCAAAAGTAATGAAAGATAATTTCCATCCACTTTCTCCAGTACAGTTACTGTGTTTCCAAGTAACATGAATGGACTACAGTGGTCCCCATTGTCCTCCAGCAACAACCCTCAGGGTTCCCAGCAGACGTCAGTCTTTTTACCTGTGAAGAGTAGAAGTAATGCTGTAAACATACTGCTTCCCACACCGAGAAAAGAGATTTTTTTTTTTTTAACAAATTCAGATCAACATGACATATGGCAAGTGAATGTGTACATTGGGGGTGGATATTTGTTCACCGCTAGAAGTTCCGAAGAGAGCGGCAGTATCCTGCTTCTTGTATTGATGCTGGCAAGAACTCCTAAGGTAACTTGCATGCACTGATATCAGCCCATTCAAAATGAAGCACACAGGAAAAACAAACAGTGAAAGACCAGGACATGGTTTAGAAGAAAAATAACTCTGCAAACACTAATCATAGGACTTGTTAGTTGAGCAAGTCAGAGGTCATCTATCAAACTCCAAGGTTACCCATGCTTTTGTATAGAAAATGACGGCACAGGCGAATTAAGAAAAGCAGATAAAGGCAGGTAGGGATATTATTAACAGTTCATATGTCTTTCAGGCCCTGGGACTTCTATATGCAGTAATCAAGTTTTAGTGGGAGTGACTACCTACCTGCTCTACCACTTTAACTTTAGCTGCACTGATATTTTCACTAATCCTTTAGCTTATCTGAGCCTGCGGGGCATAGTATGCATTATATCCTTTGTGGACACACCATCATGACAAACAGCATTTTACTAAAGATCTTGAGAACTTCAGATTAACCAACATTACTCTGACAACTTTTCTTAAAGCTAGACCAAATGATTACAGGAAAATGGATGGAAGGGAGCCAACAATCGGTTCGTGACGGCTGGTTTAGCATTGGGTAAAGTAGAACTATAGGCATTTGGAAAAGAGCAAGGGAGAGTTATAACTAGGTTAGTTATAACCGCTGGAGAAAGTGCTGTGAAGCCGAACCAGGAATCCAGGCAAGGCACGGTGAGATGCCGCAGGAGATTCAATCTGTCAAAGGAGCTGTCAGATGTCCAGGATGCTGCATTCCTGTTCAAATCACATGCGATTCTTTGCTGTGTGATTTGAGCCCATTCATTTTGTATGAGCTCAAATAGCACCACAAAAAAGGTATTGGTTTTAGGTATCAGACATTTTGCACGCGTACAAGCACTCGTCCAAATGCTAATATTCGGCACTGAAACCAGTATTGGTGTAACCCTTGTTATAACTCCAGTCCCGTTTATTTTTTTCCCCACCATCTGTGTCCCATTGTGGATATTTCTCTTCACTTCCGTTCCCATAGCCAAACAGGAAGTGAAACAAAAATTACCTGCAAATTAAAAAAGGAGCTCCTTGGCGACTCCATGTCACCAGAACTAGTGTCACTATTGGAAGATTTCCCTTCTATTTTCCTGGGGACAACCCAAAATTTGGGATTTTCTTTTGCTTTCACTTTTTATGATAAACAGGTAAAATGGTAAACAGGACAAATAGAGAGGGTGAATCTCCTTAAACGGAGGCAGAGACAGCAATAAAAACTGACAAGCTTTCTAATCCATTTGCACGCTAAACAAAACAAAACCAAAAAAAAGTTGTTTTGCCTTTAGTTATACAGTTCTTTATTATTATAGAATCATTGTAACAGAAGACATGTTTTTTTCACCTTTATTTCTTTTTGTGAGAAGTGGGTAGATATTCCTAACAATATAATACAAAAAAAAAAAACAAAAAAAAAAACTTTGCTCTCACCTCTATTCTCGAATTCAAATAAAGTAAAAAAAAAGAAAAAACGAAACAGCTGCAGAATCCAGAAATAAAAAAATAAAAATAATCCTTCTGTGTGAAACAAATAAATGTGCAGTGCACAAAAGTTATAAATAAACCTTTGTGTTCATTGTACTCTAAATCAGTGTTTCTCAACCCGTGGTACCAAGGGCAGGGGGTACGCCGCCCAGAGCTGGTGCCACCATAAGGCAGCACAAGTGGCAGCCTAAGGCTTTGGGTGCCAGGCAAGGGCGGGCTGGGCCGGGGGGCAGGGTGGCAATTTCCTCCCAGGCCGCCCTAACTTATGTTGAAAACGGCCGGTGACCACAAGACAGCAACAGAAAAAACACTTGACAGCAGTGCTCACCTCTCACCACTATATCAAAAACAAACAAAAAAAAAAGCTTTAGAAAATTGCCTCCCAATAGCATTAAATCCCTGTATCTTTTTACAATTTGAATATTTGTCAAA
Organism: Rana muscosa; assembly: GCA_029206835.1. Lineage (NCBI taxonomy): Eukaryota > Metazoa > Chordata > Amphibia > Anura > Ranidae > Rana > Rana muscosa. Next base: position 159,627,008 of record CM055125.1, on the reverse strand, counting down.
GCAATGTCAACCATGAGGTTATCTGTGTTGTGGGTCTACCTTGGATCCCTGGATAGATGAAACAAAGTGGGAGAAATGGGACCCTGTGCCTCCAATTCTACTTCTGTCCTGTGATATGGGATTCCAGAATCTGTCAAATATGTTTTCACTCCTCCTGCTGTGCCCACCCCTGTAAGTTCAAACTAGAATTCCAAAATAATGATCTGAAAGATACAGTGTTTCCTGTTCTCTACAAATTTCTTAATTCTCTTGCTGCGTGTTTTTTACAGTATTTGACAACTTCCTCCTATTTGCTTCCTAGGTGGAGGTTATTGACACAGCACTTGCAATCTGGTTAAAAATAAATATTAGAAACTAGAGGTGCAAAACTAGAAGCTTAACTATGATGGTGCCACAACTAATGATGCAGGTTTTCAAATAGCCAGCACTCTGATAGTTCAACTGTAAAGCTGGGTTCACACCATTGCAAATTGGATGCGGGATCCCCGCATCCAATTCGCAATAGCAGGAGATTTCGACCGGCTCTCTATGGAGCCAATTCACATATCTCCGTAGTGGGCCCGATGCGTTTTGCACAAAAACGCTGTGTTTTTTGGTCCGCTTCAGGTCCGAATTCAGCTCCAAATTCAGGCTGATATCGGACCTGAAACAATAAACTAGCACGCACCGGACCCCTGCTTTGACCCACCTTTGGCTCATATGTGAACTGAGTCTTACACTAAACAAAACTATAAAAAAAACTCTCCATACATATTGCTGAGAAGTAGCAAACCTAACCTAATTATACATTGCAATTTGACCTTTACCTACAATTTACTAAATAAATCTTAATAAAGCAAGTCTTTCAGCGTCAGGATGTAAATCTATAGTATGTCCCTTATAAGTGTACCGTTTTCCAGTAATAGCAAACAATAGATTATTATTAGAAGTTATTAAAAAGAAAAAAGGTATCTTTAATGTGGAATACACATGTAAAGCTGTTATTTGTTTCAAAATTATTACATCTTGGCTGGAGGTTAACTGAACCTTTAAAAATCAACCGGCAATCCTACCTCTGTCACCCTCCTCAGTAAACTACAAAATATCAATCCACAGCAGATGCAGACAAAATAACCTTGATACTATTCAATCTTGCCTAGGGCTGGGTAGAGTTTATATAAAAAGGTATGTGATGACCAGTACAAGTACTTCACTTAGGGTGCACTTAAATTGGACATAAATGATCTAAACTGTACCAGAGTTTAACTGTCCCCGATGCCTATTCTCCCCGCTAGCAAACACTGTGCCTAAAATAAGAGTTCATTGGCACACAGCGATCTCTGCGTCTATGTGCAGTGACCTACCGAGGGTTCAGACCGCCCCGACCTACCGAGGGTTCAGACCGCCCCGACCTACCGAGGGTTCAGACCGCCCCGACCTACCGAGGGTTCAGACCGCCCGACCTACCGAGGGTTCAGACCGCCCCGACCTACCGAGGGTTCAGACCGCCGTGACCTACCGAGGGTTCAGACCGCCGTTACCTACCGAGGGTTCAGACCGCCGTGACCTACGCAGGGTTCAGACCGCCGTGACCTACGCAGGGTTCAGACCGCCGTGACCTACGCAGGGTTCAGACCGCCGTGACCTACGCAGGGTTCAGACCGCCGTGACCTACGCAGGGTTCAGACCGCCGTGACCTACGCAGGGTTTCTGTGCGCGGTCACCTACCTGACCTCAACAGTATATTACTCTCTTTTGAATGTTACAGTGCAGAATAGGCAAACTGGATTATTTACTATGGAGTGACAATGTTAGTTCTTCCTTTTGATGGTTTACATGCGAGTCTATAGGTGAAGACACACTGGATGAGACTTGACAAATGTTGTTCAAAAAGGTACTTCAAAATTTTGCTTGCTTTTAGCTTTTGATTTTGGAATGAATGTAATTTTCTGAACGAAAATCCCATACATTGTTAGAAATTTGTTCATTCAAGAAAAAGTTTCCATCCTGCTCCTTTGTATTTCTTGTCACTGCAGCTAAAAACGCCCCACTAATGATTACAAAATTGCGTGAAATTTCAAACCAGATGCTACTAGTGTTTGGCCAGCTTTAAGAAACAGAGGAATTATGTTACTTGTTCTGGGGCTCTTGCTGAGAGCAGGGGCATTTTAAGGCTCCATGTACACAGAAGCTGATAAACTGCAGTTAATGGGCGTTTTGGCGTTTTTTTAAAAAGCCCATTAACTGCACTCTATGTTAGCCTATGTGTTCATGTACACATAACGTTTTTTTAGCTTTAATGAGCAGTGGAGTTAATGGGCTTTTTTCTGAACGCAGGAAATTTGCGTTCAAAGTGCCGTTTTTCGGCAGAAAAAAACGCAAAACGCCGAAAAACGCTCAAAAACGCTGGCCGCGAGCGTTTTTTAGTCCATTGAAAAAAATAATTTTTTTTTTTTTTTTTTTTTTAAAAGCTAAAAAAAGCTACACTGAAAAACGCTAATAAAAGCTAGTAAAAAAACGCTGATAAAAGCTAGCTTTTTCTGCTGCTTTAAAAATGGCCGTTTTTTAGCTTCTGTGTACATGGAGCCTAAAGGAGAATGGCGCTCTTAGCAGCCTCATTATACAGTATATGTTATATGAAAATTTTGTTTAAGTGATTTTGTGGGTGGGGTGTCGTGTGGTTCAGGCAGTCTGTAGAACTTTAAATCATTCTACTGCCAGAACCACCCACCAACAGCCACCTGTAATATTCTGAATCTCAATAACTATTTTTAGGACAATGTTGTCTCTCCCCCTAAGGGATTACTTAATATTTTTAATTATTTATGTGCATCATCTCCCTTATACAGTAGAAGTGCAAGGCCTTATGTCCTACTTGAGCTCACACCATAAGCAGACAGTCAAAAAGCTCTTCAATAAAGCAAACGTGCTCTTAGGATAACAGGCAAGGAAAAAAAATGCTAGATTTAAAAAACACAAACAACAATCCAAAATGAAACCGATTTAATTAGAAGTTATATACAACACATCATATAAGATGCGTTTAAAAGCTAAACTCTAAGGCTGCATTCACACCTGAGCGTAGCGTCTTTGAACGTTTTTCTGGCTTTTTTAATGCACAATTTTGAGCTTTGGTGTTTTTTATTAGCCATTAGAGAAATCTGTTGCAAGGTTTCATCTTTTCCATTAGCTTGTATTTCTTTTTGTAAGGGGTTACAGTTATTTATACTACTACTACTACTACTACTACAATAAATGTAAAATAAATACACAAATAAAAATAATTAATTAACTAAATGAATACTAATAATAAATAATCTCTCTAACCTTAACCCATAAAAAAAAAATATATATAAAAACTAAAACACCCTAACCGTAAAACAAAATAAAGAAATAATTCAGGCATTTGTCTTCAGGCGACTTCGAGTGGAGATGTGTTTTCATTGAGCTTATTTGAGCTTTTTTATGCTTTTTTGCATGTTTTTTTGGGCACTTAGGCGTCTTTTCAGCTCAAACGTTCCTCTCAAAAAGCGAGTTTGGTGGGTTTTTCTTCCTGTAAGAGCATAGTGTGCATGGACACATTGGCTAACATGGAGAGGAGTTTTTAGGCAGAAAAAATGAGAGCTCAAAAAAGTTTAAAAGTCTGTAGGAGCCACTTCGAGTGCCAGTGTGCATGAGCTCTAAGAAAAATGCAAAAAACTACGCTTGCTGTCCCCTCTTCCCCACACTGCAAGGGTTCAATGCTTGTGGAACCATTACAAAGCAGTTTTACTTACTTATCCATTGTAGGCTCCCTAGTCACCATGTGGCTGGGAACAGTCCCATGTTGTGGTTGCTAGAGCTGAATGAAATGTCATTTCATGACGTTTTACGAATGTTAAAAAAGAAGGGTAAAGAGTGAGATGCCTCGTAACAATGCATCACACCTCCTGCTGTGAATGGGCCCTAAAATGTCCTATGGTGGCATCTTATCTACTTACCTGTTGGCCTGACCATGGTCCCTCCAGTGCCCCCCCCTGAAGTGACATTTAGTGCACAGAAATTCAGGCTGTGGTAGCCAATCACAGGCTCTGTCTGAACTCTGATCCCTCCTTCAGTAGAGTTACCAATTGTTGCCAATAATTCAGTTTTGGTCACATGACTGCCTACAGAGAAGTTTGAAGCATTAGCTTTTATTTTTAAATGTTAAAATAGAAAAATAAAAATGATATATTTTGAAAAGTCTCATTATTCAAATAGAAGACAACTTCATTACTCAAAACTTCTTCCTTGTGCAGTGACATTTGAAGTGATTACTGAGCAGATGGTGTATATCCCAGCAACTCAGCTGCAGCTCAGAAATAAATATTTTTTTTAGCCGCTGCGGTGAGAGGAAGAGGGATTCTTTCCATTCTGTTTTCGCATTGAGTTACAGAGGAGGCACAAATCCATCTGCTAGGTTATTTGTTTCATGTAAAGTTTTAAAAAAGATTATTTTCTCAGATGATGATTTCCACTTTTGGATGGAATACATTTTCATCCTGGAATAACATTTCCAGGTTAAAGTGGCACCCCGCTCTAAGAAAAGCCTTTCTATTGAGCAGTCATAATAGGACAAATGCTGTGGTTTTTGCTCTCAAGAAGTGACAGTCCTAAAGCTGCAATATTTGTCCCAAAAAAAGAGAACTAAACCTTAACTCTACCTATACACTTAACCTTACCTTTTAAAAACTCTAATTACTTAAAGTGGAAGTAAACCCTCTGATAATTTTTAGGCAAGGAAGCTGCCATCTTGGCCTTTGTTTAATCTTCAACTGCCACGATGCTGCACATGTGATCAGTTATGACACCAGCCATTGGATGGTTTGACAGTTATGTTGAGAGCACAACCAATGTGACAGTTGGCATTCCCGGCATGCCGGAAATGTAACTGCTTTTTGAAACTGCTAAAACGAAGGGTTTACTTCCGCTTTAAAAGGAGAACTCCACAAAGCTTCCCCTTTTGTCCTTCCCTGGAAAAGCTGCAGAAAAATCTCCCTTTTCTCCCCAACTTACCGACCCCATCACCCCATGCTATTGTTTTCATCAAAGCAATCACCCCACTACACAGGGAACTTTATGGGGCCAACAATACAATTCAAAGGATGCAGAGTATAGCACCATGACCATGTGCCGACACTGGCTGAACTGTAAGGTAGAGAAGGTTTTACTTAAGCAAAGAACACAGTGGGGGTCAGTATTACTTAGAAATTACACTCACCTTTCTGGAAAAAAATTGCAAATAACTGTCTTTAGAGTGGAACTTCAGGCAAAACCACTAATACACCGGTAAAATACTATCAGTGTCTTTTCATGTTATGAGGAAGGCTACGGCTGAAACGCGTTAGCATCATGTGGATTGTACACTACCATTGTGCCTAAATAAATTTCTATAAGCAGAAGCTTTGGGTTGCCAGCGATTTCTTTTACTATGGATTCACAGTGAACTACACAGCCAGTGCACCGACTCCACTCATCAGGGCTGCTGTTAAAAATAATGGGGCCCCGTACAGCCTACCTGGCAGGGCCCCTTTTCCCCCCAATATATCAAAACAATATTTTCAATAAAAATACACTAAAATTATTATTAGCGGACACAAAAATAACAGAGAACCTGTGTGAATTAGCTCTTTAAATCGTTTTTTTTTTTTTTTTAAAGTATTGTTTGTTTTTTTAAATGTTTACATTTTTAAAATTATTTTATTTTACCATTTTTAAAAATTGTTAATTACAATGTTAAATTTTTTTTTTTTTTTTTTACAGGACAGGGAAGCCGGCAGTGCCACGGGAGGGGAGCTCATCACAGTGACAGGGGGCACACTGGGGAGGATCAGAAGTAGGCCGAACAGGGAGGGGGATTGGTGCGGGGTAAGTAATTACAGGAATGATGCCCTGTGTCTGTGTCTCTCCATGTAGCAGCTGAAAGCAGGTGGGAGGGAGAGAAACCAGCTTTCAGCTGCTGCAGAGAGGGCATCTTTCTGTAATCGCCCAACCACACCGATTCCTCCTGCGGTTTGGACCCCCTGTGTGCCCGGGCCCCCTACAGGAGGACTGGTGGTCCCCCTCTATCAACGGCCCTCTATCAGCGGCCCTGCTGCTCATCAACAGCAATATAGCAGTAGAGCTTGGGTGCGTGTCTTTCTTGTATCAGTGTCTTTTCTCCCAAAATGATTTGTATTTCTGATTTAAAATTTACAAAGCCCTTACAGACAACAAAGCCAGCCTGAATACCTGACTTTCCCTGCTGCAGATAAGCAGCCAGCGGGTAACCTCCCAGCCCCCAGCTTGTGATTGGCTAGTAAAGGAGCAGCAGCAGACAATCTCTTTGCTCTCTCCTCTCCTCCTGAAAGCATGTTTTTTGTCAGCAGATGTGATTGCAGGGTACATACAGGACCATGTTTTATAAAACTAGTATACTCAGAGTAATAAATGCATATACCAAAATGCACATTACAGAATTCATGGCTTTATAACATGTGTCAAACACAAGGCCTGCGGGCCGAATCCGGCCCTCCAGGCCATTTCATGTGGCCCTCGCACCTCCAGCCCTCCTCTGGTCCTCCTCCAGACCCTTTTTTTTTTAACAGTGAATAGGTTTTTATTTAAAAGAATCAAAGTTGACAATGATACAGTAGCAGACCCTTACTTTCTGCTTTTAAGCAATGCATCCAGCTTCTAATCAACATCTAATCTTACAGATACAACCGGGCCCTTTTGAGGGCAATCATAATGCTGATGCGGCCCACGATTAAATTGAGTTTGACACCCCTGCTTTATAAACTTGTCAACAAAATGAATTAGTGTAAAAGCATGCTACACGTTGCACTGCATTTGTGTCATGACCTGAAAAATAAAATGCAGAGTACAATACCAAAAATGTGGCAGGAAGGTCTTCTTCCCAAAGCATAGTGTTGGTGGGTACAGGTCCTACTTAGGCCCCTTTCACACTGGACCGATCCGTGAACCTCCACTTGCTCAGAGGGGATCGCTCCGCTGATCCCCGCTGAGCCGGTGGATGACAGGGCGGTCCTCGCACACTGTGCAGGGACCGCCCTGTCAGATCTCCGCTCTCCCCTATGGGGGGGATCGGATGAACGGATCTGTCCGTGTTCATCCGATCCGCTCTGCAGACGGATAGAAAAATAGGATTTTCCTCCGTCTGCAGAATCGGGGGATTGCGGACACGGAGATCGGGTGTCAGCGGATGTTCATCATAGGGACCAATGTATGTCCCTTTTTCATCCGTAAACGGATGGATGAAAAAGCGGACATACGGTCCGCTAGTGTGAAAGGGGCCTAAAGTGGAACTAAAGTCCCACTTTCAAAACTGTGAGCAGCCAGGTTCTTTATTACAGAAATGTCTCTTCTGTCATAAAATAAACTACCTGCTCGCTTGCAATCTTTTTTGGAATGTAAACCTAGCTGCGCAAGCGTAGCTCAGTTTATATTCTGGCACAGATCCTGTTTGCCAAGATGGCCTGGCACCCAGAAGAAGCCAGGTAGAAGATGCTGGTGACAGCTAAGGACATTAGACCATGGAAGGAGAGGTAAATATGCCAAAGTTTAGTAACAGTTTAAAGCAACGTACTTGATCATACCCATTCATTGTGTACCTTGGAAAATGAAGCCTAGCAGCCTCAATAGAGCATTTGTTTGGCGTTATATTTTCCATGTACTTTTGGTTTATTTACAAGCACTTGTTTATTAGCACATTAGCATCCACGGGTCTCTTCTCTGCTGATGAGGAGAAAATATATTGCAACAATATATCTCACCTTATGGGGTTTTTGGGAAAGTGAACAGCAGCAGTAATCTTTACATGCCATCCTGCAAAACAGAACCATCGGTCACTGGTCATCAAGTTAATATGTACATTGCCCAGGGCAAAGCAACAGGATCACTTTAAAACCAGCCCACAAAACATCTTATAATTCTCTTCCCTTTTTTATGCTTCATTCACAGCTGGGGAAAAAAAAAAAGCGCAGTAGTCATGTGGAAGCTCCAAACTGCCTTTACTCAGGCCCAGGAACTCCCACCCTACCACCAAGTTTCTGATGTCTGAGCAGCCAATTATAAAGTGTCAGCACTGTCACATGGGAGTCATATGATCCACTATACCCAGAAGTACTTGATTTTTCTCTTTGCGAAGGATAAGTACATGCAGGAGAGGGTCCCGGCATTAAAATTAATCTGTTTACTAGATTCTATTATAGAATAGTAGATTTAAACATGAAACTGGAAGTGTAGACAAACAGCTAAATATAATATATATATATATATATATATATATATATATATATATATATATATATATATATGAATAATCTTACCTCCCAAAAATTTGTAGTCCGTTTTATAAATACAGACACCGCTGCCAGACACTATACCAAGCATTATCTTCTCTGCGCTGCAGTTATAGCAATACTGCTGGGTCAAGACCGATTGGATAGAGGAACCTGAAGCTCACTTATGGGGTCATCTCTGGGCTCTCCCTTCCAATCCGCAAGCTCAATTTGTTAGGATTACAGAGCTGTTCAATCAATAAAACTTTACTGGCTAGTTGTACTGCCTCTTCTTTTAAAGCTGGCCATGCACTACTAGATTTTCAAACGAATATTTCTACGAACATTTGTACGAAAATTCTCAGAAGTACATTTAAAGGATTTTACAAATGTCGTTCGAAAGTACTAACAAAAGTTTCCTGTTAACATTCGATATTGGAATGAATAGAGTATCTCCAACGAAAACCACATGGGACAGCACAAAAGGAGCAATATCAGTAAAACATCAATAAAGTGACAGGCACTTAAATAATTTTAATGGACACAGCATTTATTTAAGGAGTAACCCATAATTATATAAACATTAAATAACCCCACAATATAATAGGGCTTAAAAGACACAGCCCAACCATAAACCATTTTCTGATAAGAATATCACACTGTCTAGCCAGTATTTGACTGGATGACTAACCCCCACTCAAAAACACAGTGACATGAAAAAAAATAAAATAAATTTTTATAATAATAATAATAATAATAAATAAAAAATGGGAGGGTGGGCTCAATTTGCAGGCTGTCGCTCGTAAGTTGGCCATTCTGTCTCTTCAGGTGGCTGCTAGAGCAAGAAAATGGCGCTATTTATATGCTGCAGCCACCGCTCCATACCCACCAAAAACATACAATAGGGGCACTGTTGCTGGGCAGCTTTGCATGCTGCTAACACCTTAGGGCTCAAGCGCACTGCAGCCCAAAAGGAGCTCAAAGAAGCGGCTCCAACAGGCTTTTGAGCTCTTATATTTTCTGCCTAGAAATCCCCCTCTATGTTAGCCAATGTGTCCATGCACACCAGGGCTTTTTCAGGCATATGCTCCTACAGGGAGAAACATCACCCCCCCCCCCCCCAACTCACATTTTTTGAGAGGAGCTAGTGCCCCAAAAACCTCAAAAAAGTAAAAAAAAAAATTGTAAAAACAAGCCAAAACACGCAGAAATGTTTGTTCCAGCTTTTTGTTTCGTTTATACAGTGGTTAAGAAAATACTATCCAGTAGGGTTTGTGAAAAAAAGGATTATGCTCAAAAAAGCTTGAAAGAGCTCAATAAAAACTTGAGAAAGAGCACAAAAAAAGAACAAGCTTCTTCAAGCATGTACTGTATAGGCAAAATAAAAGCTCAAACGCCTGTAAAAAATAAGCTTTTTTTTTTTTCAGCTGTAGTGTGCATGAGCTCTTATAGAACCATGAAAAACAGAGGATGTGGGGAAGCAGAGAGCATGCCCTTTGTGCAGTTCCATGAGGCCCCCCAGTCATGGTCCTTTCATAGAGTGCCCTCTGATCAATTCAAACAGGAATTCTTAATCAGAACAGAACAGGACAGATGTCAGTATTGTGATATTTGTGCCCATTCAGTTTGTGTCCGCATTTTGACAGTTGACTGTGACGGACCGGTGATAGCTCTAGGGGACAGACTGGTGTTTAAATTGGAGATGGATGCAGTCCTTTTTCATGTTTTTTTCTGGACCCTGGCGGTCTCAGAGGAAGGACACAAGACCATTTGCATCCGCCTATCCATAGAGCTGCATGAAGCTTGAAAAAGTGGCAGGCGGACCTAATCAGAAAGCTCTTGTGAAAGTGGCCTTAGAAATTTGTTCCTTCAAAAAAATTAAACAATAAATGAAATACAATATCCATCCTGCTCCTTTGAATTTTATTGTCACTGCAGTCAAAAACAAACGTCAATTTGACCCCACAATCATTAGAAAATCATACGAATGTTCCTAAATCAAATATTTTCAAACAAAATTCTACTAGTGTAAGTCAGCTTTACTGTCTAGAATTTTTTTTTTAAATTGGCAAAAACGAAAAACGCCTATAAACGAAGCGCTGCTAAACGCTGGTTGCCGCGTTTTGGCGCTTGAAATGCCTCTAAACTCAGTGTCTGAACTTATTTTTTTTTTGCTTTACAAAAAAAGCCTCTAAACTCATCTGCCTAGAAACGATTAGAAACAACCCCGTGTACATGTACACATAAGATAACCTTGAATGAGTTCAGGGGCAGTTGAAAAAAGCGTCCAACTGCCTCTGAACGTCCGTTTAGCAGCAGCAGTGTACATGGGGCCTTATGGGATTTATTGTGTATCACTACATAGTTTTGTTGGCTTAAAGCGGAACTTTACCCATAACAACTTGATAAAAAAATGATGTTCTTTAGCAATTCTGCATTATTAATTATGCTACCAAATATAGTGTGTGCTGTAAATGGCCTCCAGCATTGCCCCTGTTTCTTCTTGCTAGAGGCTGCCATTTTGTTGAAGCCCAGAGCCTCTAAATAGAGAGCAACTGAGCATGTGCAGAGCAGGGTGAGAGTGTATTACTGGATTTTAAACAGTATATGCACTTATTGTTAATGTTTCACCTGCAAAAGGTGCAAGAATAAAGTGATCTATCTAGCAGGACTTAAATTTTCTCACTAAAGTTCCACTTTAACAGCATACACTGTATATGATAATGAGGTATTAACTGCTCCTAGAAATGCTAGAATATTCTGAACATAGATGTGAGTTTACGTACACACTGTATGGCATTGTAGACCCTGTAAATAAAAAAAAAACACCTTTTAGGACATCTAACAGCCTCACATTTCAGGTGCGGCAACAAATGAAGCAGCAGGAAAGAATGAGGTGGAACTGAGAGTCAGCAGTAACTAAACTACAAAATTAAAGAGCAATATTGTTCACTCAGGGCACCAAGTCCTGGGGCAGAACACAGGAGGGTGCAGCTCAGGCAACGAGCAAAAACAAGACATGTACATGTACCCTATCTAGGGCAAGATTCTATTTAACGAGAAAACACAGGACTAAAAAGAAAAAATTACAGTAGTTAGTTAAAGGATAGTCTATCATAATTATTAGTTTAGTTATTGTGCAGTAACCTTTAATGCCAGGTCTTTCACCCTTACCTCTGTCTGAGCAACATTTTCTTCCTCCGATACAGCAGCTTGCTTAAGAACATTAGTCACAAGAGGGGCGTGGCTTGCTCATGGTTAAGAGTGGATGTGTGTGAGAGAGCGCCCACTACCACTCAGGATAAACCTGCTACATCCATGCTTTATACTGCTACTCATTCCATATTATGAGCCGCAGCAGCATCTGCAAAACCTGGAGCCCTGGGAGGAAGTACAAATGGCGGCTCCTAATCCCTCTATTGCAGGGATATGCAATTAGCGGACCTCCAGCTGTTGCCAAACTACAAGTCCCATGAGGCATAGCGAGACTCTGACAGCAGCAAGCATGACACCCAGAGGCAGAGGCATGATGGGACTTGTAGTTTTGCAACAGCTGGAGGTCCGCTAAATTGCATATCCCTGCTCTATTGGCTTATTTTGTGGTCACGCCGGAGGACAGTCAGCCAGACGCCACACAGCCAACATGGTGCCTGGGGAGACACACTGAGTGTTCCACTGCTTGGAGCTGACACAGACCTGCCTCAGAATAATGAGGGTTGCCGATATTGCAGCCATATCTCAGAGGACCCCCAAATGGATGAAATCTTTTAGAAATTCTTCTCCCTGCTACCAACTAAGGGGGAGTTAGAGCACATGATCTCTTGCCTGGAAAGTTGTCAAACAAGACATGGCAGAGGTCCAAGATTGCTTGACCGTACTGCACCAGAGTATAGAGAAAAACCACCTTCACTACAGCAGTCACACCAATCAACAGCCTTTAGGACACTGTCACCACCAAACAGGCCTACATCCAGGGCCTCCGGTTCCAGCTTGATGACCTAGAAGACTGCCACAATGCAATAACATGGGGGCTCCCAGAGGCCACAGGTCCTGACAACCTGAAACCCTCTGTGGTTGGCATTTTTTAACACCTTGCTTGGTCCCCCCTCCCCTACCGGGCCCAATCAAAATCAACAGGTCCACAGGACTCACAGCTTCCACAACCCGTACAACCCTCAACCCAGGGACGTTCTCCAAGGGGTCAATTTTTCAGAAAGGGGGCATTCTCTCTGAAGCACGCGAGAAGGGACCCCTGGCCTTCAATAGAGCCCAGCTGACCCTCTACCTAGATCTCTCATGAAGAGCACTCGCTCGTAGGCAATCCCTTCACCCACAAGTCCTCTAGGCTGCTAACATTTCCTGATGCTGAGGATTCCGGTTTCATCTCTTGGACTGCAACAAACGGCAAAGCAAGTGTTCTTTTTTCCAGCCCTAGATCTTCCAGCAGTGGAACTGGAGACTTGGCCCGATTAAGCCTTCCTGGTGATGACATTGCTGACCCCTCTTGAACCGTGTCAATGCTGCAGCAGAGATTGTAGAAGTTTGGCTGCATCTGTGGCCTCCCACCAGTAAAGCCCTTTCTGGCATACGCTACCCCTGCCAGCAGTGATGACAAGTCTCTGGCCCTGGTACATTGTCAATTTTGTTACAAAATCTGTTCACATTTTATGGTTTCAATGTTTCCTGCATTTCATTTGTGGCCCCTCAAAGGATTTGAGATGCTAGGTTTATAATTTTTCAGTCCCAATTGGGCAATCCAGTTCGCTATTTTTTTGCCCCTAACAAACACTCTTTATGTTTTTCATCTCCCTCCCATCCAATACGTCCCCCTCTTATTTCCCTCTTACACCCCCTACCTCAACCTCCCCTCCTTTTTTTGTGCATGTTCTGGTCTATATCTTGTTCACGGGAGTGTGTATTGCCTCCTTTACATAACCACTGATGGAGAAGACAGCAACCCCTGTTGCTTTTTAGTACAAGGATCCATTTCCCTCCATAAGATATGGATCACAGTTCACCCAATACCTACTGATCAACTATTGTTGCATGTCTGTGGAGCTTTAAGTTTTTGGTAGTAATATTCGTTGTTTAGGCTACCTCTGATGTTACTTATGTTTAACACGGATGACCAGATAACTCTTCTCTCATTTGTTAATGAAGGTTTGGTCCCGGGTGCATCAGAGGTCCTTCCTGTTTGGATTGAGTAACTACTCCCCAATAGGACTAGTCCCTGAGTAGTCCAGTGGACACAAGGTCAGGAACCTGCATATTTTGGTTAGATTTCTTCACGGTTTTCCTTCACATCCAATCCAGTAGACTCCCTTACCTTTGAAATGGGAAATCTACTTAATTTACAGTTCAGTCTTTCCTCTTTTCTTCCCTCTCCCCCTGCCCTTTCAACCGCTGGTCCCACTACTAACAAATCTATTGCGCACTCCTGGGCGGTGATGGTAATAGTTTCATCTTCTGGATTTTGTCACCTCCTTCTTTAGAGTCGCCACTCGACAGAGACCTGACCACTTTTGAGCATCTGTGCACAGGACGAGCACCCTACACACTATATTGCATAGATCTATGCCATCCTCTTAAATCATTCTCCCTCGGGGACTCTCTGATACATTAAAGAATGGGAGAAATTTTTCCATTTTCAAGGTTTATACTCTTACACACGTATCTGCAGCCATCCAGGAGAAGAGTTACAAAATACTCACACAATGGTACCACTGTCCCATGATGCTTCATTGAATCTTTCAGTCTATCCCGCCAAACTGAAGGGGGTGTGGAAAACCACAGGGATCCATGCACCACATGCCTTTGGTAGGCATGTACAATAAAACTGTTTCTGGTCGCACCTTTTTCGCACTGTCGCAGGCGCTCCCATTTCCTTGTCCCCATTTGCTGCCCTCATTTCTCTTGTGACAGGATCCATTCCCTCAGCTCAAAAAGGGTTATTATGCTTGTTCTTAATAGCGTCTAGAAATGTAATAGCCAGCAATGAAAGCGGATATCCCCACGATCAAAGAGGGGCTTGCTGAACGTAATCGCATACAATGTCTGGGACGAGCTGGTGGCTCAACATCACAATACTGGATATTCTTTTTAGGACTCTCCTCAGTTCCAAACCCCTCCGCTTTAGGATTGAGCTATGCCTCCTCCATCCATGCACCCATCTCCCCTCCCCCCCACCCGCTTCCTTACACTATATGCATCCTTTATCCATCTCTTCCCTCCCTTTTTTTTTTCCTATTCTTGTTCTCTTTGCTTGCTTTCATCATCGAGCCCATTCCTTAGTCCATTTAACTTTCCTCCTAAACCACTTACCCATATAAGGGTATTCACCCAGAAAAGCGACAGTCTCCCCTCCAGAAAAAGACCACACTCCTATGCTCTTCTGTCGATTACTTGCTGTACCCCAAGACACTTGTGGAGACCTCTGCAATGCACCCAAGAGACCTTGGACTTTCAGCTCTGCCATGTTACCCTATACAGGTCCCAGACAAAAGATGTTACTCTCTGGCATTTATGCCAACTCCGTTCGCTCCCTTTTTCTATTGTCGCATTTTAACATGGAGGGCATCCACCTCTTGGTTTTTCATTTTGAGAATGTTACTTGAAAATAACACACTGCCTTTTATGTCTGTATATTATACCTGAAATGCAACACAATTTTTTTCTTTAAAAAAAAAAAGAAATTACAAACATTTGTTGCAGACACACCACAAGTCTGCTTATAGGTCTCGGCAACAAAGCCCCCAAGATATAAAAAAAAAGAAGAAATAAAAAAAAAAAAAAAAAAAAAAAAGGATTCAAACATCTAAGGGACCACACTAAAAAAACTGCTTCAATGTGATGAAATAAAATGTGGTTCTTGCTGAGCTCCAGGCAAACAGCTAAATAAATTCACATATGAAATACAAGGGAAATGTTTTACTTGCCAAAGATTTATATTTCTGTCCATCCAGTCCTAATATTCACGCAGCTCTGTCACACAACCCAGCCCAACCTGGTCTGGCAGGGCAAAAGACCTGTTTTTCTCTGCTGCAGTTAAAGTAGTTCTAAAGACTAAACACTATTACCCTAATGCATTTCCTGCATTAAGGCAAAAAAATTCCCAACTACCTGTCCTACCTCCCTCTGTCTCTAAACACCTACCTGGCTCCTGTTACTGCTCCAATGCTGTCTTTGGCTCCAACAATGCACCCCTCAATTCCTGCTCTTAAAAACGGGAGAAACTGAGGACAGCAAGGCCATAGGCTCCTGTTGCCGTCAGTCAACCTCTTGTCACAAGGGTGCGGGGGGCATGGCGTACCGAAGGTATGTGCATCTATTGATGCACACAGCCCAGCTTGCAATCAAATGGGAGCCCACAAGCTAAGGTGCCTCCTTAGAACCCGGCTTTCTACAGGAGGCACCTGAAGGAGGGGAAGAGCCAACAGCACTGGTAGAGACTGCACGAAAAAGAAGGTAAGTGACCTTTTTGTGCAATATCGTTGCACGTAGCAGGTAAGTACCTTATTTTTTATTTTAAAAAATGCCCTTAGTATCACTTTAGGTAACACTTACACAGACCTTGTAACTGGACAGTGAAAGGAGAAGCAGCGCACTGACAAGCTCATCTTTGTCACTCTGCTCTCTCCTCCCATCAACCTGCTCCTTCTTAGAACATGGGTAATACACCACAAAAGCTGTTCCTCCCTCTTTCCAGTACTGTAGAGGGACTGCAAGAGAGCAATACTGGCCTAATTCAGGTACTTTCACTGCATGTATTTACGAACAATTGCCTTTAAACAAATATAGAGCTCCATTATTTAAGCATTTTAGATCTGCTTGGGGTTTATAATTTTAGAATCTCAGTACCAAGAAACAGTGACATAGCACTCGTCTTAGACATGTGGATTGATCCCTGTTCACTTTGGCAGTACAAGCCAATGTAAATGAACACACCTCCAGTAAACTGCTGCTGTTTGACAGCCTTTCCCTGTGTCTAATGAACACCGGACCAAAGAAAACAGACAAGCAGTCATGCGCTCCGTCCTCTAAGCTCTTTCCATTTGCTGTGTGTGCAGACAGGATGTGCACACACATATATCTTGGCACCATCACTTCTAAGGCGCTCAAGAAAGGTACCAGCCCAAACAACCATTATCAGAGTCTCAGCACGGGGATGGTTTTTTATAGAAGGCACACAGCAGCTCATGAACTAGAACTCCCAGCATACCATGCCCATCCACATATAGTCTGAACAGATACAGCATGTACAACACATTCTGTTTTATTTCTACTTTCATTATCTATAACAAATAATATATGTAAGCGGATTCACGATGAGAAAAAACACCCTTTTATTTCACAGCATTCTCATTTAGAACTTTTTTTTTTAACAGAGTTTTCATTTAACCACTTGCTTACTGGGCACTTAAACCTCCTTCCTGCCCAGGCCAATTTTCAGCTTTCAGCACTGTCGCTCTTTGAATGACAATTGCGCGGTCGTGCGACTTGGCTCCCAAACAAAATTGACGTCTTTTTTTTCCCACAAATAGAGCTTTCTTTTGGTGGTATTTGATCATCTTTGCGGTTTTTATTTTTTGCGGTAAACACAAAAAAAAAGCGACAATTTTGAAAAAAAAAAAAAAAAAACACAATATCTTTTACTTTTTGCTATTATAAATATCCCCATTTTTAAAAAAATATATATATTTTTTCTCAGTTTAGGCCGATACGTATTCTTCTACATATTTTTGGTAAAAAAATAAAATAAAAAAATCGCAATGAGCGTTTATTGATTGGTTTGCGCAAAAGTTATAGCGTCTACAAAATAGGGCATAGTTTTATAGCATTTTTTTTAATAATTATTTTTTTACTAGTAATAGCGGCGATCAGCGATTTTTAGTGTGACTGCGACATTATGGCGGACACATCGGACACTTGACACCATTTTGGGACCACTGTCATTTTTACAGCGATCAGTGCTATAAAAAATGCACTGGTTACTGTAAAAATGACACTGGCAGTGAAGGGGTTAACCACTAGGGGCGCTGAAGGGGTTAAGTGTACCTAAGGGAGTGATTATTATTGTGGGCGGAGGGGACTGACTGGGGGAGGTGACCGATGGTTGTCCCTATGTACAAGGGACACACCATCGGTCTCCTCTCCATGACAGGACGTGGATCTCTGTGTTTACACACAGAGATCCACGTCCCTGGCTCTGTAAATGCCGATCGCGGGTACCTGGAGGACATCGCGACCGCCAGGCATGCGCATCGGCACCCGCGTGACACGGCGGGCACGGAAGTTCCCCGATGCGCGCTCGGGAGTGCACCGGGAACGAGGAAATGGGCGGACGTCCATTGACGTCCTCCCGGCATTCTAGGTCCACGCTGTAGCCGTCATTCGGCTATAGCGCGGACCTCTAGTGGTTAAAACAAATGGGCATTAAAACTCCAAAAAATTAGGAAACATTTTTACGGTAATGAACAGTACAGAGAGAATACATGTAGCACCAAAAAGGTGTATGTCACAATCAGCATCCAACTTGATCATATTTTGTCAAACCTTTTTGGACAATTTCTGCTCTCATACGTTATCTTGTAGAATAGTATCACAGAGTTAACTGCTTCCTGCCAAGAAGCCCGAGTAGGAGGGTCAGCAGATTTCCATTTCAAGAGGATCTCCCTTCTAGCATAAAACAGGGTGAAATTAGGGCAGAGCTTGGTCAATCTCCTTTAATATCCTCCATACAACTCAGTAGCAAAATGAGGGGGTCAAAGGGCACTACAACACCACTTAGAACACTCAAAGTGTCAACTACCGATTCCCGATGGGGGTGAAGCCTAGGGCAGGACCAGACCATATGCCAAGAGGTACCAGGTTCAGCAGCGCACCTAGGGCACTTTGGGTCAACCCGAGGATAAATAGAGGCTAGTCATTGAGTATAGTATGCCCTAGGCAGGAATTTTAAATGTATTTAACTGGCTCGAGCCAAAATCATGGATGGCACATATGGAGGAGAGACACAGTCATCCCACTTGTCTTCAGTAAGGGTAGGGATATCCGCACACCATCTGTCAAATATTCAAGTAGATTTAGTGTCATGGGCCACAGAGATGAAAAGGGCAGAGGTCTGCTGTCCTGAAAGTACATGTTTCAGAGTAATTATTCCCTGTTTAGCAAAAAGACATGGATCAGGAAGTGTATATAAATGAGGGAGGCAAGAATTCCTCCATAAGGGAGTGTGGGGAAAGAATTGGGAGGGCTTCCTATATATGGCCCGGGCCTGATTCCAGACCTGGATCCTAGCTCGCATAGGGCCTGTCACAGCAGGATGAGCCTCTTTTAGAACTTTAGGCAGAAAATTCACAGTGTGCACTATGGAACTATTTTTTTTTCTGTCTGCAAGCAACAGAAAATTGTGAACATATGCCGCAGATCTGGTTATGGATCGCACAGAAATATTAGGAGCTGTCGTAATAGCTTCTAAAGATCCAGTATAGGAGAATAATATAAAATATAACTACTGCATCTCAGTGACCCCCGTAAAGCATGGAGCTAATCCCCATTTCAACAGAGACCAGGTGACCTTGGACTTGGTCTTCAGAAATCTGGGCAGCACTAAAAGGAGTCTGGAGAACCATTTTATCAGAAGGGAAAGTATTTTGGCTGTTACTTCTTAAATTAAAGAGAAGTATGGGAATTAAAATAAAAAACAAATATTTGAAGTTACCTAGGAGGATGCAACATCGATCGGATGCTGCATCTGTCTCCCCCCCAGCTTCTAAGATCAAGGACTGATTGATCAAAGACCACTGAATGCTCAGTTCTCGGTCTTCAGTGAGAAGAGAGCCAGTGACTGTCAGCCACTGGCTCTCTGCTCTGCCCCTCCAGCGCTCACTGGAGCTCTAGGCTGTGCAGGGGGTTGGAGCGGCACGCTGAGAGGCGGAGCCAGCTGCCAGTCAGGCATCTGGGTGAATCCTGACATGAAAAATCGGGATCGCTCCTGGATAGGCTGATTGATTGATTTTAGCTGACAGCAGATTTTAGCCCGCTGTCGTCTGAATTCAGGCCACAGGAGTGCAGAATGAAGTGACCCACAGGAGAAGAAATGGCCAAAAGAGCTTTGGCCATACTTCCCCTAAACCAACTCATTGAGGTTACGGATTAGTGGCTTGATATTTAAAATGCAGAGGATCATTTTAAATATAGACCATTACAAATGGAATATTTAGTAATGCATGCTGCAAAGCTTGCTGTTCTTCAGATGACTACAGGGCATCACATGCACACTTATTTTATGATTGTCCTCTTTTTGTGGACGGGTACATCGTACAGTCTTGTTTGTTTGACATACATTATGTACTTAAACCTGAATTCTTGGATAAGCAAATACTGTCCAAATACAAAAGGTTTGTTTATTCATATTTGAATCTTGGTGTGCTGTGTGCATTTCTCCCAGGTCTGTGCAGTAATCCAGTGTGAAACCTTTTCTCTGTGCAGGAGCCTCCTGTAATAAAAAGACCAGTCACTTCTTGTCTTGAATCCGCCACCCACTCCTGTTGTCTATAGGCAGTCTGCATTGGGTGAGGCCTGCTGGGCAGTGTTAATTTTGGCATCGAATTTTGATTTAGTCTTTTGAGTCCCATTTTAGTCATCTGAAATGGTTTTAGTTTTAATCGTATGTTAGTCAATTAAAATCCCCAGTACATTTTAGTCTAATAAAATAATTTTAGTCAACTAAAATCTAATGTGTTTAGTGAATAGGCAGCCAGCCACCAGAGTAAGAAGTGGCTCTGTAGGTAAAGAGGATGAGAGAGAAGCAGCGCCAAGTGCAGTATGTGAAGCAAAAAGGAACATTTATTATTAGGTATTGCACTTTCAGGATAAGACCAAGTAAATGGCATGTAAAAGAGACCAAGCAGTGAAGTCCCTCCCATCCATTGTTTTTCTTTTTTATCATTTATTATTTTTTTTATCCTATTGTTTGCTCCTTTTTATTTTGGACAGATAATTTTATGACATTATCTTTTACTTCTATACATTTTTCACTTTTTGATCTTATGTTTTTATACTAGAATTCCTTGCTCTGTGTGTCATGAATAAACCACCGTTTATTTAAAGTATTACACTACTGGCATGTTCCCATGGCTGCCACTTGTTGTGCCGTTTCTGTGGGGTTATAGCTGGAGCCAATGCGCTGAGCCTTGCTGTCCACCAGCACCGTTGCGCCCCTATTTAACCTCAGCTGAGATGGCCGCTTGGGAGGCCTGAGTAAGGAGCATGAATGCTCTGAACGCACACCGCCGCCACCACAGTCTGTCTCCCTGGTGATGCACGCTCGCTCTCCTACCCACTGCCCCGGAGGCAGAGCACTGGAAACCACCCCACCAGCTCGGCCGGCAATGTGGGACGCCGTAGAACCCAGCTCTCCATCCAGAGGGACTTCACTGCTTGGTCTCTTTTACATGCCATTTACTTGGTCTTATCCTGTAAGTGCAATACCTAATAAATGTTCCTTTTTGCTTCACATACTGCACTTAGATTGGCGCTGCTTCTCTCCCATCCGAAGTTCATGAGGGTAAACATCCCTGTCTCACAATTTTGTTTTGTTTTCGTTCATTAACAAAAATGTAATTGATTTCTGTCATATAGTTTTTGTTAGTGGATGAAAATGTGCTGTACTTTTTTTGTTTAGTTTTCGTCACTGTAAGGCCCCTTTCACACTGAAAAGTTGAAAAAACGCAAAAAAATTATGAGTTATTTTACCACGATTTTACCGCGTTCGCGGTAAAAATAGCGCTAACGCATATGCGTTTTTACCGCGTTTTTGCGGTAAAAAGGATTATTTGGTATCCCACAATCCTCCACTCTACTGCGGTCATGTGACCTTCCCACAGCTTCTGGGTGTTTTTTACCGCGGTACTCATTCATTTCAATGGGGATAGGCGTTTTTACAGCGCTATTTTATGCGCCCCAAAGAAGCCGTTTGCAGGATTTTTTCCAACGCACAGCCAGCAAAACTCCTCAGGGCTTTCACATTGAGAATGATGGGGCAGGATTATTTCAGGCATTTTTACAGCGCTGTTTTTACCGCGAAAACGCAGTAAAAACGCCTCAGTGTGAAAGGGGCCTAAAAAGGCGGCTGATGAAAAGGTTTACGTTGACGAGATTAACACTGCCGCTTGGTTCCTCCCACAGCTCTGCTCAAACTATGTACAGCACAGTGATGATGCCACTGCTACTTTTATGGCCAATTCACACTATGTGCGGTGACAGATGTTTCATTGCATAGTAAAATGTCTGTCACCGTAGGGACACACAGGAAACAATGGTTTCCTATGTGCTACATTCACACTGAAACGCAGTGCATGAAGAATACCTTTTGTACACTTTAAATAAAGCTTCTACATAAACAGAAAAAAGGGGGAGATGTGTGAGGTGCTACATTGTGGATAACACTGCCCCCTAGCTCATCTGACAATACAGAGCGGCCGGCATGGTGAATTGCTCCTGCCGCTCTGTGTTGCAGTGTGAATTGCCCCTTACGGGGTAATAACTTGGCATTTGGTTTGATTTATCTCCATTGTGGCTATCAATGAATATATCTAAAATTAAAAAAGTTGTTGTGCGCAAAGTTCAGCTTTAAACTTTTAGTGGTCTTAGGCTTTCCAGCATGGTGAAAGTCTGTTTAACAGATACTACACATTGCTGTCATTCAGAAACCCTACTTCTAAGAACTTGTCATGCATATTAAGTGATTTTTGAAGCCAATTTATATTGGACAAAATGGATCTCTAAGCTCCCAGTAGGGATTTTCTCCCTTACAATTGCCTATGTTTTGCTCATCAGAAAAAGTCCATAAGTGCACTGCACACATTACTGTATGTTCAAATCTGGGAACCCTTTATGGATGCGCAGTTCATATTTGTATCATAGAACTCAGAAACAGGGCGGTGCAGACACAGACACACTGCCATCATTATTCTCCAATTATATAAATAGATTAACTGCTTAGGGCTAAAAACGACAGCAAGTTAAGTCTGAAGAGTTTTTGCTTAACCCATTAATGAACACTGCATCATGCAATATTCTTCTGGGTGGGTAGTAGATAGATGTACCTTGCCATTCACAGTCCAATGTATGCAAAACAGTCAACAGTAAACATAACGCCTATTATCCCTGGCTTGACCCTGATAAAAAAATAAAAATTCAAGGTGTAGCATTCCTTGGATTTTGTAAATTCAACGATACCTTTACAACAACGCACAATAGAGTAAAACTCCTACCAAAACTTTTTTTAATTTTGTTTTTGGTAGAGTGGGAAAGGGCTAGAACATATGGTTAGGTTCAACCTCTCTATTTGTTCTGGTCACTTTTATCACTAAAAGAAAATCACACATTTTGAGAGAACATTAATAGGAGGAGACATCTTCCAATGGGAACACTAGTTCTGGTGACCCTGGTGGCAGTCAGGGATCCCCTCATTGTGGAGGGATTTCCTATCACTTCCTGTTGTGGCTAGGAAACCGGAAGTGGGGTAAATTTTACCAAGGGGACACAGATGGCAAAAAAAAAAAAAAAACGACCACGACAGGAGTTATAATTCTCACTTAGGCCCCATTCAGCGTTATGTAGCTTGAAGCAAAAAATAAATAAATTATTCTCTATGGAGATGGTTCACATCTCCACTCCATGCTGCCTGAAGCCAAACGCCTGAAGCTCAAAAAAGTTATGGAGCTTTTTTTGTAGCTCAAATCGGTCAGATTTGAGCGTTTTTGCTGCATTTTTATTCGTATAGAAGTGAACGGCAAGGCCCCAGTCACGCAATTTTCTGCTCAAAGGAAAAAATGCAAGACAACAAAATAATAATATATGCATAAATAAAATGTAAAATAAAATACACAAATTACTAAATATCATCATAAATAAAATTCATAATATGTAATACATAAATAATTAATCCCTAACTTTAAAAAATATAAAATTATTATAATAATAAATTTACATTTTGTGTTAGGGTGTTTATCCCCTTACCCTTAAAAATAAATAAATTGCTAAGGTTAGGGGTTAATTATTTATTATTACTCTGTATTCATTTATAGAATTTAGTTATGATTATTTTCATTTATTTTACATTTATTGTAGTAGTAGTAGTAGTAGTAGTAGTAACACCCTAATCCTAACAAAAAAATAAAATAAAAATAACCCAAACCAACTCCTAATACTAACTTAGCCCCTTACCCTAATAATAAATGAATAATAAAAAAATAAAAATAAAAGCTAATGTAAAAGCTAAAAAAAGCTGAAATACCTAGCAACAAATAACAGATAATAGTTTTCTTTATTGGCTTATAAAAACCGCCAAAGCTCAAAAACACTGTATAGAAAAGTGCCAAAATCCCTCAAAAAAAAAAACGCTCAAAGACTCTACGCAGCCTCAAGCCCTGTACACACGATAGGTTTAACCGATGAAAACAGTCCGATGGACTTTTTTCATCGGACAAACTGATCGTGTATGGGCCCCATCGGTCTTTTTTCCATTGGTATTTAAAAATAGAACATGTTTTAAATTTATCCGATGATTAAAAAACCGATAGTAAATTACTATCTTCTGTGGGGAACTCCATCGGATAAAAAACCCACGCATGCTCAGAAGCAGTGAACTTAATTTTTCTCGGCTCGTCGGAGTGTTTTACGGCACCGTGTTTGGAATGGTTGGTTTTTTGACTGATGGTGTGTAGGCAAGACTGATGAAAAGTCAACTTCATCGGTTTTCCGAAAGAAAAATCCATCGGAAATCCGATCGTGTGTACAGGGCTTTACTCTATCTGAAATGTTAAAACAATGTGCTTTTAGTTCTGCTTTAAACTTCATGCAACTATTGATTTTTTGAGTGGATAGTTATAGGGTTAACAGTACTAATTCTTTATATTAGTGAGGTGGTGGCCGGCAGAGATACAGAAAGAAATTGTTACTAAATATGACCACTGTCTGGCTGATAGGAAACACAAGCTCCTGATATTTTGTAACAACATATGTTTTTGGTACATTGATGGCAACTTAATATGTTTGGATTTTACATCTTCAAAGAGCTGCCTGTACTGTGCAGCATAACCTGGACTCTCCCTCCTCTGTGTGATTAATGACAACTTCTATGACAGCTGGATTACTGGACAGATTGAAGTCATGCAGCAATTCCGTGTAGCGGGATCCAGGGATTTGGTTGTTGAGAAATAATGACTAAGCAGCAAAACAATGAGTAGTCCACATTAGTAGTAAAGAACGTTTTGTCCCTCATAATAATAACTATTGAATCATAAATAAACCTGGCAGTACTTACTTCAATAATGCTTATTTATTTAGGCGACCTTCTCTGTATAAATAGTGCAAAATTATTCTACGGCAGTGCTACTCATACACAGAAAGATAAATAAAACGACTACATAAACAGAACTTTCAGCATTTCTTACACTGTCCATGGCCTGGGTCTTGGATTGTATGTGTGCAAAGTCACAAATCCAAATTGACAGATTTCTGACTTTAAACACGTATCCACTTTCCAGCAAATGTCAAATGATTTCTTGCTAGATGGACCACACCCATTACAATCTAATTTTCAATGCCTGGGCAATCTCCTTTAGTTTTACCAACAACTATGTAGTAATAGGACCATCCCATTCCTTTCTATTCTATCAAGTCAACCCTTGCACTATATGTTGGTGCATCTGAAAGAGGAACTACAGTCATTTTATTAAACAAATTAAGTGTCAAAGTACAAATACTGTAGCTGCTGACCTTTAAGAAACAAGTACTAACCAGCCCAGCAGTTTAGCGCTCTCTTCACCCGAGCCGGTTCTTTGGTTCCCCGGCACCTTGGCTGAGGGAGCCACCTGTGACTTCCTGCTGTTTCACAACCAACTCTCCCCTATGCATGCGCAAGATCAGTTACATCATCCTTCCCTCCCCAGCCAACCTAGACAATCGAAGGCCGGCACCTAGAAGAAACGGAGGAGGAAATGCTGGTGTCGGCGAGGAACCCTTTGTGGATGTTGGACCGTTGAGAGAAAAGTTAAAGTGATTGTAAAGATAGAAGGTTTTGTGTTCTATGCATTAAAGTAGAACTATAGGCATAAAACTATTTTTCTAGTTTGGATAGAGCAAGAGAGGGTCAGGTTTTTTGGCGACTTGTGCCCCATAGCAGAGATTTCCATTCACTTCCTGTCACACAGGAAGTTAGACAAATCCCTGCAAATTAAGGGAATCCCCTGGGGGCCCCCCAGAACTAGTGTCCCCATTGGAAGATTTCCCTCTATTACTTTTCTGGGGACAGCCCAAACTTGGGATTTTCCAAACTTTGAGAAGTTTTGCCTTTTCTTTATACTTATACTTACCTGTGCCCGATCCAGCACTGTGCTCGAGAGCAGCCACTTTCTCTGTTCGGTCTCTCTGCAGATTGATAGCAGTAGGAGCCATTGTCATCTGCTGATTGGTTGATCTAGGCGGGTTCAACTGTATTAGCTATTTTAATTTGAAAAACAAAACCCAAATGTTTTTATTATGTACTTATCTACAGTGGATATAAAAAGTCTACACACCCCTATTAAAATGTCAGCTTTCTGTGATGTAAAATAATGAGGCAAAAACTTTATGCCCCTCTAGAGGATCTGTACTTATTTTCTCTATGACATATTGGCTGCAGAGTATTTTATCTCCTCTTTATTTGGTCGCCCTCTGTAATTTAATCCTGTTATTGACCATGTTTGTATACGGTCTATGGGACACATTGTTAGTTAAATAAAGAATTAGAAAAAAAAAAAAACGCCAACAGTTTACGCAGCGCTTTACAATATAAAAGGGGGACTATACAGGTATAATAAAATACAAGAGGATTAGGAGGGCCCTGCTCAGAAGAGCTTACAATCTAATAACATACAGTGGATATAAAAAGTCTACAGACCCCTGTTTAAATGTCAGGTTTCTGTGATGTAAAAAAAAGGGGATAAAGATAAATCATTTCAGAACTTTTTCCACCTTTAATGTGACCTATAAACTGTACAACTCAATTGAACAACAAACTGAAATCTTTTACTTAAAAAAATAATAATAATATGGTTGCATAAGTGTGCACCCCCTTAAACTAATACTTTTCACCTTTTGATTTTATTACAGCACTCAGTCTTTTTGGGTATGAGTCCATTAGCATGGCACATCTTGACTTGGCAATATCTGCCCACTCTTCTTTGCAAAAACACTCCAAATCTTTTGGATTGCGAGGGAATCTGTGCACAGTTCCTCTTCATGTTCAGCTTTCTAGCAGAAGCCTGAAGGTTTTGTGCCAATATTGACTGGTATTTGGAACTGTTCATAATTCCTTCTACCTTGACTAAGGCCCCTGTTCCAGCTGAAGAAAATCAGCTCCAAAGCATGATGCTGCCACCACTATGCTTCACTGTGGGTATGGTGTTCTTTTGGTGATGTGCAGTATTTTTGCACCAAACATATCTTTTGGAATAATGGCAAAAAAGTTCAACCCCCAAGAGGAGGTGATACTCATTGTATTTTGCTTAAAACGTGAGTGGGGTGGATCCATACCTCCATTACTAGAAAACCATATGGCTTGAATAATAGGATGGACATAAATCTCCTTTTAACATAATTACATTGTTTTGTTATAGTCGCTGGAGTAATGGCAGAACATGTTTTATTTGTTCATGATGTGTTCATCATATGCTTGCTGTGTCTCTTCCCCTTTTTCTCCATGTGTTTTTAATTGATTTAATTGTTTCTAATCAAGATGCACCTGCCCTTTTTGAGGGCTTGCTTTGTTATAAATATCAAGTTTTTAAATTAAATATGTATGCTTTGATGAAGACTTCATAGCCAAAACGTGTCAAAACATAGCCTTTACCAGTGTATCCATGTAAAAAATAAAAGTACTTTAATTCAAGAGCAGAAATGGATTCCGTCTTGCCACTCTACCTCATAGCCCAGACATATGAAGAATATGGGAGATTGTTGTCACATGTACCACACAGGCAGTACTTTCCAAATATTCCTGCAACTCCTTTAATGTTGCTGTAGGCCTCTTGGCAGCCTCCCTGACCAGTTTTCTCCTCATCTTTTCATCAATTTTGGAGGAACATTCAGTTCTTGGTAATGTCACTGCTGTGCCATATTTTCTCCACTTGATGAGGACTGCCTTGACTGTGTTCCATGGTATATCTAATGCCTTGGAAATTCTTTTGTACCCTTCTCCTGACTGATACCTTTTAACAAGAAGATCCCTCTGATGCTTTGGAAGCTCTCTGCAAACTATGGCTTTTGCTGTAGGATCGGACTAAGAAAATGTCAGGAAAGACCTACTAGGACAGCTGAACTTTGTTTGGCACTTTAAATGGCAGGCGTGTACCGATTCCTATTTAACCACTTGCCGACCTCTTCACGCAGATATACGTCGGCAGAATGGCTCGTACAGGCACAATCACGTACCTGTACGTGGCCCTTTAACTGCCCCCTGCCTTCTCCGTGAGTGGGACCGCGGGTCCCGCGGACTCGATCGCCGCGGGGATCCCCGCGATCGTCTCACGGAGGCTCGGAGCGGGGAGATGTGTGTGTAAACACATCATCTCCCCGCTCCTCTACTGACAATGTCAGCGATCTCCGCTCTGTGTAATCAGAGCGGAGATCGGTGACGTGTCAGTCGTAGCCACGCCCCCCAGTTGATAACACGCCCCTAGGCACACTTAACCCCTCCAGCGCCCCTAGTGGTTAACCCCTTCACGGCCAGTGTCATTTTCATAGTAACCAGTGCATTTTTATTGCACTGATCGCTGTGAAAATGACAATGGTCCCAAAAATGGTGTCAAAAGTGTCCGATGTGTCCGCCATAATGTCGCAGTCATGAAAAAAAAAAACCCTGATCGCCGCCATAACTAGTAAAAAAAAAAAAAATTTATAAAAATGCCTTAAAACTATCCCCTATTTTGTAAACGCTATAATTTTTGCGCAAACCAATCAATAAACGCCGATTGCGATTTTTTTTACCAAAAATATGAAGAAGAATACATATTGACCGAAACTCAGGAAAAAAATGTTTTTTTATATATTTTTTGGGGATATTTATTATAGCAAAAAGTAAAAAATATGTCATTTTTTTCAAAATTTTCGCTCTGTTTTTGTTTATAGCGCAAAAAATAAAAACCGCAGAGATGATCAAATACCACCAAAAGAAAGCTCTATTTGTGGGAAAAAAAGGACGCCAAGTTTGGGAGCCACGTCGCACGACCGCGCAATTGTCAGTTAAAGCGACGCAGTGCCGAATCGCAAAAAGGGGCCTGGTCATAATGGCCCGTATTGGTCCGGGGCTTAAGTGGTTAACATGAGTTTGAGGCTGGGTTCACACTATTGTGAGTTGGATGTGGGGAAATCGCATTTCAGGAGATTGTGACTGGCTCTCAATGGAGCCGGTTCACACATCTCTGGAGCGGCTCCAGAGCGAATTGCACAGGAGTTCTGTGCGTCTTATGGTCCGTTTCAGGTCTGAATTCAGCCAAAGATTCAAATCAAAATTGGACATGAAACGGGGACCAGAGACGCACTGGATCCCTGTTGTGAGCCACTCCGTACAGCAGTGTGAACCCAGCCTTAGCCCTGGATCACATTGGTGCATTTTGACATGCGATTTGGCATGTCAAATCTCATGTCAAAACGGCGATATTTGCTGCAAATTGCCGGCAATGGCAACGACCTAATCGGTGCGATGCCGCATCGATTTCAAAAAGTAGTTTCTGTACTACTTTTTGCGATTTCGGCCGCGATTTACATTGACATCTGTGTTTCTGCACAGATGTCTTTGTAATCGCGGCTGAAATCGGGACTGCCAGCAAGAGTGAAATTGTGCGAGTTCAGCTGAACTCGCACAGCTTCACTCCCGCAGCCCAGTGTGAACCTGGGCTTAATGTGATTGCTTAATTCTGAACACAGCTACATCCCCAGTTACAAGAGGTTGTGCACATTTGTGCAACAACATTTTTTTTTTTGTTCAAATCAGTTGTACCATTTATAGGTCACAATAAAGGTGGAAAAAGTTCTGAAATTATTTATCTTTGTCTCTTTTTTTTTACATCACAGAAACATGACATTTAAACAGGGGTGTGTAGACTTTTTATATCCACTGTATGTTATTAGATTGTAAGCTCTTCTGAGCAGGGCCCTCCTAATCCTCTTGTATTTTATTATACCTGTATTGTCTCCCTTTTATATTGTAAAGCGCTGCGTAAACTGTTGGCGCTATATAAATCCTGTATAATAATAATAATAATAATATATAGAATACATAGAACTGTTCACTGAAGTATGTCCTTGCACATATGACAGTTACAAAGTGTTGGCCTATATATAGTCTGCAATGTATCCTCTGTACTGAAAGCATACTAATACATAGGTGTTTTACAACGTAGAGGTATGTTTTATTTACAGCTGAATATCTGTCCTAGTCCCATTATCAGTTATGAACTTTTTATGTTTTACAGCTCGAAAATTTCAGTTTACAGCCACTAATAAATTCCCAAGCAGTAAAAATATTTAACCTTTATAAGATTTGTTTTACATGCAGACAATTCTACCCTAGACGATGGAGTGTAAGCAAACACACAGGTAACATTTTCCTGAAAATCCAGTACGGGAAGTGCAGCACCTGGAGTAAGGTAACAGGTGTCATCTCCACCACACCTTCCTAATCGAGCAAAACAAGTCATCCATTCATTATAGAATAAAGTTAAGTGATGTTTGCAGTGAAAGGTCAATAAGAAAAACAACTATGACAAATCTGCATGCTCAATTCAATTTTAAATGCACAATCCATTCTCTAAATTTGTTTTTGTTCCTTTTATGACAAACTGCAATTTTGTTTACTGCAATAAAAAAAAAAAAATGTTACTATTTAATTAAGTAAAGTACAGTAATACATTGGTTTACAAGTAACGCAGTATACAAGCATTTTGAAAGACGAGAAACAGTTAAAAAAATAGAGTGTCTTGCTATACGAGCACTGTCTTGATATACGAGTAGTTTTACTGTAAAAACAAAATAATTACACTCACAATGTTAAGGATTCTGGTGTTCATCCATGTAAAGCCGCTGTGTACATGTACAGTAAAGCTGTCAGAGACACCCAGAGACACTCCCAGCTGGGTCAGGTGTAACGTTTGGAGTATCCGGAAGTGATGTCAACAGTTCGAGTGTCTCCGAGTTCTCCAGGAAGTGCTGGGAGTCACCATCGCCCCCGAACCTCTGGCCACACAAAGCGCTGTATACTGTACGCCAGCGGCTTTACTGTAATATACACAGCGGCTTTACATGGATGAGCTCCAGACTCTTTAACATTGTGGGTGTAATTCTTTTTTTTCCCATTAAAACACAGGGGTACAGTACACTACAGTATTCCTACTACAGTACTACTATGAGCTTTTGCTCATATTTTGATCATTTGAATAAATGGTTGAGGAACAAATTATCTGAGTTTGCATTATTTCTTATGGGAAAATTGCTTTGGATTACAACCATGCTTCTGGAATGAATTATGCTCGCAAACCAAAGGTATTACTGTATAGAGAACATAGGATTATCATAATGAAATATGTCCTGTTGGTTTAGAACTGGCTAGCCTGCTGCAAACGTAACCCTTTAAAATGAACCAGTGACCGGTATATTTTCTTTTTTACATACTGTATTTACCATTTTCAAATGTCTTCAGTCCGTGACACTCTTGGACTTCTTCACTTTGTCTCTTCCCTGGCCCAGGGCAGTCCTCTGCTGATGCAGAGAGCATTGCTGGCATAATGATTACTCTATGAATGAAGCCAATACTGGTGATGCCCTATCATTCATAGTATGTCCTCAGTCTTCTGGGTTAAAATAATGCTGGACATAAAACTGGAAGACTGAGGACCTTGTACGGAGGAATAAATGTACTGCAAGGGATAACTCCATATTTAAAAGCAAGTACTGCAGCCTGAGCTTCTTTTCCCAAACCTGCCTTGGAGCCATGTTAAAAATAGCTTGGAGCTGAACCTTCAGGGTGAATTTACACCACAGCACATAGCAGCATGAGCAATTCACCGGTTGTGCAAGTGGACAGTGTGGTGTGTGATTCAGTGCATCACACGGCTCCCTTTTTTTTGTGCAAGCTTTAATTTTAAAATATACAAAAACATCCAATTCACTGCCCGACATCGTACTGCAAATTCAGCCAAGTGCGCTGCGATAAAAATCAGCATGTCTGCATTTTACCGCAGCACAGTGCTAGGCTGTGTTGCAGGGTTAATGGGACACATAGGAAACAATTGTTTCCTGCATGTCCCTGCGGTGAAAGACGTTTTACTGTGCAATAAAACATCTGCCACCGCATATAGTGTGAATTGGCACTCACAAACAGCAAATTAGCTTTAAAAAAAGCCCCCACTGACCTCTGTAGCTACAGGCAGTGTGGAGCAATACAATTCCTTTATTCATACCCCACTACACTATAAATTTGTGTAGCACTGACCCCCGCAGGAGCTGCTGGCTTAAATTTGGGCCTGCCGTTACCTTTCTGTTCACCACACTCGTCTCAGGGGTCCCTCTTGAAGAGCTTTCATGAATGTCCACACCAACACTTGGTTTCTTTTTCTTTTATTAAAAAGTTCCAACAGAGGGGTAGAGGAGGCTCAGGTACCTTGCTTTGCGGATCACTGGCACAATCTTAGATCCTGAGGACAAATCGGTTCCACTCTGGATTCAGCAACCACCGGATAGGCCTACTCTCACTGACCCAGCAACCAATGCGAAGCTCGTTCAAAGTCTCCGCCACAGACTTGATGAGTGCCGTTGAGTCGTTTCACAATCTTCTGCCACAAGATCGTGCAACCACACTGACGCTTTGCAAAGTTCCTCAGAAAATACACAGCTCACGGTGCCAGGATCTTTCAGCCAGCCGGCAGCACCGTGAAGTAAATTGGCCAGGACGCGTCCCCAATTGTTCAGCTTCTTCCCGCAGGCAAGACTGCGCAGGACCATCCCTGGACCAGCAGGCCCCAGAAACTCCTGGGCCCACTCTCAGTCGCAGAGCCTCGGGACAGCAGGCCCAGAGGCCGAAAAACGTCTCGCACATCCCTGAGGCCAGGAGGGCCCTCAGGTCAGGATCCGGCAAACGAATCCCGCAAGAGCGGTCTCTGTCCCTTAAGTACCCCCTCCCAGAATACACAGCGGTTGACCACGCCCCCTGAGCCACTTCTGGGAAAGGAATACCCAATACATCCAGCCTGCTGCATTTCCAACCTTGACTTGTGGTGACAGTGACACCTACTGTCAAGTGGAAAAACGTGTAACCCAGCTGGACTAAAACAGAGCCAACAATTTAGCGTAATCCTTCTGAGCTAAACTACAGCTCAGACAACTAAATTTAACACATAGCGCCTACTTGAAAAGTAGCAGGGCGCTACATGTGTTTTTATTTCCATCAGTGTATCTGTTAGGGGGATTCATTTCACTTTCTGTCCTGATGGACACCATTTAGACCAGTGGTTCTCAACCTTTCTAGTGCCGTGACCCCTTGATAAAATTTCCCAAGTTGTGGGGACCCCTAACACTAGAATTATTTTCATAGCATGGGTTGTCAGCACCCAAGGCAAGACAAGTAATTTGCGCCCCTAACCCACAGACATTTAGCGCTTTCTGAGTCCCTTCCACTCTTACAGTATTAAAACCCCTTATGGTACATTTTAGGATGTACCACTCTCTGTTCTCTTTTCTTTCCCTTTTATTTCTCTCTATCCTAATTTCTTGTTTTTTTCCCCCATCCCTCTCTCTAGTCACTTTTCTTGTTCTTTCCCTTATTCTTTCTTTCCCTTTTCCTTTGTTCCTCCCCCTCTTTTCCTCTCCCTTCCATGTATTCTATACTTTCATTCCTTCTCTTACTCCTTAGTGTGTGTGTGTGTGTGGGGGGGGGGGGGTGGAATGAGTGGCAGTATTGATGGGAGTTGGGATGAGTGGCAGTGCTACTGGGGGGCAGGTGGGATGAGTGGCAATGCTGGGGGGAGTTCTGATCAGCCAACTTAGGTGCTCTTGATCAAGGTCATCTGCTGTTCTGGAGAACTGTACTTTTAATAGCAACTATAATCACAGGTAGTGTTACTCACTGTGGCGTCACTGTGTCTCCGACTTTGTGGTGTCTCGTAGCAGTGACATCTATGCCGAAATCAGGAGATGGGGTCTCCTCCAGCCCCTCCCACTTCACATTTCTCACCAGTCAGCTGACCTCTAGTCTCTGTCCCCCAGCCATGCCATGAACTGAATGGGTGGCTGCGAAGAGGCTGAGTGGACAGCCGCGGGCTCCAGGAACAGCCCAGCTGGGCAGCCACAGGCTCCAGGGACAGCTCTCCTGGGCAGCCACAGGCTCCAGGGACAGCTCTGCTGGGCAGCCAAACAAAAAGGCTGGGAATGCGGTGCGGGCTTCAGGAACAGCCCAGGATTCGGTGACCCCTGGCAAATCATCATTCGACCCCCAGGTTGAGAACCACTGATTTAGACAGACTGGAAGGGAGAGATTTTTTTTCTCACTTCAAATTTTCATTTAACACCCATCAAGAATACAGCAAGTGAGGAGAAATCCCCCAAATGGCAAAGAAAACAGTTTGGGAGTAGCCCAAACCCTTTATGCATGACCAGAATATTGTACAAAAAATACCACTTTCGAATCGATCTTACGATAATCTGATCGTTAGCACCGATAATTTTCCGAAGGGACAAACATACGATTTTCATCGGAAAATCTAAAATACAAATACATCACTTCCGAATTTTTATTCTGTTGTATGAAAGTTTTCTTACTTTTGCAACCTATTTGTTTTCGATATGGAAACTAGCATGCAAAAATCATTTGTCTGTTAATCTCATCTTGTGTACTAGAATTAATGCCTTGTACACACGATCGGATTTTCCGTCGGGATAAACTCCGTTCAAGCTGTCTTGCATACACACTGTCACACCAAATTCCGACCGCCAAGAACGCGGTGACGTACAACACTACGACGAGCCGAGAAAGGCGAAATTCAATGCTTCCGAGCATACGTCGACTCGATTCTAAGCATGCATGTTTTTTTCTCCGTCGTTCCCTACAGACGAACGGATTTTCTGATAGAAGTTTTTTCCGTCGGAAAAAAAGAGACCATAAATTCCGACGGAAAAAGTCAGATGGGGCACACACAGGGTCGGAATATCCGATGAAAAAATTCCATCTGACTTTTTCCATCGGAAATTCCGATCGCGTGTACAAGGCATTAGGCTCTTTTCACACAGGTGTGCTCCACTTCGTTCAGCAGGTGATCGCGAACAAACAGATTTTGATGGCAGACGTTTGGGGACTCATGTTGGATCTATGGGCTGGCAGATGTAAACAGACTTGTCTCTGTTTACATCAGGCTATCTCCGATCCCTCACATTTAGGTCCACGGATGCAGAATGCGGTCCTTTTCAGTTCTTTTTTGTCCCCTGACCTGAACAGACTGAACAGAGGTAGGCAGATGTAAAACAGATGCACACCCAAAGACTTGGATGAAGTTTCCAATCAGGTCAGCCAGATAAACTGACAGGTGGACCTGATCAGAAAGCCTGTGTGAAAGGACCTTTAGGCTTTGAGGACCACTTTAACATTTTGTCATTGGTGACCAACTTCAGCGTAATCACTGTGCCTAAAGAGACGTTCTGAAATACTGAACCATACTGTGTCATAAAGACAGCCTTCTGTGGGAAGCAAATAAACTTGTTATGTATGAAGGCTGAATATAAAACTAGAAGGCATCACCCATTCCTGTGAAACATATCTAAATGGACTTTAAACACATTCCCCGGTAACCACAAATATGTATAGAACTAGTCTGTTCTATAATCTGAGCATGAAATAGCGGTTTAACTGGTTAATTAGTCACCTGAGGCTAAACTGCCGGGATACCTCCCATACATCCACCACTACCTTTGTTTTCTAAAAACTGAGCTAACTTTCCCCAGAAATTATGTATCACAATAAATCCTGTTCACAGGAAATCTGTTCATCTCTATGACCACAATGATAGATGCTTTTATTCTGTGCTCCTATATATTGCAAAAGAAGGTAAATATCAGGAATAAGGGCATGGCTGTGGCTTTTAGCAGCGTAGCAATTATTGAAACATTTGTGTAGTCTGGTGCACAATTGCCTAGATCAGAAATTGTCTGTATACACAAAACGTGAGTCCACCATTTTAAATTGTCACCAGAACAAGAGCAAGGCTCCATTCACACTAGTGTGCTTTCAGATGCACTGAAAGTTATAACAATTGAAAAAACATTGTTTTCAATAATGACCATTCACAACAATGCAACTCAGCATGGGGTAATTTTGGAAAAGGTTCCTGTACTACTTTGGTGCAATCAGGGCCGCCATCAGGAATTTTGGGGCCCCCTTATACAGCTTCAGGCATGGGCCCCCTGGAGCACAGAACCGGGGGGGGGTGCTGCCGCTGCAAATTATGAATTATTGAGGTCAGGGGGTTGCCATCTGGGCCCTTGGGGACCTCCGGGCCTCTGGGCCCCTTACACCTTACAATAAATAAATAAATGTATAATAAAATGTAAAAAAAAAAAAAAAATGTAAAAAATGTTTTAATTTTTTATTTTTTTAAATAAAAAAATTAATTAAAAAAAGGGGGGTTGCCACCCGGGCCCCTTACAGGTGTACTGCCTGTACCCCCCCTGGGTGCAATTCCAGTGCAGTTTTGGCACCATAGAAAAAGCAAATCACATCCATGTTGCACTACATAAATCGCACTGAAAATTTGATGAAAATCAGATTGCAGCTGTGTGAACCTACCTAAAGGGAAATCCTCCAATGGGGCCACTTGTTCCAATGACAACTGTGTAAAAGGGGATTTACCTTCTATTGGAGAGATTACCCTTAAAAGATAAGTTCCCCTTTGGGAACATGTTACATGTTCCATCTGATTTTAGGGTGGAGCATGTAACATGTTCCTGGTGTTTCAGTCCCCGCCCCCGTGACAGCCGTACGGGGAGACGTGCTGCACACTAGCTGCCAGTTTTTGAAAGCAGCGTAGCCATGTGGGGCTCCGCCCACACGCCCGCATCATTCATATATACAGCTCTGTGTATGAATGAACTAAAAGTCCTGACATCTTTAGCGGCTGTCGGCTTGTAGTTCGCAATAAACTACCATTACACTGTGGCGCTCTGTGGTAGTTCACTGAGACTTCCTGTCAGCGAGTATCAGCTTTCCCATACAGGATGTACAGGTAAGCAAATACACTGATGGTGTGCAGGAGACCTGTATGGCATCAGCGATCTCCTGATCACGGGTGCAATGCTTTACAGGCTCCTACTACAAAAAAAAAAAAAATGCAAAAAGATAAGCATTTATAATTTTTTCTACAAAGGAGAACTTATCCTTTAACGTCTGATCGGTGTGTACAGGACAGGAAATTCCGTAATGGGACAAAGATGGTAAAAAAAAAAACTGACAGGGTTTTTTTACCCTTCCCTACTGTAAAATGAAAAAGCACTGGCTTTAGATATACACTAAAGTTGATGTATAGTCCAATTATATTTTACTTTTAAAACTGAACACCAAAAAACTAAAATCCTCCCTTGCAGTTGGCTGTGCATACACCACAAGGGCTTGTTTATGTCTAGAGGATTGTGAAAAGCAGTTTTATTTACGCAGTCACCTGTTCTTACAGGCTCCTCTGGGCTGCCTAGACTGGTCCTTATAGCCTCTGCTCCCCTGTGGTCTAAGGACCTTTGACATAAACACCGCCAATGCAGAGCCCATAGCCTTGCACTCGACATGAGAATGCCAAAAGGACTGTCTATTGCCAGAGGGAAGCGTCGTCTACCACTGAGCAGAGGGTCAGGTAAATTACTGTGCTTTTCACATCCCGTAAACCAGGGGTGCCCAACCAGACATC
Source organism: Rana muscosa (assembly GCA_029206835.1). Lineage (NCBI taxonomy): Eukaryota > Metazoa > Chordata > Amphibia > Anura > Ranidae > Rana > Rana muscosa. Next base: position 159,589,747 of record CM055125.1, on the reverse strand, counting down.
TGATGTGGATAGCAACCTCTTGCTCTGGGATGGTGGATGGGCAAGTACAGATCAGGGGTTGCCGAACCGCCATCCGAGAGCATCAGTGTTGTGGATGGAGCTGGCGCTAGAGGAAGCAGGAGCCGAATAACCCGATGCTTCCTCTATTGTGCTGTCTCCTGTCCCAGGTGGAGTGATACCAAATGCACTCAGGAATAGGCACAGCCAACCTGTGTGAAAGCAGCCTAATAGGGGGGCTCAGAACAGCAAGGGCTCGGTTACATCCATGGCTTGGGGGGCAGTAAAAGCCCATAGTTCAACGTGGCCTGCTTCCAGTTACCAAATCACTTATGTCACCCTCACTCCTCAAAAAGTTGAACACCCCTGCCCTAGACTAATGGAGCAGTTAAAAGGAAAAGTATGGCCAAAGCTATTTTTGCCCTACTTCTCCTTTGGATCACAGGAGTGATCTGTGACCTGTTTTCAGCCTGCTGCTGTTACTCAGACGGTTCAGGCTCAGAATCTATCCAAACTTCACAGTCTGGATCCACCCAGATGCCTGGACTGACAGCTGGCCCAGCCTCTCAGCGAGCCAATTGGGAGACTGAGCCAGCCACTCCTTCCTCTCCCCACCCCGGCATTTCAGTGAGCGCTGGAGGAGCAGAGCACAGAGCCGGTGACTGACAGTCACCAGCTCGCTGTTCAGTGTGGAGGGGAGAACTGAGCGATCAGTGGTTTTTGATCGCTCAATTCTCAGTGTAGAGCTGGCGGGGGACCGATGCTGCATCCACTTAAGTATAAATGATTCCCCCCAACCCCATACTTCTGTTGCAGTTCAGGTGCAGCCCCACACTTTTAATTTCATGGTTCAGATTTCAATAGAGTAGGTAAGGGTTAAAAACCTGTCAGTCAATTTATTTTATGTTTCAATGATTTTTATTCAAGTTTTTACAGAACAAAGATCTCAGCATCTCATTGAGCATCATACAGTGTCTTTAGTGAGTTATACAGACAATACACACGAGGAATCCTCCTCTGATCATGCATGGCCCATTGTCATGTCCTGATGTAGACTGTACCTCAGGCGCTGCAGTGTTTATGGTGTACATACTACACTCTACCAAGATTCCTACACTGTACATGGTACTTCTTTTTCCGTGGCCTAGTGCATGCTCCATAACATAGGCCATAGAATACGTCCCCTCTGCTGGGAAACGGCAGCCCCCCATCCTTCTATCGGGGGGAGTCAATTTATTTTATAAGGTCTTTGTACTGTTTGGGAGATTTCCCTTTGTTTCCTATCCTGGAAAAACAAAATAGGAAGATCCGGGAAAGCTCTACAGAGTGAGAATTTCGCTCCTATACAGTCGTCACCAAAGCAGGTGTTTGCGTTGAAAGATTTTCCCTCACCTCTCACCACAAGAAAAAAGCGACATAGTGGAGACACAAACAGCAATAAAAACCTAACTGGGGTTTTCTATATTTTCCCTACTCTGTCCATACCTATAGAAGAAGAAGAAGAAGAAGTTTTGGCTATGCACACTTTAACCACTTAGCGCAAATTGCCGTCATTGTACGTCGGTATTTTGACACTAAATACAGCTGATATGGCAGCAGCTAGGTGCCATAAACCTGGTATTTTCAACAACGGCAAGCGGCTGGCTTTAAAAAAAAAAGCATTTGTTCAGCAGTTCAAGAGCAGTTTTGATGCGGTTCTGATGCGAATTTGCAAGGCTCAGGACTGGATTTTTGTCACAGCTGTGATTTCACTGCTCGCCAATACATAGTCGTTAAAGAAGGTCAACTCCTGTAGTAGGAGAGCAATCCATGCAAAAATCCTGAACTGAATCCTGAACAAAATCATAGCATGCCAGATGTGCCTGGGCACACCCTAATCACTCCATGTGCATTAGCATTATCGTTCTGTGTTTCGGGAGAAAAATGGGAAACATCTCCCTTTTACCGGCTCTGCCATAATGGAAATGTTTACGCACTTCTTTCACTGTGCAAGCAGGGAGAACAATGTACCGGGGTCATCATATATATGTAGACATGCGCACGCACGCACACACACACACACACACGTTTGAGCTTTAGGGTGCACACCCTAATGCAGTAGGCTGCGCACACCTATGAACAAAACTGAACACATGTGCGATTGAGAAGCATTCCCATAGGAGTCAATGAGCCTAAAATTCATACCTGTACCGCACCACAGTGCTCAGAAAACACGAAGGACTCTTTTTAACTTTGCACTGTGGATGCACCGCACATATGTGAACAGCTTCAATAAAAATCGATGTAATTTCACAAGTCATGCGAATCGAATGCGCTTCAAAAACACATCCAATTCACATATACGTGAACCCGAGCCTAAGCAATTAGGGAGTTAGGAACTATTGGGTTATTTTAAATGATTAAAATTGTTTCAGAGCACTTTAAAATGTAGCCATTTTGAGCTACTAATTTTAAACGTATTTTCCTCCAAAAGTCCCTTCTGGAAAACGCTCCTGTTTTCCATATAGGAACACAACATTCTTTTCAGATGCACAAACTGGTGTGTGAAACAGAACTGCAGTAAGTTAGTAAAATAAAATTCTCATTCACAGATATTTAGAGAACTGCAATAACGCTTTGGGCTTCGGTACAAATGATTCTGCAATCACATTACACAACGCCAAAATTACTTTTGTTTAGTCATGACTATTCATAGATTTTGCAACAAATTAGGTTGGGTAGAGCATTACATAATCATGGGATGTAAGTCAATGAAGTCCATTTTCTTACAGAATAAATTTACAGAAGATCACTAATACTAAATGATTATATCATATCATTTGTATTACAGGGCCCTTTACAGCAAAAGGACATTGAAATATCTGGGACATATTTCTGCCCAGAAGAGAAAATCTAAAGTTGGTCATACATGCCTGGGGTATTGTCCAAGTACCGGCTGTATGCCATTTTTCCACAACACCTTATCTTAACTAAAATGACTTAGCCCAGACATCTAATTTGGGTTTAAATGGCCATAGCAGCCCTTTTATTACATAACCAACCATAAAAACTTTTATTACATCATATACGGAATGAAAAACATGTTATAACCTTTCTGACTGAAAATCACTGCCTGCTTTTTGTCTTCGGATTATTGAAGGCACCCACTGACTGGCCCAATGGCTGTATATGGCCCACCTTGCCTTTCCACGGCCCCCAGCTGCAAATTACGCCAGCTCGGGGACAATTGTTTGGCCAATTAACCAGCCGATACAGCCAACTGCACCATCACATGTTACATTCCCCTTTAATAGGGCAGTTACACCCATACCATAGATGGGCCCAACCCCTCGTTCTCCAAAGAGCGTAACCATCCCCGCCTTCAAAAACCCTACTACCTCTGCCTGCCGCCATGACAAACTGCAATCCAAAACCCAACCCACCACGCTAATCACCCGCTGTAAATCCTGTAAAATTCGGGGCGGGAGGGCGGGAGAATCTTGTCTTTAGCTGTCCTCTGGTCTGACTGAAACCTGGAGGGCAGTCCCCCCTTATTAACCCCTTAGGACCACCCTGCCACACCCTACTATCCTCCAATAAAATGTATTTGGTATTATAACTCCTGTATTCATTTTTATTAACCCCGACCTAACCTTCTAGCCTTCCTGTTCAAACCCCATCATGTAGGCCTTACGCTTATGCTGTGCTTGCGCTCCTGGCCTGTCCTTTACTCAGTTTTTTTTTTTCCATTTGGCAAGCCAGCTGAATGAAATAAAAAAAAAATATATAATAAAAAGCAGATTTCCCCATCCACACATTCAAGGTAATTGGGGAAATTTTCCCTGCTGAGTCTTTGTATTCTAAAGCCTCGTACACACGACCAGTTTTCTCGTCAAGAAACGACAAGAAAAATGTTGGGAGAGCTTTCTTGCCGAGAAAACCGTTCGTGTGTATGGTTTCTCGTCGAGAAAACTGCCGGGAATCTCGACGAGAAAAATAGAGAACCTGCTATCTATTTTTTCGTCAGGATTCTCGTTTTTCTCTTCGGGATTCTCGTCGGCCTGTTTCCAGACGAGAAAACCGGTCATGTGTATGCTTTTCCGAGTCTTAAAAAAATTGCGCATGCTCAGAATCAAGTATAAGACGGGAGCGCTCCTTACGGTAAAACTACTGTTCGTAATGGAGATAGCACATTCGTCACGCTAAAACGAACTGAAAGCACGAAGAGTGAAAAGCGTGAATCGTCTCTCCCCAAACCTTTACTAACACGCGGTAAACCGAGATCAGCAAAAGCAGCCCAAGGGGTGGCGCCATTGGAATCAAACTTCTCCTTTATACTGCCGTTGTACGTGACCACGCTTTACAACAACGAGATTTGGAATTGACAGCGTGTATGCAAGGAAAGCTTGACAAGAATCTCGTCGAGAAAAACTATGTTTTTTTTACGATGAGATTCTCGGTCGTGTGTACGAGGCTTGACAGTGGGACTTCCCCGCCATCAGAATACACTGATCAGTGCTGCAGCCCATTGGCTGCCCACTCTAATCAAATGCTGGTTTTCCAACAGGAGCTTTGACAGAAGCCAGTCTAACAATCGGCTTCTATTGGAACCGGAAGGGCCACACACAGATCGAAATCTGACTGGTTACTGCTGAACCGGCCAAATTCAGATCCATGCATGGCCAGTAATTAAGTTGTGGCTTTAATATAACAGCATTTAAAATTCCTGAATGACCTGCAGTAGAAGTCAAATTTATGATGAGAAAGTGTTAAGAAATGTGTAGCTAGAACACATACTATATATAAAACTTACATGCCTTGTTTCACATAGCAACACATAAAAACACAAAACAATCACGTCATAAAACTTCAACTTCCCTCCTGATAGCATGTCACATGACTGAAGTGTCATGGCTTGTAACATGTTCATCATAACCAGTATACAGATAGGGCTGCTGAATGGTTGATGATGCAACACTACTAACATTACACAACTTTGTGAATAATATATATATCGCCCATTCCATTTTTAGGGGCGCTATGTACCCAAATTTAGGGGAAGGTTTGAGCTGTAGTTGGGCTCAAACCACCTTAATTGTGAGGGCATTCTATTTTACACCGCAGGTAGTATACTGGTGTATAGTTCCCTGTGGCCTGTAGGTGGCGCTGCCATAATGGGGTCAGGGTTGAACCGCTGGTATAGTGCTGTGCCTTGGGTGTCCTCTCTCGGCGGTGGTAAAGTAGGCGTGGTCAACCTGCTGTGCATGACGGGAGGGGATATAAAAGGGGCAGACGCTGCCTGTAGCAGGGGTCAGACTCAAGGTCGAGCCGGGTGGGTTCCAGTTCGAGCCCAGGGGGCCACCGTGGAGTGTGGTACCTGGCCCTCCTGGCCAGGGGCCCACGTCCACACCAGTCCCAGGCACCTTTAGCCCTGGGGCTGCAGCAACAGCCTTGGGCCCAGCACCTTTAGTTGAGGCCCGTGTCCTGGAAGGAGAAAATCCCAGGGTGCCTCTGGCATGGGGACCCGTTTCTAAGATGAGGAGGCTGGGGGAGGACCCTTCTGAAAAAGAAGGGCCTGGTAACTCTCTGGAGGGATTAGATCCATCCAACACAAAAAGGATTGGGAACAATGGTTCTGTGGCAGAGAATCTCCTAATCGCATAAAAAGGGAAAACGAAAGAAACGTCCGAGCATCACTTCGGCTGCTAGGATCCGCTTTCATAGGGAACTATCCGGGTGAGCTAAACCTACTTGAGGAAACGAGTAGTGAATACTTAATCTGTTTTGTGCCTGGACTTATATCCAAACTCCTGCTGTCCTATCCTCAGTCTAACCTTTTCTATTTAATGACTCTACGTTGGAGTTTACTACTGGTGTGGACCTTGCAGTTATTGGGAATAAAAGGACTTGTCCTTACATCTTAGGAGACGAGAACCAGCTTCATGGAGAACCTTGCTGCAGGACCTGTAAATTAAGCCTAGTACACACGGCCGAGAATCTCGTCAGGAAAAAACCTGTTGTTTTTCCTGACGAGATTCTTGACAAGAATCTTGTCCCGGCCGAGTGTACACATGCTCGATTCAAAAGAACCGCCGTTCTTTTGAATGGAACGAACGCGGTGACGTCATCGAGTACGACGAGCATGCGCTCGTCACATTCGATGCCGCCGCCATCTTGCTACACCCTACCTATGCCTAGGAAGCTACCGTGCATGCGTCAAAGTCATTTCGAGCATGCGCGGGTTTCCACGGCGACAGGTAAGCGTACACACTCTCGGGTTTCTCGTCTGGAAACAGGCCGACGAGAAAATAGAGAACAGGTTCTCTATTTTTCTCATCGAGATTCTGGTCAGTTTTCTTGACGAGAAACCTGAAAGCCTCGTACACACGGCCGGTTTTCTCGGCAAGAAAGCTCTTCCGGCAGTTTTATTGTCGTTTTTTGACGAGAAAACCGGCCGTGTGTACGAGGCTTGAAAGTATGCTTAACCTCTTCACACAAGAGGGTACAGGCATGGTGGCCCGGTGTGTCTTTTCCTGCTAGTGAGCCATAGGCAGGTGTGAGAAAACCGTGCTGCTACAATATATATATATATATATATATATATATATATATATATATATATATATGTAGTGGGGTATTGCCCTTTAATCCCCAAGAGACTACAGTACCCAGTACACATTAAGGCACCCGGGGTGCTTTGCCCCGCGCAAAGACTGCTGGGGTGGACTTTATAAGAGGAAGGCGGGACCAAACTCGTTCTCTTTGGACACCGCCCGCCCAGCAAGTGGAGCTGCTGTTTGAGCTGCTGTGACTTTAGGCCTGAAGCCTGGGCCTTTCTCCAAAGAGCCTTCCGCTCTCACCAGGGACGTCTCTCCATTGTTGCTGCACCGTTGCCAGGAGGACCGAAGACCCGGATGTCGAGGGACCTGTGTACTTAGACACAGCAGCGGAAGAAACGGACACGGACTGGTCCGGTTGGGTGAGAGAGCACCTGCTCAAAGACAGACACAGTATCCCTGTTACATTGTGGATTACAGGTATCTTTCAAAAGTGCACCACCGTTTGCTAGCAAAGATTTCCCTACAGGACTTCCACTTAGTTCAGTCAGGCCTGACTGTGTAGCGTAGACATTCTTGGGCGTCATCTTGTCCACGAGGGGAAATAGCTGCAAGGGGAACTGTTCGGGTTGCGTAGCACTGTATACTTATCTGCTCATTTAACACTATTTATTGCAGGGCTCTGCACATGACATGTACACTACTGTTTTATTGCTTACCCACTAATCTAAGTAAACGTACAAGGGTTAAGTATATTTGTGTCTGTGTCCCTTACTTTGCAGAAGAGACAGTTAACCACTTGACAATTGGGCACATAACCCCCTTCCTGCCCAGGCAAAATTTCAGGTTTCAGCACTGTCACGCTTTAACTGACAATTGTGCGGTCGTGCGACGTGGCTCCCAAACAAAATTGACGTCCTTTTTTTCCCACAATTAGAGCTTTCTTTTGGTGGTATTTGATCATTTCTGCGGTTTTTATTTTTTGCGCTATAAACAGAAATAGAGAGACAATTTTGAAAAAAAACAATATTTAATTTTTGCTATAATAAATATCCCCATTTTTTTTTTAACTATTTTTTTCCTCAGTTTAGGCCGATACGTATTCTTCTACATATTTTAGGGAAAAAAAAAAAAAAAAAAAAATCGCCATAGGCGTATAGTGATTGGTTTGCGCAAAAGTTATAGCGCCTACAAAATAGGGAATAGAATTATGATTTTTTTTTATTATTATTTTTTTTTACTAGTAATGGCGGCGATCTGCGATTTTTATTGTGACTGCGATATTGCGGCGGACACATCGGACATTTGACACTTTTTTATGACCATTCACATTTATACAGCGAACAGTGCTATAAAAATGCACTAATTACTCTATAAATGTGACTGGTAGTGAAGGGGTTAACCACTAGGTGGCGGGAAGGGGTTAAATATGTTCCCTCATGAGTGATTATTACTGTGGGGGGTGGGGACTGACTGGGGGAGGTGACCGATGGTTGTCCCTATGTACAAGGGACACACCATCCGTCTCCTCTCCCTAGCAGGACGTGGATCTCTGTGTTTACACACAGAGATCCACGTCCCTAGCTCTGTGACATCGCGGCCACCAGGCACACGCATCGGCACCCGCCTGACGCAGCGGGCACAGCTTTTCCCCGATGCGTGCCTGCGGCGGCGCGCATCGCGGAAGTAAATAGGAGGACGTCCATGGACGTCCTCTCAGCAATTGAGAGTCGCTTTGCGGACGACTTTTGACGATGGCCCAGGCGCCAAGTGGTTAAAGGAAGTTTTGCTAAGATATTGCTGTGTGTTATTGTCATAGGATTGTGCCGCCGTGAGTTACAGGCCTCACAATCCTATCATCCCCTACTAACTGTGTCAAGGGAGGTTAGAGCCGATTGCCAGGGGATGACAGCGGTGCACTACAGGGCCCAAAATAATACAGGTAGCCCTCTTAGCTGGGGTTATCGCTACACGTGGGGGCTCGAGTCAGGGATTCCTGTATACTGCACGCTGCAATCAAGCCGGTCAGAAGCACCAGCATGGACCCGCTAGCAATGACACAGTGGTGTGCAGCGGTTGGCGCTGATTCAACTGGGACGGTAGTTATCAAACTCCCGGGGATAAATTGGCCAGAGGAGGAGATAAAGCAGCTCGTAATGTCACTGTCTCCGAGCCAGAAAGCATGGGTGATGGATATGAAGCCAGATCCAGGGGCCTCGTGTATGTACGCACTACTGAAATGGAAATATGAAGTACCGGAAGACTTTAGGAGGTCAGAACATACGGGCCATAGATAACCAGCTATACCGCTTGGTGCATACGAAGGCCGTGAAGGGAGAATATTCACAAACCCCCCTGCCATCACCTCCGCCATTATCTCCACCATCATCCCCTAAAATAGAAAATTCTCAGGAGACGATAACCCCGGGGACAATCCTGGCCGCCATAGGGCCGGAACTGTTGAACGCTCTGGTAGTAGTGTATTTAGGTTTTGTTCTGCCCTAGGCCTGACTAAACTCGTGCACCCCCTAATTTAAATATGACCCACCCCTTCCTGTGAAGGCCACACCCCGTTCTGTTTAAGGCCCGTCTTGAAATTTTCTATCAGTTCTGGGAGCCTGGGGGGGCAATGGATTCCCTTAATTTACATAGATTTCCTCTCACTTCCTGTTTGGCTATGGGGCAGGAAGTGAAGGGAAATCTCTGCAATGGGACAGGGATGGTAAAAAAATAAACTGACAGGGGCTATAACCCTCCCTTACTCTATCCAAAATGAAAAAAAATAGTTCTATTTTAAGCACAAATTTCTGATAATTTTATAGAGAGGACTAAGAAGATATAACCATGCCAATGGTGCAGCAGAAAACATATAGCACAGTGAGGAAGTTTTGTGGTCCAGGATGATAGGACAGTCAAAATTAGAAGCAGCGCGCCCCCCCCCCCCCACAGTTGTGGAATGCCAGCCGCCCGCATACCGGAAGCAGTGTGGTCGCTTTATGGGGGCGCTAGACTAATTTGCCTCTCAGCCCAGTCCGCCCCATCAGACTGGTGCTACACTAATAGTGTAGCGCAAGCCGGTGGGGACACTTTCCGTGCTGCCCCCCTGCAAAGTGCTGCCCTAGGCCAGGGCCTTGTTGGCCTAGGCCAGGATACAGCGTTGCGCTCTGGGAGACTTTGTCACTAAGTGCCAGAAGAGCAACACGGTGCACGTAGAAGCCGGGTACCGGAAGCTCTGAATCTTTTCAGGGAAGCAACATGTACCATCTGGGCAAGAAGACTTTGACACCTGGATTGAACAAGCAATGCAGGCAGTAGAAGGATGGGAAGTACCAGAAGCGCAGAAGAAGCAGCACATCAGTCAAAGTTTGAAGGGCGCTGCTGCTGAGGCTGTGAAGAATCTTAGGTTCAGCAATGCTGCTTGTACTGCATATGACTATCTGGCTATGTTGCAGGAGGAATTTGGCCAGCTGGAGTAGGTTACTGAGTTAATGTACCAGTTCGAGCATACCCTCCAACAGCCGGGAGGGAAATTATCTGAATATGTCCGGAGGTTAAAAACAGAATGCTGTGCCAAATTGTACTCAAAAAGGGAATGCTGCCCCAAGTCATAGACGCAACTAGGATGAAGCAGATCCTGAGGGGAGCTTTACGTTCGGATCCAGTTTGGCTCCACTTGAAGACCTCCGAAGGAGTCATGGCTTTGAGTTACCCAGACCTTGTGCGGATCATAAGGGATAAAGAAGCCCTGTTGAAGGACCAACAGGCGGTTGAGAAGACCACTCGCCTCCCCTCAGTGGGAGTCAGAGCAGCAGTAACCACTGAACGGGACTCAGAAGTGGAGACCTTAAAGTCCCAGGTGACTCAAGTGCTGGATCTATTGACCTCTTTACTGGCTAAGAACTCTGGAGCCAAAGAGCAAGAGGAGAGCAGGAATGAACCACGCCAGAGTGTTTCCACTCCAACATCCCCCGCAGGGAAGAAAATAAACTGTCTGTTTCAACTGTGGAGGAGTCAGACATTTTGGAAGAGTGTGCCCCAGTCCGAAGAAGCCAGAAGAAAAAAAAAAAAAAAAAAGAGAAGGGAAACAATGCCCCTCCTAGAATACTCAATAGCACTTGTCAGGAGTGGAAATCTAACAATCTGCGGGAAATCAATGCATACCAGGCCCAACAAGGTTTGAGATCCAGGAAGAAATGGAAAAAGAAGAAAACCCCATGGCATGGGGCCAACTGTACAGGACTTTCATCAAGGTGGGTGCCTAGTGCCTACCATAAACTGGAGATACTTCCTCTCTGGTCATGCGATATAGAGCACCTGCTGGCACTTTTCAGAATGTATGGTCAGCAGGATACACCAATATGACGCGTAGTTTACATTTAGAGGTCAAACAGCACTGCTATTAACAGGTAAAAATTGGGTTGGGTCTATATATTGTTCCTATTGCACTGCTATTAACATCATGAGTTTTTCTTTAAGTGGGTAAAATATTCAACAACAATCCGCCCATTTCAGCTTGATGCATTCCATACTAATGTAGCGCACAGACCCCTTTCTTTACCTGCATTAACTTTGGCTCCTCGCAGGAAGAGAGAGGCACACCGCACTAACAGACCGTACCCTCCTGTGTGAGGAGGTTGAGCGGTGTTGATGGCGGGTCTCTACGTCCAGAAACTAGAATCCTCCAGAGAATGATTCTCACCTCTACAATAGACAGAGATAAGTCCTTGTTTTCCCCAGTAAACTTGAATGTCCACACCAGCTGCAACTCCAATCACAGAGTTTATTTTCTCTTTGCAATATAACAGTCTCTGATGGGGAAAGGTTGGAGTAAAGGACAGGACAGCAGAAGGGGTGGGAGAGGTCCAGGCACAAACACAATCACTTCACTGCTCGGCTTCTCGAGCAGACTCAGCCCGAATGGATAGTCTCCCTAGGACGGAACTAGCAGCCAAATGGCACTCTAACTTAACCGCACAGTCTCTGCCACAGACCTGGTGAACTTGGTCTCTGCCACAGACCTGGTGAACTTGGTACTTCAAAACTTGGCCTTTGTAAGGAGAAGACATCCCTCCAGAGAGTTACCGGGACCCTTCCTTCACCGTGACTTCTCACCGGTTCCTCAGGACAGTTCCTCCCCCGGCCTCCTCATCCAAGACACGGGTCCCCTCGTAAGGCGGCACCCTGAGACTCCTCAATCCTCGCTGGGCCTAAGGCCTTTGTCACAGTCCCAGGGCTAAAAGGTGCCTGGGACCGATTCACCGACCACGAACAAACCCTCCCCCTGGGCCAAAAGGTGCCCGGGGCAGGCAGGAACAAGAACCCCGAACAGGCAGCGTCTGCCTCTTTTATATCCTCTCCCAGCATGCACAGCAAGTAGACCACGCCCACTGTATGACTGCTGAGAGGGGACACACAAGGCACAGCACTGTATCAGTGGTTCAACCCTGGTCCATTATGGCAGGGCCACCTATAGGCCACAGGGAACTGCACACCTGCGGACAAAATGGTTGCAAGAACCCTGACAAATTAGGACGTTTGAATATGACTACCACTCAAACACTTCCCCTAAATTTAGCACCCCGCTACACTAATTTATAGCCCTATACAGAAGGGTCCATTCTCTATGTATAGATAAACAGGGCTGGAGGACATGTACCATCTCAGAATAAAGAATAAAGCTGGAAGCTTTCTGACCTGTGTCACATATGAGATTTATAGGAGACACTGGGACAGGACAGGAGACAATGTGCAGACTCCAGTCAGACCAGCTCCATTCTTCATGACCTACTTCAGGCTCACTAAGGTGAATCAGCATTTCTATGTACCTACAGCTTACTAGAGTAATACAGAATGTCATTGCCTACATAATGCCACCTCCTGGGCTCCGCTTACACAAGATCCTATATTGTCCAAGGGTAAGTCATGCCAGGTGATCATAGCCATATTATTACTGAAAGATCAATGAGATATCCACGATTCAGTTAATTGTCCCTGGCTGTTCTAAGTAACAATGCAGTGAGCAGAGAGCCAATCAGCTCTGGTCCTATAGAGCGTGCAGGTGAGTTGTCACTGCCTGTACACGTGTGACAGGTGAATTCACCAACACAATACAATCCTTCCACTTCCGGAGTCCACGCAGCTCGTCTTAGTAACTCCTTCACTACCAAAACAGGAGAAATTGGACAGCGAGTGGCCCCTAGTCAGTTTATTAGAATTTATTTGGATATGCAAGGCAGTGAACACAAACATGTATGTTTTGCTTCTAACATGTTTGGAAAAAAACTTTCCGGAAAGAGTGTTTATATTTTGAATTGGATATTATGCATGGTATACTTTTTGCAAACAACTCATGTGATAGAAGCAGATATGGAAACAACATCTCCAGGTATAGTGTATTCTGTACATACCTGGGCTGATTTACTACAGGAGCAAAGCATGTTCACTATAAAGTGAATTATCACATCACAAGGGAACTTTCTCTTACCCTAATGAATGTAATAGAAATTCACTTTGCAAAGCACACCCAATCATGTTAAAAAAAAAAAAAAAAAAAGGAAGGAGGAAGAATTGATGCTGGCACATCATTGGATAATTGAAGTCAGCGCAGACTCACCTTATTCACTAAGCTAAGTGAAAGTTTCTTTGTAAATTAGAATAGAAATATAGGAGAAATCTGACAATGGGACAGTGGTGTACTTTGGTTTTGTGCTGCCCCAGGCAAGACTAAAATCGGGCGTCTCCCCCATCTAAATTTTTCCCACCCCTCATTCTCAAGTGGCTATTCAGGGTCTCGGGTGGCTGTGCGGGGAGTGTATGGAGCACTTGGGCGGCATTTTTCAGGTTGCGGCACACAGCTGGGAATCCCCATCCTGCTCCTGGCTCTCCGAATGTGATCACATCGGGAGAGGAGAGCTCAGAGTCTGATCACATCAGGAGAGCCAGGAGCAGGATAGGGAACCTCAGCTGTGTGCCGCAACCCCACAGACACCCCCCATATTCCTTCTCCAGGAAGAATTCCCTGCCGGGGAAAGAGTAAGTCTGACCACATCGATCCCTGACACCGATGTTCACACCAGGGTCCTCAGATGACTCCGGGGGAGAACTGTGATCGCCGTGATCTCTCATTGGAATTAAGGATGAACTAAGGTGTGCTTGCAACAGCACGTGCAGAGCCCACCAGGAAGTTGGCACTGCACAGTGCTCATCACAGGCAGTGAGACATTTCCCGATCTCTGCAGCCACGGATCGGGAAAATTTCTCACTGCTTGTGATAAGCGCTGTGCAGTGCCAACTTCCTGGCGGGCTCTGCACGTGTGGTTACGAACACGCCTGAGCTCATCCTTAATTGGAATCATTGTACCCTGTGCAGCATTTTGCACTGATCATAGTACTGTATTCTTCATTTCTATGTGTTTCGTGTAGTACTCTGAACTGTGATCATGGGAACAGAGCCATTGAGTCAATTCTGCCTGGGGCCAGCACTGCCACCCTGAAAAATGCCACTCGCGTTAGATACCCCCCTGGATGGGGACACTAGTTCTTGTGATAGCCAGGGATTCCTTCATGCTGGAGGGATTATTCTTACTTCCTGTCCTCGCTATGGGATAGGAAGTGAAGGAAAATTTCCAATGGGACACAGATGACAAAAAAAGGGCTTATCATGAGGGAATTGCTTTCTTGTGGGTGAGAAAGGATGAGGTGGCAGTTTGGCATGTTTGCCCTGGTCGCTGGATGGTCTTGTGCCGGTACTGAAGGGAAGTGGTCAATTAATGATCCAGTCGCTGTCAAGTAGTCACCAATGAAAAGGATTATTCACCTGATTAATAGCAAGGTTGACACTGCCGATCACCTTCTGAATAAAACCTGCAAAGCCCCTGATGAATAGAAATAAAGTGCAGAACTTTTTTTTTTTAGCATCCCCCCCCGTGGCCCCTGGAAGTGGGGCCCCTGCAGCTTCCCATTATAATGGGCTCTGCACCCTTCCTGGAGGAGTTGAATGGACTTTCCATGTGTCCTATAGCCGGAGTCCATCTATCCATTCCCAGTCCAAGTGACACAGCACGGAATAGTGACAAGTCACCCACAATGAGGATTAGTATAGAGAAGTATCGGGGTCTATGGAGAGAACACACAGCCGGGTCTTACCTGTGTCCAGGTGGTGACAGGTGCGGGATGAGCTCCTCCGATCCGGACTTACTCAGAGTCTGCGCTCAGCCTGACAGCCACACCCGGACTGGAGTCACGGAGCCGGAGTGTGAGCCAGGAAAACCCGGACAGCTGCTCACAGCAGGAACCCTGGAGTGGGAAGGCAGGACTGCTCTGATCAATGCTGAACAGCTCCTTTGAGGCTCTACTACTCATAGACGATAGCAGATGTGTTGGAAGCATTGAGAGGCAAATCACTGGGTCTGATTATAAACAATATACAGAGTGTGTAGGTATTATGGATGGATCAGCCACACACCTATCTATATGACCAATAATCAACCAATAATAGTAAATCAAAGATCCTCAATGCTATCGATTTAGTGAGGCAAATTGATCAGTTGTGGTGGAATTTTAACAATAGTTTCTGATTGATCGCAGTCGAATATATATCTGCTTGTTGCCAGACAAATGATCATGTCACAGATCAATTAAAATGGAAGTCCACGCTAAAATTAAAATCAGTATACATACCTTTTCTGCAGACGATTCGAGCTTCGCTGTGGAGGCGGGTGCACATCCGACAACGTAAGTCTATGAGTAACGTCACTCCCTATTCATTTCACAGCCGTTGTCGGCCGTGTCCTCTGCAGAGCTTCCGCCGCTGGAGTTCGGGTCGGATCGCCTTCAAAAAAGGTATGTATACTGATTTTTTCTTTACAGCGCTAGGTTAGTGTAAGTGTGTGTATAGTAGCCCTGGTTCACACTGGTGCGTTTTGACATGCGATTTGGCATGCAAAATCGCATGTCAAAATGGTATTTGCCGCAAATTTCCGCCAATAGCACCGTCCTAATTGGTGCGACGCCGCATCTGCGGCGCTGCACCGATTTCAAAAAGTCGTTTCTGTACTACTTTTTGCGATTTCGGCCCGCGATTTACATTGACATCTGTGCAGAAACCTGCACAGATGTCTTTGTAATCGCGGCTGAAATCAGGACTGACCAGCGGGAGTGAAATCGTGCGAGTTCAGCTGAACTCGCACGGCTTCACTCCCGCAGCCCAGTGTGAACCTGGGCTTAGTGTGAGTGATAGCAGATCGCGTGTGTCTATGGATGCAGAGATTTTAGTTTCAGCATGGACTTTCACTTTAAATGATCATTTTCAATCGATTGCTTCTGATAGGTTGCATTTTTCGTCAATACCATATGTGTTGCATTATTCAATATTTGAATTGTCGATGGCGGCAGGGATGAGGATATAGGGGGATAAAACAACAACACCCCCCAGAGCATTAGCTGCTGTGCTGCACACCTGAAGCAGAAGCTGCTCCTGCCACCTATCAGTTCAGAGCTGGAGAGGCTGCACTTCCCAGCTCCAGTCACATGACCCAACCAAGGGAGGACTTCCCTTATTCTGAACAGCCCTGGTCTTGTAAATGTGTACTGTGGGAGGAGAGCTATATTAGGGGAGCTATACTGTGGGAGCTCAGAGTTCCCCTTTACATCAAAGTCTGCAGTATTCCCCCTAAGGCCTGGTTCACACTGGTCCGACAAACGCTCCGACATTGGGAGCTCATGTCGCATGACGTGTGAAAATCAATGTTTCCCTATGGGAGCCGTCTTAACTGGTCCGACACATGTCGGTCCGACTTTGAGAATGCTCCCTGTACTACTTTGGTCCGACTTTGATCCGACTTCAGCCTATTGACTATCATTGAAGTCGGATCAAAGTCGGACCGCAGTCTTGCATGATCCGACTTTGGCATGCGACTTGTGCTGTGCTGCTCTTGAGGGGGAACTCCACACCAAATAAAAAAAAAAAAACGGCATGGGTTCCCCCTCCAGGAGCATACCAGGCCCTTGGGTCTGGTCTGGATTTAAAGGGAAACACCCTACGCCGAAAAAACGGCGTGGGGTCCTCCCCAAAATCCAAACCAGACCCTTATCCGAGCACGCAACCTGGCAGGCCGCAGGGGAAGAGGGGGGGACGAGAGAGCGGCCCCCCTCCCTCCTGAACCGTACCAGGCCACATGCCCTCAACATGGGGGGTTAGGTGCTCTGGGGCAGGGGGCGACCTGCGGCCCCCCCACCCCAGAGCACCCTGCCCCCATGTTGATGAGGACAGGGCCTCTTCCCGACAACCCTGGCCGTTGGTTGTCGGGGTCTGCGGGCGGGGGGCTTATCGGAATCCGGGAGCCCCCCCTTGATAAGAGGGCCCCCAGATCCTGGCCCCCCACCCTATGTGAATGAGTATGGGGTACATCGTACCCCTACCCATTCACCTGGTGGAAAAAAAATGTCAAGAAAAAACACAACACAGCTTTTTAAATTAATTTATTGCACAGCTCCGGGGGTCTTCTTCCGACTTCGGGGGTCTCCGCGCTCTCCGGTTCTTTCTTCTGCCGGGCCTCCGCTAACTTCTTTTAGCTCTTTTGCTAGCGGAGGCCCGGTCTTCTCCGTCGCCTTCTTCTTCTCCCGCTCTCCGGTTCTTCTCCCGCTCTCCGGTTCTTTCTTCCGCCGGGCCTCCGCTAACTTCTTTTAGCTCTTTTGCTAGCGGAGGCCCGGTCTTCCCGTCGTCTCGTCCGGTTCTCCGTTGTCCTTCTGCCGGCCCCTCCACTAACTTCTTGTAGCTCTTTTGCTAGTGGAGGGGCCGGTCTTCCCGTCGCCGTCTTCTTCTCTCTTCTCCTCCTCGATGTTGACGCGTCGCTTCCTCCCGCTGTAATACTGGCTGTTCGCTCCGCTCCGCATTAATATAGGCTTCTCATGACGTCACAGTCACATGCTCCGGTGGCCCCGGAGCATGTGACTGTGACGTCATGGGAGCATGTGACTGTGACGTCATGAGAAGCCTATATTAACCACTTCAATACTATGCACTTATACAGCTTCCTGCCCAAGCCAATTTTGAGCTTTCAGCGCTGTCGCAATTTGAATGACAATTGCGCGGTCATGCAACACTGTACCCAAACAAATTTTTTATCATTTTGTTCCCACAAATAGAGCTCTCTTTTGGTGGTATTTGATCGCCTCTGCGATTTTTATTTTTTGCACAACAAATAAAAAAAGAGCGAAAATTTTGAAAAAAACTATGTTTTTCTTTGTTTCTGTTAATTTTTTTTGTAAATAAGTACCTTTTCTACTTCAATGACGGGCACTGAGAAGGCAGCACTGAAGGGCACTGATAAGGCGACACTGATGGGCACCGATGAGGTGGCACCAATGAGGTGGCACTGATGAGGTGGCACTGTTGGGCACTGATATGTGGCACTGATAGATGGCACGGACTGGCACTGATAGGTGGCACTGATGGACACGAGTAGGTGGCACTGGTGACACTGATGCCCAGCAATGCCAGCCACCACACATTGTGGTCGTGCCATGATAGTGCCAGTCAGTGCCCATTTGTGGGCACTGATTGGCATATTTTTTATGTTTTTTTTATATATTTTTTTGTTTTACTACATATGGATGGCCATGGGGGCCATCCACATGCTTGGGGCTTCCCTGGTGGTCCTGGGGGGCTTCCCTGGTGGTCCAGTGTGGGTATCCGAGGGGGGGCTGCGCTGATAAACAATCAGCGCGAACCCCCCCTGTCAGGAGAGCCGCCGATCGGCTCTCCTCTACTCGCGTCTGTCAGACGCGAGTGAGGAAGAGCCGATCAACGGCTCTTCCTGTTTACATCCTGATCAGCCGTGATTCGACACGGCTGATCACGTGGTAAAAAGCCTCCGCCGGAGGCTTTTTACCGAGATCAGTGTAGCGGTGTGTCAGACTGACACACCGCTCCACCGATCGCCGAGATGCGCGCCCCCCGGGCGCACGGCGGCTGTTATCCTGCAGGACGTCATATGACGTCCAGTGTGGATAACAGAACCACTTCCCGGACGTCAATATGCTATTGACTGGGCGGGAAGTGGTTAATGCGGAGCAGAGCGAACAGCCAGTATTACAGCGGGAGGAAGCGACGCGTCAACATCGAGGAGGAGAAGAGAGAAGAAGACGGCGACGGGAAGACCGGCCCCTCCACTAGCAAAAGAGCTACAAGAAGTTAGTGGAGGGGCCGGCAGAAGGACAACGGAGAGCCGGACGAGACGACGGGAAGACCGGGCCTCCGCTAGCAAAAGAGCTAAAAGAAGTTAGCGGAGGCCCGGCGGAAGAAAGAACCGGAGAGCGGGAGAAGAAACGGAGAGCGGGAGAAGAAGAAGGCGACGGAGAAGACCGGGCCCCGCTAGCAAAAGAGCTGGAAGAAGATAGCGGAGGCCCGGCAGAAGAAAGAACCGGAGAGCGCGGAGACCCCCGAAGTCGGAAGAGGACCCCGGAGCTGTGCAATAAATTAATTTAAAAAGCTGTGTTGTGTTTTTTCTTGACATTTTTTTTCCACCAGGTGAATGGGTAGGGGTACGATGTACCCCATACTCATTCACATAGGGTGGGGGGGCCGGGATCTGGGGGCCCCCTTATCAAGGGGGGGGGCTCCCGGATTCCGATAAGCCCCCCGCCCGCAGACCCTGACAACCAACGGCCAGGGTTGTCGGGAAGAGGCCCTGTCCTCATCAACATGGGGGCAGGGTGCTCTGGGGTGGGGGGGCCACAGGTCGCCCCCCTGCCCCAGAGCACCAAACCCCCCATGTTGAGGGCATGCGGCCTGGTACGGTTCAGGAGGGAGGGGGGCCGCTCCCTTGTCCCCCCCTCTTCCCCTGCGGCCTGCCAGGTTGCGTGCTCGGATAAGGGTCTGGTTTGGATTCTGGGGGGGACCCCCACGCCGTTTTTTCGGCGTAGGGGTTCCCCTTAAAATCCAGACCAGACCCAAGGGCCTGGTATGCTCCTGAAGGGGGAACCCATGCCGGTTTTTTATTTAAAATTTGGCCTGGAGTTCCCCCTCAAGATTCATACCAAACACAGTGCCTGCCATTGGCGGGGATCCAAGTCGGATCCCCGTTCATTGAAAGTCGGACATATGTCGGCTTCATGTCGCAGGGCAAAGTGGGATCCAAAGTAGGACAGATGTCGTTTCGCACCAGTGTGAACCCATCCTTACAGTGCAAGAGCAAGGGGAACTCTGCAGATCCTGATGTAAAGGGGAACTCTGATGTAAAGGGCCAGTCACATGTAAACACGGAGATGCCGGTAATCGGCGCTCCTCGCCTCACACTGACATAGTGTGAGGAGAGGAGAGCCGATCAGCGGCATCTCCTCACAGAGGACATCTAGACATGTAATCAGGGCGCTGCCCTGATTACAATAAAGCGCCCACAGTGCCAGAAGTGAGTGCTCACCAGTGCCAGCAAACAGTTCCCACAAGTGCCAGCAAACAGTACCCATTAGTGATGCCAGTCAGTGCTGGCTATCACTGCTGCCCATCAATACCCATCACTGCTGCCCATCAATGCCACCCATCAATTCCCATCAGTGCCCATCAGTACCGCCTATCCATGCCGCCTATCTGTGCCGCCTATCTGTGCCCATTAGTGCCACCCATCAGTGCCCACCAGTGCCACATATCAGTGCCACTTATCAATGCCCATAAGTGCGGCATATTCGTGCCTCCTCATCAGTGCCACCTAATCAGTGCCCATAAGTGACACCTCATCAGTGCCCATCAGTGAAAGAGAAAAATTACTTGTTTACAAAATTTACTGACAGAAACTAAGAAAAACTTTTTTTTTTTTTCAAAATTTTCCGTCTTTTTTTTTTTTTAGGAAAAGATACAAAACCCAACAGTGATTAAATTCCACCAAAAGAAAGCTCTATTTGTGTGAAGAAAATGATTAAAAGTTCACATGGTTACAGTGTAGCCTGACCGCAAAGTGTGACAGTGCTGAAAACTGAAAAATGGCCTGGGCAGGAAGGGGGTGTAAGTGCCCTATATTGAAGTAGTTACAATCAGGCTCAGGTAAGTTTAAGGGGAGGGGAGAATCCTAGACACAGGAGGTTTTTTACTTTAAATTAGAACTATGGGCAAAACTTTTTTATTTTTATTTTGGATAAAGCAATGAAGGATTTTCTGACCTCTGTCAGATTTTTTATCGCCGCCTGTGTCCCATTGGGGTGATTTCCCTTCACTTCCTGTCCCATAGCCAAAACAGGAAGTGAGAAGAAATCCCTCCAAATTCAAGTAATTTTTTGGGGACCCACATGTCATCAGAACTAGTGTCCCCATTGGAAGATTTCCTTTTGATTACTTTTCTGAGGACAACCCAGAATTTGGGATTTTCTTCTACTTTCACTTTCAATGTTAATGGTAAACAAATAGAGAGGGTGAATCTCCTTAATGAGGGCACAGACAGAACTAAAAAATTACAGGTGTTCTAATTCCTCTCCACTCTATTCAAAACCCCCCAAAAAAGTTTTGCTTTTAGTTATACCTTATTGCAGAGAATGCATTAAATCGGAGCTCCACCCAAAAGGGGAAGCTCTTCTTCTTGTTTGCCTCCTCCTCCCCTCCACTGCCACATTTGGCACCTATTATGGGGGAGCAGGTACCTGGTTTTGACAGGTACCGACTCCTACTTCTGGTTTCCATTAGTTGAGATGGCGGTGCCAGCACCCAATAGCTGCACTGGCTCCCACCTCTTGTCTAGGTAAAGCCCTCCTGACTCCTGGGCCAAATTTGTCTGCAGGGTGGAGCCCAGAACCCTGGTCTAGTTATTACTTAAAGCCCAGAACACAGCTGACCAATTAGTGTACTGGCTGTTCACTAGACCTGGACCCTGGCAGGGTACTGCCCTGCTACAATATATAGATATATAAATATATATCTATATATATATAAAACAAGGTACCTTAATCCTAATAAAAGGAAGATTGCACTGACCACAGTGTTTGTAAATGTAAGCCTTTGCAGTTCCCGCCGGGCCCCAGCAGTTCAGTTCAGTGTCTGCTAATAATGATTTTAGTGTATTTTTGGCAGAAAAAATGTTCATATGGGGGGGAAGCTTACGGGGCTCCATGATTTCCAACAGCAGCCCTGATCATGTTAATTCTGCCCCATGCACTGAACAGATTGCCATTACTATCTATGCCATGATACCATCTCCAGCTTGGTGCCTGCCTAGGTTTGTCATGCCATGCAGGGCCGTTTTTAAGGCAGGGCAAAATGGGCAGCTGCCCTGGGCCCTGTCATTGTTGTGGGGCCCAAAACAGCTGCCTCATACTTGCCAGCTATCCCAGTTTAAATTCCCTTGTCCCTTGAAGTTTTAGTCCTTTGCTGTGTCCTGATATGTCAGTGTGAAGTGCTGCTACTAATGCTGCCCAGCTCTGCCCTATTGTTGTGTACAGGTGACTCCCCTGCAGACCCTGTGTTTACATGTAAATAACCGTCATTCATATGTAAATAACGGGGGAATTCATATGTAAATAGTGGTGGCATTCATATGTAAATAGCTGAGGCCGGGGGAATTTATATGTGTATCGGGGTGCTAAATTTAGGGGAAGTGTTTGAGTGGTAGTTTGCGCAAACACCCTAATTTGTCAGGGTTCTTGCAACCATTTTTATCCACAGGGAGAGTATCGTTGTACAGTTCCCTGTGGCCTACAGGTGGCGCTGCCATAGTAGGTCAGGGTTGAACCGCTGATACAGTGCTGTGCCTTGTGTGTCCCCTCTCGGCAACCGTACAGTGGGGCGGGGTTTACCTGCTGTGCATGCTGGGGGAGGATATAAAAGGGGCAGACGCTGCCTGTTTGTTGTTCTGTCTTCGGGGGTCCTACCCCAGGTTCTTGTTCCTGTCCGCCCCGGGCACCTTAGGCCCAGGGGCGGGTGTTCCTGTTCCATCCTGGGCACCTTTAGCCCCAGGGTGAGGTACTACCATGCTGTTCCTGTCCGCCCTGGGTATGTAAGCCCAGGGACTGCAGCAAAGGCCTGGGCCCGGCACCTTCGGCTGGGGCCCACCAAGGATTGAGGAATCTCAGGGTGCCGCCTTGCGAGGGGACCCGTGTCTAGGATGAGGAGGCCGGGGGAGGAATTCTTCCGAAGAACCAGTGCAGTGTCATGGTGACGGTAGGGTCCCGGTAACTCTCCGGAGGGATATCTTCTCCTAAAAAGGGGCCATAGCTAAAGAAGGGGATAAGCTTCACCAGGTCTGTGGCAAAGACCAACCTCACAGTCTGTGGCAGAGACTGTGCGCCTAGCTAAACCTGCTTGAGAATCTGAGCAAAGATCAGTAACTTTTGTGCCCCGACCTTCTCCACACCTTGTGCTGTTCTGTTTATTGCTCCAACCTTTTCCTATCAGAGACTGTGTTATTGCTCAAGCCCTGTACACACAATCGGTTTTACCGATGAAAACAGTCCGATGGACTTTTTATCAGACAAACCGATCGTGTATGGGACCCATCGGTCTTTTTTCCATCGGTTTTAAAAAATAGAACATGTTTTTAATTTTTCCGATGGATCCAAAACCGATAGCAAATTCCGATCGTCTATGGGCAAGTCCATCGGATAAAAAACACACGCATGCTCAGACTGAATTAGGAGACGGGAGCGCTCGTTCTGGTAAAACTAGCGTTCCTAATGGAGAGAGCACATTCGTCATTCTGCAAGTTATTGCTTCGTTTAATGCAGCGCATGTTTTTTTCTTTAGATTGGTGTTTAAAATTTCTTTTTTGCTGCAGATATTTATCCCGAGTTCTGACAAACTTATGTCTTTATTGTTTCTTGTGATCTTATGAATAATTTGATTTATTATTAAAGCCAGACCTCACTAATTTTAAAATTGATTTACAATCCTATTTTTTTTTCTTGTGGCCTTTTTTTTTTTGGTGTCAAGTTCTCACAACAACATATGTTTATTTTATTTTTCTCTCATGGAGGTTGGTGTCCCTTGTTATTAATTACACATTGTATTTATGAAATGTTATTGCTACTCACAATAAAAACACATCAGGCAAGTATTTTGGCTGAAATCAAATCTCCATTTATTCTGGCAAAATATATAAATCAACACCAAGGGCAACAATTGGAAAATTAGCGGAATATATGAACACATTGGACCCCAAAGGCAGACATGACTATGATGAACAATAAAATAAACAACAGAATGAAATCGAAGCAGTCAAAGACATACATCATCCCAAGCTGTGGTACTCATTCAAACTGCAACTTCTGGAAGAGCAGCTTGAAGCCAGGGAATCACCTCCTGCTCTTCCCTGTATACTTCCCTCCACGCTTCCCTGCAGTGTTCCCTCCACGCTTCTCTGCAGCGTTCCTTCCACGGCCCCGTCCACGCACCCTTGCAGGCTGGGCCACTCTCGGTGGTAATGTGGCAGGAGGAGGAGGAGAAGGAGGAGAAGGATGGGCCAGATGAGAGAGATGTGTGGCCTCTGTTAGCTGCCCCCTCACCCCCATGTGTATGGCCATGTAGATCAGGTGCTCACAGAGGGCACGTTGTCCCGACCTCCATTTGTAGCAACTTTTCGCCCAGATAGGTACTAAACCCCTCAACAGGGTTGAGGGGGGCCCTCATGATGGCAGCAGCGTCATGTATTATCTTAAGTGACTCCTCCTCCCACCTGAGTCATCCGCCGATGTTTTTTCGGTCTGACGTGGAGGGGAGCAACTTGTGACTGTGTGCTGCCACTAGGCCTGGGGACCTGCTGCGTGCCACTTGGCCCTGCCTCCTCCTGGCTGCCACTCACCCCTGCCTCCTCCTGCCTGCCACATTCCTGAGCCTCTTCCTCCTGGCTGGCCTCATCCTGTGTAGAAAAAAGGGACATAGTTTGATATTTTGTGGAATCAATCGCACACAATTTTTATCTCATGACTGTTGCAATTTGATTGTTATAAAAATTGCAAAGACTTTCATTCTGTCCCCGTTCTTTTTAGATACTTTACCAATCATTTATGTCCCCCTTTTTTTTGGGGGGGGGGGGTAATTTTATCATTTGTGGAGAATAAATCTAGTTCATGACAATAGTACTTTGAGGCCAATAATTATGTTAGAAAATACTATACCTGGCTGAAGATGCGCAGATCCGGCTCTTCAAGCTCAGGTGGCTCCTCCTCCCCCTCTGCAGGGGTGGAGGGAAGGGTGGAAGGAACGCTGGAGGGAAGGGTGGAAGGAACGCTGGAGGGAAGGGTGGAAGGAAGGGTTGAGGGAAGGCTGGAAATTGATTCCCTGGCATCAGTCTGGTCTTCCAGAAATTGCAGATGCTTGTAGTACCACAGCTTGGGCTGTACTACTTTGTCTGCTGCTGCTCCCAATCTCATCGAAGCGCAGACTGCTGTGTAGTTTTTTTTATAAGCATTCCGCATGTTGTTAATCTTATTGTTCATCATACTGTAGTCTGCCTCTGGGACCCAGGGCTTCATATATTCCGCAATTTTTTCTATAGTTGACCGACGTACACCACTCTTGTGGTAAGAGGGATGTTTGAGCTCCCACAGGTTGCGCATTTCTTTATACTTCTCAATGAACACCAACATTATCTCAGGCTCCCTTAATTTATGCATTTGATTTTCTGCAAGTTAAAAACACAAGAAAAAAACAGTAGAGGTCAGATTCCATTGTCCTAATCTTATCCCAATATAGGCCTTTACAATCATGAACCATTATAGGCCACTGCAGGCCCAAGTTCCCTCCTTACCTTAGTTGTTTTCTTTTCTGCACTTCCGGACGTTCTTACTCCGCGCAACCCTAATAACTTCTTTCCCATTTTTATACCCTGCGCATGCGTGTAACTCCGCCCGCGTCGCCCATGATGGTCTTTTTCTGCATTTCCCCGCCCCTTCTCGTTTGGCGCACAGTGGGAGACGACGACATGTCGGTGAGTGACACAGGTGCGTGCTTTATTAGAAAGTACAGACGAGGAAAGCCCGGAGGCGGAGAACGTCCCTATCCAGGACTAAAAGATACAAGGCGACTAATATGTAATTTGCTGAGATGGCGGAGATGGTGGACATCCTGCAGAGGAAAGATTACGATGGGAAGCATGGGCCATACGACACCCCTAATCTCCGGAAGTCGCAAATAATGGACAAAGTGGCGAGGACTCTCTATCAGAAATATGGGGTCAAGAGATCCAAGGAGCAGCTCCGTAAAAGGTGGTCTGACCTGAAGCTGAGGGAGCCGGAGCAGTATAGGAAGCTTATCAAAATCATAGAAAAAAGTAAGCTTTTCTTTTTACTGTGTTCTTTCACATTGTAATATGTATTCTTGCATGTTTTGCTCCATGTGCTTGGATTGACTGGTTTCACATTGTAAAATGGCAACTTTTATGTTAAGTTGAGTGTCCACTTATTTGGTAATGTTTTGTAGTAAACACTTGATCGTCTTCCCCAAAACATGTTTTGCACATATACACGTAAACCACATGTGGTCATGCCTTTTTTTAATAAAACAACGTTTATACACATTGTTGGCTAGATGATGTGTTGTAAGTAAGTAGAATGTGAAAGGCAAAACTGGATTCTGTGAACAACTTTTTAAGGGTGTCATACACAGGTGCTCCAGTGGATACCTTGGGGTGTCTCCAAGTGTGTTTTTTAGGCCCAAAAATAAATGTATTCCTGCTTTGTTGAATTCTCAAGATCTCATGTGTTCATCTTGGAACTCAGCCCCAAATATCAATTGGACCCCACTTCCAAGTAATGTTTACAATTTCTGCCCTCAAATCTCTGTGTGCTAAAGGATACCTTCTGTTTGTTTCATTCTCATAGGGGAGAGGAGACTGGGAGGACACCAATCTGAGGAGCCTAGGAAGCACAGACCACATAAACACCCCCAAGATCCAAAAGCACCCCAATATCAGCATGTGGAGGAAGCGGAGGTGGTGGAAGGGGAGGTGGAGGAAGGAGAGGTGGAGGAAGGAGAGGTGGAGCTTATCACCACAACAGGTCAGTGTCTGTCACCACAACTTCAAGGTAAAAACAGATGTAGGCCTGCAGATTTCGAATAAATCCCTTTTTTTTTAGGGGATGAACGTGGTGGTGTGTCAGGAACTCCAAATCCTCCATTCTCAAGTGCTAGTGCCAAAATACTTATTCAAGAAATAATGGAATGTAGTAGCGAAATGGCCATTATGAGGAATAGGATGAATGTGATTGAGCAAAAATATAAAAACATTATAGATATTTTGGGGCGAATAGTCTGAACCCCACCCCCCCCTGTTTTGGTGTCTTTTGTCTATAACAAAATTTGCACTTGTTTTCCCACCAGCCAAAATGTGAAGATGCACACAGTGGGGTTGATTTACTAAAGGAAAATCCGCTTTGCACTTGAAAGTGCACTGAATGTGCACATGGAAGTGCAGATGCTGTAGATCTGAGGAAAGTAAAAAACAGCATTTTAGCTTGCACATGATTGGATGATAAAATCAGCAGAGCTTCCCCTAATTTCAGAGCTTCCCCTCAGATTTACAGCGATCTACAGCAACTGCACTTCCATGTGCACTTTCAGTGCACTTTCAAGTGCAAAGTGGATTTTCCTTTAGTAAATCAACCCCACTGTGTCAACATGTGCTATCTGCCGTCACAGGATATCTATGTCCCTGTTATGGGGGTGCAACCTCTTCCTCACTACTCAAGTAGGTGAGAGGAAGGGTTTGCACACCCAAAGCACGTCAATTGATCCCCCATGATGGCAGATAGCACATGTTGACTTTAGCCATGGGATCACTTTGAAAATACCCATTTGACCAACAAAAAAATGTGTGCATCTTCACATTAGGGATGGTTCAGGGGTGACATCACCCCATCTCAGGTTTCTCGTTTTCATGTTGAACTTTGTAAGTTTCATTGTTTTTAAATGTTTCCTATTTTGACCCGTGCATGTTTATGCAAAAAAAAAGATATATATATTCTCCAAAATGTGGAGGTAAAACTTTCTACATTGTATTTTGTTTAAAAAAAAAAAAAAACCGCACCTGTGGTGCACAGGGTAAAAAATATCTTGGACACTCAAAAATGTGTGGCTTGTTCTTTCTATGCTCAATAGCAGTTCTGAAAAGGCAAATTCCATGTTTTTTATTGTGACAATTGTGGCTATTTACTAAAGACAAATACACTTGGCACTACAAGAACCTGGGAGACACATAATAATAATAAAAAAAAAAAAACAATAATGACAAAACAAGTTTTTCAGATATATAATTTTATTTTATTTTCTTTTGAAAAAGGTCATATATGGTCTGGCATTGCGATGGCCCCCCTACCCGTGAAGTACTCAACGTATTTATCACATAGTTCAGGGGCACTTTGGGGGGCCAAGCCAGTACGGGCAGTGTCCAGGCCGGTCAGAATGTTCATCTCAGATGGACCGGCCTCGGCCCAACTGTAGAAAGGTATGTAGGAGAGAAATATCTTAGGGAATTGTGCAAAATGCAGCAGCAGTAAATTATGTGGTTGAGTTTGTATTCCGCCATGTGTATAGCTGTCTGAAACAGGCGGAACCGGCTGGCCATTATCCCGAAGGCATTCTCCACAACTCTCCGGACTCTGGCCAGCCGGTAATTAAAAACCCTCCTCTCCGGGGTGAGGGTGCGTTGGGGAAACGGCCGCATCAGGTGTGGTCCCAGTCCAAATGCTTCATCCGCGATAAAAACAAACGGTAGTCCATCCAGGTTGTCTGCATCTGGAGGCAGTGCCAGACCCCCAGACTGCAGACGGTGAGCAAACTCCACCTGAGCGAACACCCCGCCATCGGACATCCTGCCGTTCTTCCCCACGTCCACATACAGGAACTCATACCGTGCCGACACCACCGCCATTAACACTATACTATTAAAACCTTTATAATTATAATAGTATGACCCCGAACGGGGGTGGCGCACTATGTGGACGTGCTTGCCATCAATTGCCCCTCCGCAGTTGGGGAAGTCCTACCGCTGGGCAAATTGGGCAGCCACAGTCTGCCATTCCTGTGGTGTGGAAGGAAACTGTGGAGTCAAACAAAAAGAATGCATTAGTACTTTTGCACTTTACATTGCAAGCAGATTACACAAAGACATTGTTTTAAACACAAAAATAGAAGGCCCACTTATCAGATGATTAACCCCCGCTGAGGGGACATTTGAAAATATTCTAAGGGGGGGGGGGAGGTGTTTTAGCTGATTTTGTGGCCCCCAAAAAAAGGCTCTACCACTCTGCTGAACTTGAATGAGAACTAAAACATTTGGACACATTTTAGGGGGGGGGGGGGGGAGGGGTTCAAAACTACTATGCCACTGACAAAAAAAACGTTATTAAAAAACTAGGCTAGCTGTGTTTGGGCCCAGGATAGCATGCTGGAGAGGTTAGTGAAGGGAAATAGGCATGTAGGCCCCAAAAAAGGCCATTAGAAGTAAAAACATTCATGGGGAGAAAGGGGACATTCCCAGCATATTACAATCAGGGTAATTTGGGAAGGAGGAAAGAAATACAATACATTAGCAAACAATCAAAACATATAATGTGATGTTAAAGGAGCAAACGTACCTTCATATAGTCCTTCTGCAGGATCTGGATGATGGCAGAACATGTTTCAGGGATAATGATCCCAAGAGCCTGGGGGGAGATGGCTGTTGTGAACTTGAGGTCCTGCAAGCTTCTCCCAGTCACCAGGAATCTTAACGTGGCAATAAGCTTCTGCTCGGCAGTGATGGCCTGGCGCATCACAGTGTCCTGCCTCGTGATATAGGGGGACAGCAAATCCAACAGACGGTGAAAAACGAGGGTCTGTCATCCTGAGATAATTCCTGAAATCATCAGGATTATTCACATGGATTTCCCGCAGCAGATGCATATGAGAGAATTGGTCCCGCTGGAGCAACCAATTCTTGGTCCATGAACTCCTCCTCACCCTGTTCACGGACTGAACTCGGGTTACAGTGTTAACCGCAACACCAAGTCCATAGCCAGCACGAGCTCTAGAACGAGTACGAACTTCAAACAAGGTTTTAAACCGGTCGGCTGGTCAGAACGAACTCAAACAGAACGCACAGAGGAACAGCAAGGCCTGAGAAGAACGACCTGAAAAACAGTGTACCGGGGCCTCACTCTCTCTCTCTCTTGTTTATCGGTTATTTTTGCCTGTTGTCTAGGGGTACCTTGGAGGAGAGAGTGCAGGACGCTTCGCCAAGCTCTCACCATGTGTGTATGTGAGGTTTGAGCAAAGTCTCTTTAGATTACCTTCGGGTCTGCATTCTGTATGTGGAGCCTCCGCTTGTTCCGTGGAGATGTGTCTTCCAGTAATAGAGCCCCACACCATCAAAAGTCCAACACTCTTTTATTTCTCATTTCCAGAACGAACATAATCAGTTGAACTTCCATAACAGACAGACAGGGGTGTGGATACGAGTAGGCCCAGGCACAATGAACTCTCCTATTCCTTTTGCGTGCGAATAGGCTTGGCGCACAGTCTCTGCCACTGACCGTGAGGTTGGTAGCTGCCACCTACCGGGTGAACTGTTGCAGCCCCTGCCACAGGCCTGAGTATAACGGTCTCTGCCACTGACCTTAGTGTAACGGTCTCTGTCACCGACCTTAGAACATGGACCACCTTCCGTGTGAATATGGCCCCCGACGGTCTCCGGAGGCCCTCTATCCCGCACCGGCGATATGCTGTGCCAGACCTACGGGCAGGTACCTACGCGGTCCCTTACGCCTGGATTCAGGCACCCAACACCAGGGGTGCCTTAGGACGATTCCTCCCGGGCGGAACCCATTGGAAGAAGCTGGGCCCCAGGCCTGAGCGATGTACCTCACCCCAGACTGAGGGTGTCTGGGGTGGCTCCCGAACTCCAGGTGTCCAGGCCAAGGCCACCTGGACACCGACTGCGGACAGCAGCCCTCAGGCTAAAGGTGCCTGGGACTCGGACCTCGTTGCGAAGATGTCCGCCCACTTTATAGCCTCTCCCAGCAAGCACAGCAGGTTCCCCGCCCCGCTGTACAGCTCCCACGAGAGGTCACAAAGGGTACGGCACTGCAGTGATGGTTCAACCCCGGCCCAAAGTGACAGCGCCACCCGCTGGGCCGCAGGGAACTGGACATCACTGATGTCTTCACCTGAATAAAACACTCTGAAAAGTAAATACCCGTTACACTAGTAACGAGCGGCCAAGAAGGCACTGCAAAACAGTAACGACCTGACTGCATGCACTGAATAACAAATACGAACCCACAAGCACAAACTGAACACCAGAAAACGATCTGCAAAGCACGGAGACTGAAAAGCGCAAATCGGCTCTCACCAAACTTTTACTAACACGCTGTAACACGAAATCAGCAAAAGCAGCCCAAGGGGTGGCGCCATTAGATTTGAACTTCCCCTTTATAGCGCCCTCGTACGTGTTGTACGTCATGTCGTTTTGGTGCGGTCGGTTTTTTGACTGATTATGTGTGGACAAGACTGATGGAAAACAGTTTCATCGGATTTCCGATGGACAAATCCATCGGACTAGAAACCATAGGATATCCGATCGTGTGTACACGGCTTAAGAGAAAATAAACTCTGAGTTGGAGTTTCATCTGGTGTGGACATTCACTTTACTGGGAAGTCAAGGACTTGTCTCTACTTAACATAGAGGTGAGGATCAGGCTCTGGAGGTTTTCCTGTTCTGGCCGTTGAAGACCCAACAACAACACCGCTCAACCTCCTCACACAGGAGGGTACGGGCTGTTAGTGCGGTGTGCCTCTCTCTTCCTGCGAGGAGCCAAAGTTACTGCAGGTAGGAGTGGGGGTCTGTGCGCTACATATGTAAATAAAGGCGGCATTCATATGTATATAATGCCCCATCTGCAGTGAAGAGATGATGTGCTGTAACCTCTAGCAACTAATCAGTGACCCGTAATGTATGCTGTAACCTCTAGCATCCAGTCAGTAAGTGGTAATGATATGCTGTAACCTCTGGCAACCAATCGCAATCACTGCCTGATCTGATACAGTAAACTGATCTTAAGTCTAGCTGATATTTATTATATGTCTCAGAGCAGGTGGAGAGCAAAATTGCATGTGGGGCCCGGGGCCCCAAGACATTTTTTGCCCAGGGTCCAATCAACATTAAAGATGACCCTGATGCCATGGTCAGGTCAGGCAGGGAGAAATGCCTATTCCTCAAGATGGAGGTAAAATTTGTGTTTTCCATCAGTACATATGGGAATCTGTCATTCATCATGGAAAGAGCCAGGAACACAAACACGGCTTGACCCAGGAAATAGCCAATACTTTTGGGTATAGGGTAACACATAAGGGTCTCCCCACAATACAGTGCTTGATGCCTAAGCCCGTTATCTTTACTCTTACTTACCGAATGACCTTCACTCTAGCAATTGCCTGAACTATTTTTGCGCTGACCCCATACAATTTTATTGTCAAAGTCTGTGCCATTATTCAGCTCAGATGAGGAATCAGGTTGCTGTCAATAGTTTGCATTCAGACTGTTTCTAGAGGGATTTATATGGTGAAATATTGCTGTGAACGTTGAGTTATGATGTTTGCTTCCTATCTGGCTAGCACAGGTTGTGCTGCTAGATGTGAAGGAGAGACAATTGCTAGAGCCTTGCTCTATGGAAGATAATATGGTAGGAGGTGGAGGTTACAGGCAGACAAAAGAGGGAAGGCTGAAGAGTAGAAGGATAAAAAGCAGGGACAAGTCTGTGCCAAAATATGTTATGGAAAAAGCACCACGTTCAAAGAGTGAATATATATATATATATATATATATATATATATATATATATATATATATACAGTATCTCACAAAAGTATGTACACCCCTCACATTTTTGTAAATATTTTATTTTATCTTTTCACGTGACAACACTGAAGAAATGACACTTTGTTACAATATAAAGTAGTGAGTGTACAGCTTGTATAACAGTGTAAATTTGCTGTCCCCTCGAAATAACTCAACACACAGCCATTAATGTCTAAACCGCTGGCAACAAAAGTGAGTACACCCCTAAGTGAAAATGTCCAAATTGGGGAAATGTCCAAATCTCTTTTGTGAGATACTGTATATACAGGCAAACAAGATAGGTTCTGTAGGTTTGTCATTAAGTTGAATTTGTATGTAAGTTGGAACAGGTATATTATTGGAACTTTAGTCAGAAAAGTGGAATTAAAGTGGTTGTAAACCCACTTTTTAAACAAAGCCCTACAGGTAAGCCTAGATTAAGGCTTACCTGTAGGTGCAAGAAATATCTCCTTAACCTACACGGTTAAGGAGATATTTGTATGTAAATGCGGCGACGCTGACGTCACCCCATTCACAAATTCGGCTAGGTCGCAACATTCGACGACGTAGCCGAATTCGACAGCTCACGCGCGCATGCGCGGAGTCACGTCTTCTCCGCTCCGGCCAATCACAGCGCCGGAGCGGCGCTGTGATTGGCTGCAGCGGCGATACCCGGAAGTAACATTCCGGCTATTGCTGCAGCGATGGATGCGGCTAGAGGAGGGACACGGACGACTTCGGGGGCCCCGATCGAAGGTAAGTGGTACATAATGAGCTAGTATGCTAGTCATACTAGCTCATTATAGCTTTGTCTTGCAGGTTAGTAAAAAAAAAAAGGGTTTACAACCACTTTAAACCCTCCTATCCTTTACAGTCAATGAAGCTGCTTCTGTTTGATCTGCAACTACCTTGTTACTGCACAAGTTGCTATGGGTAAAAGTTCCGCTTTAAGTGTAGCCAAAAAAAAATGTAATTTTTGGATTTAACACCCCTGTAATGTTTGTTTTGCTGTCTGTACCTCTGTTCAGAAGTTTTCATCTCACTTTTTGTCCCTATGACAATTGGATTTTGAAAATTTTGGGTTGTTGTGGAAACAAGGATTGGTGATAAAGCTTCAGTGGAGATGGGCTAAAATCCGATGGAATATTTAGTCGGATTTCCGTTCAAAGCTGTCTTGCATACACACCATCAGACCAAATTCCGACCGTCCAAAATGCGGTGACGTTCAACACGTACTACGTTACTATAAAGGGGAAATTCAAATCCAACGGCGCCACCCTTTGGGCTGCTTTTGCTGATTTCGTGTTACCGATACCGAGTGTTAGTAAAAGTTTGTTGTTAGCCCACTTTGTAAACAAACACCTACAGGTAAGCCTAGATTAAGGCTTACCTGTAGGTGCATGAAATATCTCCTTAACCTACACGGTTAAGAAGATATTTGCATTTAAAAGCGGCGCCGCTGACGTCACACGCATGCACATGGGGTTAATCCCATTCACAAATTCGGCTAGGTCGCAGCATTCGACGACGTAGCCGAATTCGACGGCTCATGCGCGCATGCGTGGAGTCACGTCTTCGCCGCTCCGGCCAATCACAGCGCCGGAGCGGCGCTGTGATTGGCTGGAGCGGCGATACCCGGAAGTAACCTTCCGGCTATCGCCGCAGAGATGGCTGCGGCTGAAGAGGGAGACGAGGACGGCTTCGGGGGCCCCGATCTAAGGTAAGTGATGCATAATGAGCTATTATGCTAGTCATATTAGCTCATTATGCCTTTCTCTTACAGGTAGTTTAAAAAAAAAAAACATTTTTATAAGGGTTTACAACCACTTTAAAATAAATATTAAGATATTTTGGAGACCTGGCTTTAAAATAAAATACGAAGATTCATGAGATCACAAGAAACAAAGAAATAAGTTTGTCAGAACTCGGTGTGAATATCCCCAGCGAAAAATTTAATTTGTTCTAGCATTAGAAAGAAGAAAAGAATGCGCTACATTTAATGATGCAATAATTTGCAGCATGACGAATGTGCTATCTCCATTGCGAACGCTAGTTTTACCAGAACGAGCGCTCCCGTCTCCTAATTTAGTCTGAGCATGTGTGGATATTTCTCCGATGGAGTTCCACACAGACGATCGGAATTTCCTATCGTTTTTTTTTTCCAATCGTTTTTTTTTTGGAAAAAAGTCCGATGGGGCCCACACATGATCGGAATTTCCGATGAAACAAGTCCATTGGACTTTTTTCATCGGAAATTCCGATCGTGTGTACAGGGTATTACAGGAGTGAATTTCCCTGCCTAGGGGTAGATTTCTTCTCACTTCCTGTTGTCTCCTTCCATTTGTAAGTCAGCCTGCCTGTATGTATCCTGAGTTCAAGGTGAACTGTACATGGGGCATGGGTTGGGGAGGGGGGTGCATACAGCGATCCCAAATATTACAAGGAAGTACATAGTGTAAATATGTGAAAATGAGTGTACAACTTTACCTGTTAATTGAAAATATAAATATGAAATATTTATTTGCAATATCCACCTGAAAAAAATCCCCCTCAGGGATCAGTAGTATAAAAGGTAGGATGACACTGGCGAGATCTCTGAATTTAGGAGATACAGTTGCTATATGCATCCCTGAATATCTTAGGTTTCTCTGCTCTGGGAACACTCATGAATATTTCAGATTGTATGTTTTGCCACTTCTAGGTTTTCGCTGTGAGCTGCTATTGACACTTCAACAATTTTATATATGTTAATCGAGTTAACTTAAAGTGTCCAATTATTAGTCACTTGAAGTGTTCAGTTTTGCATAGAGTAGGGAAAAGGTTAAAACCCCAATCAGTTTATTTTGTTCTCTCTGTGTTTTGTTGAAGAGATCCCCCCTTATTACCTGTCCTGGAGACGCAACTGGAAGTGAGAAGAAATTTCTATGAAGAGAGGAGGATTCACACTGGACATCAAAAATGCCAGGTACCCAAGAAATAACCTTAGAGTGGGGTTGTACTGCTTGCAGGACCTGTTCCATAAGTCTTAAGCCGTGTACACACGATAGGTTTTACTGATGAAAACAGTCCGATGGACTTTTTTCATCGGACAAACCGATCGTGTATGGGCCCCATCGGTCTTTTTTACATTTAAAAATAGAACATGTTTTAAATTTATCCGATGGTTAAAAAACCGATCGCAAATTACTATCATCTGTGGGGAACTCCATCGGATAAAAAACCCACACATGCTCAGAATCAAGTCGACGCATGCTCAGAAGCATTGAACTTCATATTTCTCGGCTCATCGGAGTGTTTTACGTCACCGCGTTTGGAACGGTCAGTTTTTTTGACTGATGGTGTGTAGGCAAGACTGATGGAAGTCAGCTTCATCGGTTTTCCGATGGAAAAATCCATTGGTTTAAAAACCATAGGAAATCCGATCGTGTGTACAGGGCTTTAGTCCTGACAGGAGAGTAGGGCCATACTATTGTGTCGAAACACTGTATGAAAATTGGACAACATGGCAGCCCCGTAGAGCTGTTGAGGCGAATACCATACTGAGGCCAAAGACTTGTGAAATTACCTCTAAATCCACTGAGAAGTCCTACTTAAAAAACGATGTAGAGCAGTCTTTATTAATGTTTTCCCTTCAAGGAATACCTGCACGTAAACTAAATTTCAGGTTTCAGGAACCCTTTACCAAAATCAATTCATCTGCAGGAATTTTTATATATAAAAAAAAATTGATTATTTATTTTGCATACTGTGACCAGTCAGTATGCCTGATTACCACTACGCTGTTAGTGTGAAAACTTTTTTTTTTTGATTTCTTCGTTTTCCAAAAAATTACAACTTCAAAAAACTCGCCATGCCTCTCACGAAATACCTTGGACTGTCTACTTTCCGAAAAGGGGTCAGTTGGAGAATATTTGTACTGTCCTGGCCATTTTCAGGCCTCAAGAAATGAGATAATCGATCAATCCTGATGTACTTATGGCCTATCAGATACAGTATATACCATAGTTTATGGACTCTATAACTTTCCTACAGACTAAATAATTTTACATTGATTTGGGTTATTTTCACCCAAAAAAATTAGCATTTTTTGCTACAAGAAAGAAAGATGTTTTATTTGCAAACTTTTATAACAGAAATAAAGAAAATATTTTTTTTTTAAAGAATTTTTGGTCTTTTATCGTTTATTTTGCAAAAAATAAAAAACCCAGTGGTAATTAACCTCTTCACAAATTCTACATAACAATATGAGGGGAAAACTCGTCATAAGTTATATGATTTTAATGAGAAAGATAATACACTGCACAAAAAAATTAAAGGAACACTTTTTAATCAGAGTATAGCGTCAAGTTAATTAAACTCCTGGGATATTAATCTGGTCAGTTAAGTAGCAGAGGGGGTTGTTAATCAATTTCAGCTGCTTTGGTGTTAATAAAATTAACAACAGGTGCATTAGCTGGGCAACAATGAGATGACCTCCAAAACCCAAATGGTTTTACAGGTGGAGGCCACTGACATTTTTTTCCCCTACTTATCTTTTATGACTGTTTTTCACTAGTTTTGCATTTGGTTAGGGTCAGTGTCACTACTGGTAGCACGAGGCGATACCTGGACCCTATAGAGGTTGCATAGGCAGTCCAACTCTTCCAGGATGGCACATCAATACGTGTCATTGCCAGAAGGTTTGCCGTGTCTTCCAGCACAGTCTCAAGAGCATGGAGGAGATTCCAGGAGACAAGCAGTTACTCTAGGAGAGCTGGACAGGGCCGTAGAAGGTCCTTAACCCATCAGCAGGACTGGTATCTGCTCCTTTGTGCAAGGAGGAACAGGATGAGCACTACTAGAGCCCTACAAAATGACCTCCAGCAGGCCACTGATGTGAATGTCTCTGACCGAAAAATCTGACTTCATGAGGGTGGCCTGAGGGCCCAACGTCTTCTAGTGGGCTCTGTGCTCACAATCGATCACCACTGGCACCCTGCTTCTCGATTGGCATTTGCCATTGAACACAGAATTGGCAGGTCTGCCACTGGCACCCTGTGCTTTTCACAGATGAGAGCAAGTTCACCCTGAGCACATGTAACAGACGTGGAAGGGTCTGGAAAAGCCATGAAGAACGTTATGCTGCCTGTAACATCGTTCAGCAAGACTGATTTGGTGGTGGGTCAGTGATGGTCTGGGGAGGCATATCCATGGAGGGACGTACAGACCTTTACAGGCTAGACAATGGCACCCTGACTGCCATTAGGTATCGGAATGAAATCCTTGGACCCATTGTCAGACCCCACACTGATGCAGTAAGCCCTGGAAGGAATTGATACCATTGAATGGCCCTGACGCTCGCCTGATCTAAATCCAATCGAACACCTTTGGGAAATTATGTTTCAGTCCATCCGATGCCACCAGGTTGCACCTCAGTCTGTTCAGGAGCTCAGTGATGCCCTGGTCCAGATCTGGACACCATCCGTCGTCTCATTAGGAGCATGCCCCGACATTGTCAGGCATGCATACAAGCATGTGGGGGCCATACAAACTACTGAGTACCATTTTGAGTTGCTGCAATGAAATTTCAGCAAAATGGATTAGCCTGCAGCACCATTTTTTCACTTTGATTTTCGGGGTGTCTTTGAATTTAGCCCTCTGTAGATTGATAATTTTAATTTCTGTAG
This sequence comes from Rana muscosa, assembly GCA_029206835.1. Lineage (NCBI taxonomy): Eukaryota > Metazoa > Chordata > Amphibia > Anura > Ranidae > Rana > Rana muscosa. The sequence continues at coordinate 159,551,758 of CM055125.1, read as the reverse complement.
CACATTTGCTCCTCACAAATTTACTTGCCAGGAATAGCTATCCTGGTTGATTGTTAGAGATCTATTGATTTCTCCCGAAGTTTGGCCTTGTTGCACTTTTCTCTTCTACCACTAGGTGGCCGGGTACTTGGTGGTACAGTACTAGTAGATATGAGCAATGCAGCGCAAGGTCAGGTTATGGGTATATGGGTTGTCTCAGCCAATGGGCATGCGTTTTCTTGATCCCTTGGCCTGCTGGGAGAGCCTATGTATTTGGGTGGAGTCAGGTGATCAAGGTTCTGTGCTACCTGGATGACTGTCTGGGTGGACGTATGTTGTATTGCGCTGGCTGCTAGGCTGTCTGAGGGCCTATCCAGAAGCAAGAGAGAAGCGCAGGGTTGGCAGCTTGCAGTCCAACTAGAAGTGATGGTTCTGCTGGCCAGATAATCTGTCGTGGTTTGAGGTAGAGGGGAAGCTGTCGCCAGTAAGGGACCATCCACCTGAGTAACTAAAGCAAGTACCGAGGCAGCATTCTCACCAACCCGGGGACAGTGAAGTATCGGAAAACTTCAGTGGGTATCAAGTCAGGGGCCCAGCCAGAGGAGGTGACGCTTGCAGAGCAGCCTTGTGTGTCAAGCCAGGAACCGATCAGGCCAGTGAGATGAAGCTTGAGAGGTATCTTGAGTGCCAAGCTAGGGACCCAGCAGAGAGTGATGCTTGAGGAAGATACCATGTGAAGATTGCAGGAGCTCAAGGAATTCAGTGGTCTAGTGAGTAGGGATGAGCTCGGTGTTCGAGTCGAACATACGTTCGACTCGAACATCGGCTGTTCGATCGTTCGCCGAACAACGAACGATTTGGGCCGTTCGCGCCTAATTCGCGGCCCACAATGCACTACGCCATCGCAGTGTCATCCAGGCGCTGTGATTGGCCAAGCATGCACTGTGACCCCGCATGCTTGGCCAATCACAGCGCCGGCAGCGAGGAGAGCAATGATTGGCCACAGGCAGGATGCCTGTGGCCAATTATTGCTGAGGGTGTTTAGTACACGCCCCACACTATAAAAGGCCGCCAGCACAGCGGCCTAGTGTAGTGTGTTCCGGAGCAGGGAAAGAGAAGCATAGGCAGGGACAGTGACATTTTTTTTTCTTGCTTAACCTGGATTCCTTTAGTTTAGGGAAAGAGAAGGATAGGTAGGGAGAGTGTCAGTGTGTTTTACTGTGCTAAACCTCGTTTGTAGGGACAGGGAAGGACAGTGAGGGAAATTCTCATTGTGCTATACTGTGCTAAAGCATTCATCATCAACCATCTTTAAAAAAACATTTTTTATAGGGACAGAAAACTATAGGTAGGGAGAGTGTCAGTGTGTTTTACTGTGCTAAACCTTGTTTGTAGGGACAGGGAAGGACAGTGAGGGAAATTCTCATTGTGCTATACTGTGCTAAAGCATTCATCATCAACCATCTTTAAAAAAAATTTTTTATAGGGACAGAAAACTATAGGTAGGGAGAGTGTCAGTGTGTTTTACTGTGCTAAACCTTGTTTGTAGGGACAGGGAAGGACAGTGAGGGAAATTCTCATTGTGCTATAATGTGCTAAAGCATTCATCATCAACCATCTTTAAAAAAAAAATTTTTTATAGGGACAGAAAACTATAGGTAGGGAGAGTGTCAGTGTGTTTTACTGTGCTAAACCTTGTTTGTAGGGACAGGGAAGGACAGTGAGGGAAATTCTCATTGTGCTATACTGTGCTAAAGCATTCATCATCAACCATCTTTAAAAAAAAATTTTTATAGGGACAGAAAACTATAGGTAGGGAGAGTGTCAGTGTGTTTTACTGTGCTAAACCTTGTTTGTAGGGACAGGGAAGGACAGTGAGGGAAATTCTCATTGTGCTATACTGTGCTAAAGCATTCATCATCAACCATCTTTAAAAAAACATTTTTTATAGGGACAGAAAACTATAGGTAGGGAGAGTGTCAGTGTGTTTTACTGTGCTAAACCTTGTTTGTAGGGACAGGGAAGGACAGTGAGGGAAATTCTCATTGTGCTATACTGTGCTAAAGCATTCATCATTAACCATCTTTAAAAAAACATTTTTTATAGGGACAGAAAACTATAGGTAGGGAGAGTGTCAGTGTGTTTTACTGTGCTAAACCTTGTTTGTAGGGACAGGGAAGGACAGTGAGGGAAATTCTCATTGTGCTATACTGTGCTAAAGCATTCATCATCAACCATCTTTAAAAAAAAAATTTTATAGGGACAGAAAACTATAGGTAGGGAGAGTGTCAGTGTGTTTTACTGTGCTAAACCTTGTTTGTAGGGACAGGGAAGGACAGTGAGGGAAATTCTCATTGTGCTATACTGTGCTAAAGCATTCATCATCAACCATCTTTAAAAAAACATTTTTTATAGGGACAGAAAACTATAGGTAGGGAGAGTGTCAGTGTGTTTTACTGTGCTAAACCTTGTTTGTAGGGACAGGGAAGGACAGTGAGGGAAATTCTCATTGTGCTATACTGTGCTAAAGCATTCATCATCAACCATCTTTAAAAAAATTTTTTTTATAGGGACAGAAAACTATAGGTAGGGAGAGTGTCAGTGTGTTTTACTGTGCTAAACCTTGTTTGTAGGGACAGGGAAGGACAGTGAGGGAAATTCTCATTGTGCTATACTGTGCTAAAGCATTCATCATCAACCATCTTTAAAAAAACATTTTTTATAGGGACAGAAAACTATAGGTAGGGAGAGTGTCAGTGTGTTTTACTGTGCTAAACCTTGTTTGTAGGGACAGGGAAGGACAGTGAGGGAAATTCTCATTGTGCTATACTGTGCTAAAGCATTCATCATCAACCATCTTTAAAAAAACATTTTTTATAGGGACAGAAAACTATAGGTAGGGAGAGTGTCAGTGTGTTTTACTGTGCTAAACCTTGTTTGTAGGGACAGGGAAGGACAGTGAGGGAAATTCTCATTGTGCTATACTGTGCTAAAGCATTCATCATCAACCATCTTTAAAACATTTTTTTTATAGGGACAGAAAACTATAGGTAGGGAGAGTGTCAGTGTGTTTTACTGTGCTAAACCTTGTTTGTAGGGACAGGGAAGGACAGTGAGGGAAATTCTCATTGTGCTATACTGTGCTAAAGCATTCCTCATCAACCATCTTTGAAATCCTTGTTTTTTGGACAGTCAGGGAAATTGTCATTGTGCTATTCTGTGCGAAAGCAATCATCCTCAACCATATTTAGAAATCCTTAAGTAAAGGGACAGAGAAGGACACCTGAAGGTAGCCCTTATTGCTTTTTTCCCATCTCCCTGCAGGCCATCCATTAGAATGTCTGGAAGGCAAACAAGGAGAGGCAGACAGTCAGGAGGCAATAAAAGAGGGCAAGCAGGCTCTGTGTCTGGGGGCAACAGTGCTAGTCGTGGACGCGGTGCATTGTCATCAGCACATGGCCATGGGACACGCTTGTCCTTCTTTTCGGCAGCTGGACATGTTGAGCCACATCATGCCGAAGACTTGGTAGAGTGGATGACCAAGCCCTCCTCCTCCTCCTCATCCTCTCTCACCCAGGCTCAGGGTACTGGCAAAGCAGCTGCCAAAGCGTCCTCTTCCCTGGTATCAATGTCAGACTCATCATCAGTCACTCCTTCCCTAGACCCACCATGTCCTCCTCCTGAGGAGTCCCCCGAACTGTTTGAGCACAGTGTTGGGTACATGCTCCAGGAGGATGCCCAGCGTTTCGAAGGGTCTGATGATGAAACCCAGCTAGAGGAAGGCAGTAGCGTGAGAGCAGACAGAGGGGATGCTCAAGTAGGACACCAATCTGGCAGTCATGTTCCAGCAGCTGCAGCATACTGCCAGATTGGCTCCAGTGATGAGGAGGGAGGGGATGATGAGGTCACTGACTCCACGTGGGTGCCTAATAGGAGAGAGGAGGAGGAGGAGGATGAGGAGGAGGCACATCTCCAACGAGGCAGGATGCCCTTTGGTGGCCAGCGTAAGGGCAGTACACCGACGGAATCACACCGCAGAGCTCCGCCTGTGCAGGGCGCTGCCTCTGCCCGTCATTCAAAAAGTTCTTTGGTGTGGGCCTTTTTTGAGGCTAGTGCATCAGATCGCACAGCTGCTGTTTGCAACATATGTCTCAAGCGTATATCGCGTGGCCAAAACATCAGCCGCTTGGGTACCACATGCCTGACCAGACATATGTTGACCTGCCATGCAGCTCGTTGGCAAGCCTACCTCAAAGACCCACACCAAAGAACAAAGCGGACCTCTCCTTGCACCGCGTCAGCTGGGATCTCCAACCCCACTATAACTTCAGTCCTCTCTGAAACATGCACTGAGAGGAGGGGGATTCACAAGACGGCTAATTTGGAAAGACGTGTGGATACTGAGCTCTTCACAGGCGGTGGGAATCTACGGCCATCCCTGCCCTATTTTACACCGGTGATACCCGATTTTACCTGCATCGGTCCCTGGGCCTCATCTCCTACAGCCCCAGCTGATTATTTGTGGACTTTGGCCAGCTATACCTGCTCTGGGACTGCAACTGGGCCCGCATTGCAGAGGCCCGTCGCCATCTTGGGGCCTGCTGATCCACCGGGACCCTTCCACTCCTAACCTTCGCAATCCGGGGGTTAAACGACTGACCTTAGAGCTGACCCCAACTGGAATTGAAGTTCCCGGCCAGCCATACGCTCTACTACCCGGCCCGTAGCCGGCTCCATACACCGGGAACCCGCCGCCTATCTTGAGGCCTACGCAGCCTCCGCGCTCGAGTGCCGCGATCCGCGGGACGAGCAGCAAACCCAGCCGTATAGCCCTTATCCCTGAGGGTCCCCTACCTTCATCCTGGCCTGAGTCGTGCCTCCCGGCCAGCCGATTGGAACCCGCCAGGTCCGCTCCGTGAGGCCCGGGCCCGCCGCCATCTTGAGGCCTACGAGACCTTCGCCGCTCCCCTGTTGAGCTACGGACATCCCGCGGACGCCCGGTACCCCTGCCGGGGCTTCGTGGAGGTGGGGAACCTCTCTATACGTTTGCCGGCCCGTGGTCGGCTCCGGGGCCTGGTCGCCGTCTTGCGGCCTGCGGGACAGTCGGCATCCTCCGGCCTACATTGCCGCGATCGGCGGGGGGGGGACGACGCGGAGCTTGATCGCACCAGAGCCTACACTGGACTGACCTCTGTGCCTGTAAGTCCTCAGGAGTAACCCCGGAAAGTTCGGTCCCGCAGGTCCGCGGCGGCTGGCTCCGGGAAAGTCCGCGGCTTCGGCCTACCTCTGGTAGTCGGCGGCCATCTTGCTGCTCCCACTACACCCATCCGGCAGCAGACACCATCCTCCCTTGTCTCCACTTGTAGAAGGCCACAGGAGGACCTCTGAAGACCTGATATAAGGATACCTTGAGGCCTACGGAGCCCCCCCCCCTGTCAGGTACTGTGCTTTATCAAACCCCCGGTCATCTCCTACTCCTGCCCCTGGATCCCTGCCCCTGGGGTTGAACGGTTTCTTCCTACATTAGCCAGAGACTGTAGAGGGTGGGATATCGGAGGCCTATTGCTACAATTGTTCATTGACGGCTGGCCATCCCCCCTCACAACACGCGAAAAGCTGCCTGTCCCCAATCCCCGCAACATTCCCATTGCAAACTTGCCTAGTAGACTCTGATCGTGACAAATTCATAAAGGCCATTTTGCTACATCCAGAGGGTCACCCCCCCCTGTTAAACGTACGCGGCAGACCGGTTGTGGACATATACCTGACGCAAAATTTACCCACCGGATACTCACTTGACATGAGTTTTGTTGGAAGGCGCATGCACGGCTTCTAGCCGTGGCGGACGTGTGAGACCCCCGCCGCCTCCCTGTGACTCCCACTAAACGTTCAACGGCTTTGATTTCTAAGGGAGTCGTCTCCTCAGTTCCACGCGACGGCCACGTGCCCCATGGGCAAAATTGGAGACCAACGACACAACTACACCACGGTCTTCAGATCTCAGACTTCAACCACGATGGACCGCTTCCTGAATAAGCCTACATCCACAGCCTCAAATATTGATGACGGCGCACAAATCGGTCTGGAGCAATCAGACGTAGACACAGGTACTTTTTTTGCCATTCTCCCCACCCCTGTACCGGGGCCATCCCCCCCGCTGACAGAAGAAGTTTTAGATGCCAAATTACAGTCCCTACTCCAGGCTATTACCCATAACATCGCACAGGAAGTCGGGAAGTTAGCGAAAGAATTACGGGGGGAAATTAGCCAGCTTGGAGAGCGCACTGATTCCCTAGAATACAAATTCGATGAGATGGTTCAATATGTACAGGTGCTTGAGGAAGATAATGCTGCCATAAAAAACACAGTTACTCAGCTCCAAGCCCAACAAGAAGACCTAGAAAACAGGGAACGCAGGCAAAACTTGAGAATCAGAGGTATCCCGGAAGCTGTTGAAGACAGAGACCTCCGCTCCTACCTTCTAAGCTTATTTAATGTACTTGCTCCTAACATCCCTGACATAGACTGGCGCTTGGACAGAGCCCACAGATCACTGGCCCCTAAACCCCCGGCTGGCGCCAACCCAAGAGATGTGATTGTCAGATTTCATTACTATGATAGTAAAGAAGCTCTAACCACTGCAACCCGTAATCAATCCAGAATCGAGTTTAAAGGATCCAAGATCCAAATCTTTAGTGACCTCTCCCCGATTACTTTAGCTAGAAGAAGGAACCTGCGCCCACTGACGTTACATCTCCAATCTCATAAAGTCGTATATCGTTGGGGGTTCCCCTTCCGCCTTTCTGCATCTCGAGATGGCGTACAATATTCTCTCCGTGATCTTCAAGAGAGCGACACCTTTTTACGCAACCTGGGCATACCCCCTCTTCCTGATGAAGATCCAGCACCGCTTCCTGTTACTCCTAAACCGTTGACGGCTCCAAATCGCATTTGGACCCCGGTACGCCAGAAACCATCCAAGTCCAATCTTACGCCCCAGAGGCGTCATGCTTCAAGATTCCCAACCTGAACTTCCTTTTAAAAAAAAAAAAAAAAAATGTCTGAGGTTCTGTATACCAAATTTATTTGGCCTCCAGTTGTTGTTTTTTCTATGTTATTTTTTGGTGTTTTTTGAGTGGCCATAGGCCCCTTAACGGGGTTTTTCGCATCCCCTGGCCCGGGGGATGCGTGGCTTGTCGCTCCACAGCCACCCTGGTTTATCGGTTCTATATATCTACGCCCTCAGTTTTATACTCCAGGACTCTTTGCTCTGGGAGGTGGCGGGGGTTTTCCCGTCTCCATGTCTGGGGGCTCTCGTCCTCCTCTTAATGACCCAAGGCTTGGTCCTGGGTTTCCTGGAGGCAATCGGCCTTCCAGGTTTCTATTTAGTAGAAGTTGACCTTTTTTTTTTTTTTTTTTTTTTTTGTTTTTGTTTCTACATTTATTTTTTTTCTATCAGGTCCTTTTTTTGACCTGCGGTTACTGTCTCAGACAGCCTTAAGACGTCCCCACTGCAATGCTACCAATGTTTTATTTGTATCTGTGATATTTTATTATTTTTTTTATATCCACAATGCACCATGGTATTTTTCATACATTATATATTGTAGGCTATGTCTATTGGTCTTTTTCCAGACTGAATTGTTATGGCTCTAAAATTTTTGACATGCAATGTTAAAGGTTTAAACTCTATTCAAAAAAGATGGCTGGCTTTGAAAGAGTTTAAAGCTTCTAGAGCAGATGTAATCCTGATTCAGGAGACTCATTTCCGTACTGGAGGATCCTTTAAATTCGCTAGTAAACACTTTCCTAAGTCCTTTATAGCATCTGACCCATCCGGGAAGGCAGGCGTAGCTATTTTGATTAATAGATCATGCCCTTTACGAGTTAAGTCTACCCACCTGGACCCCCATGGCAGATTTATTGTTCTGGACTGCTCCTTTCTCAATCAATCCCTTACTATTGTTAATGTGTATGCCCCCAATACAGGTCAGATCAAATTTTTATCCTCTATGTTTGAGATCCTAGACAATTTCTCCCAACCTTTCATGGTCGTTGGGGGTGATTTTAATGTTACCATGTCACCTGGCAAAGACAGACACGTATTGTTTCCATCCTCTTCCCCTGCCAGACCTGATCGCCTTTCTAAATCCTTTCGTAAGCTTATCAGAGCTAAAAATCTTTTAGATATTTGGAGGATTAAACATCCTACACATAAACAATACACGTTCTACTCACACTCCCACAAACTGTACTCCAGACTAGATCATTTTTTTATCTCTACCCCTCTCCTGCCGTCCGCAATATCCTCTGATATCAATCCCATATCTTGGTCTGACCACTCGTCTGTAAACCTTGACATTCTCCTCTCTTCGGTGTCTCCTAAAATTTGTCATTGGAGACTCAATGAGACGTTTCTCCGTATCCCTGACATTAAAGATCACTTATCTGCTAGCCTAACTGAATACTTTCAACTTAATGCTGGTTCAGTCTCGGGGCCCTCCATTTTGTGGGAGGCGCATAAGGCCGTCTTCCGGGGACATTGCATTGCTACGGGTTCCCGTCTGAAAAAAGATGCTGCATTTCAATGTTCATCTATTATGTCTGAACTTCGTTCGGCGGAGGGGCTCTTGTTGTCGTCTCCCACGGTGGCTAGGCTCCGGACTGTTGTTTCCTTACGGAATCGACTTAAGGCCTTGAAAATAGATAAAATTGACAAAGCTCTTTTATGGTCCAAACAAAAATTTTTTGAATACTCAAATAAACCTCACAAAATGCTGGTAAATAGGCTGAAACCCCGCCCCTTTCAAACCTCTCCTGACTTTCTTAGGCAAATGGATGGAACACCCACATATTGCCCTCTCACTATGTCCAAAATCTTTGGTGAATTTTATCACCAATTGTACAACTGCCTACGTACGGATTCCAGGTATGAATTTACTCAAGAGAAATTTGATTCATTCTTCGAATCCCTACAACTACCTAAACTTTCACCCGCACACTTAGCCTCCTTGAACTCGACAGTTACACCCGAGGAATTGGAGGATGTCATAAAACATCTCCCCACCCAGAAATCTCCTGGCCCTGATGGTCTACCGTACTCCTATTATAAGACCTTTTTACCTATCCTACGCCCTCACTTGCTTTCTTTGTATGCTTCACTATTTAAAGGTACCATTCCACACCCACACTTTTTACATGCCCATGTTTCTGTGATCCCAAAACCGGGTAAAGACCCCTCCATCCCTGATAACTATAGACCCATTGCATTACTTAACTCTGATTACAAGATATTCACAAAAATATTGGCGAATCGATTGTCCCATTTCCTTCCCAGACTCATACACAAGGATCAGGTAGGCTTTGTGAGGACCAGACACGCAGGTGATAATACGAGACGCACGATCGATTTAATAGACCTACTGAACAAAATGTCCCGTCCAGCCCTGATACTGAGCCTTGATGCACAAAAGGCTTTTGACCGGCTCAGCTGGCCATTTATGTTTGCTACCCTCTCCAAATATGGGTTTGGAGGTCCCTTTATTGCAGCCTTACACGCCCTATACTCATGTCCTTCATCCCAAGTACAACTATCCTCTTATTTGTCGTCATCCTTCTTATTGAGCAATGGTACCAGACAAGGATGCCCATTATCCCCCCTACTCTTCATCCTATGCCTTGAACCCTTAGCCGCGGCAATTCGCAACCATCCTGATATTCGTGGGGTCTTACTTCGCCAGAAGGAGTATAAATTAACCCTGTTTGCGGATGATATTCTGCTGACTCTGACTAGGCCCCATACCTCTCTTCCAAACCTCATAGCGCTACTGAACGAATTTAGTTCTATCTCGGGTTATAAAATTAACACCACTAAAACCGAAGCCCTACCTATACACATTCCACCCTCAGAACTCACAACTCTCACACAAAATTATTCATTTCATTGGTGCTCGGATTCCCTTAAGTATTTGGGGGTGAATCTAACCTCCTCATACTCCACTTTATATCAGGCTAATTACCCCCCGCTCTTCCGAGACATTGATCGGCTCTTGCGGCAATGGGATATGCATCCCATCTCTCTCTTGGGGCGCATTAATGTCCTGAAGATGGCTATTATGCCTAGACTTTTATACTTATTTGACACTCTCCCGATTCCCATTCCTATGTCCCAACTTAAAGCTACGCAAAGAGCATTTCTTAATTTCATCTGGCACTATAGGGCTCACAGGATTGCGGGCTCTGTAGTGCTGGCCACTAGGGCGAGAGGTGGGTTGGGGGCCCCAGATCTCATTAAATATTATTACGCCACTCATCTTAAACCAATCATTGTTTGGTCCTCCAGAATGGCGCCTAGTGTGTGGGCAGAGATCGAAATGAGTGTCACTAGACCAGTACATCCATGCGCTATGATCTGGGCTAACCTGGATTCGTCTATAGGTCGACTTCGAAGTATTTGCCTAGGGCCAATGTTGTTCTCCCTCTCTGTGTGGAAAAAATGTTCACGCCAATTCTCTCTTGCATCCCCATGTCCACCGCTACTAAACGTGTTGTTCAATCCTGACATCCCTGATAGCCTATCTTATATTCGCATGCTTCCATGGACACAAGCTGGAATCTTTCAACTTCGGAACATTGTACACCCCCTCACTCGTACACTTTTGTCCTTTGCTGATCTACAGAGGAAATATCAGATCCCTAAACAATTGTTATACTCCTATTTCCAGATTAAACATTACTTTGCTTCTAAAGCAGCTTCTCTGACTCTTGAAAAACCCACCCCGTTCGAACTTTTATGTGCTCAGGGACCATACCAAAATCATCTCATTTCTGATATCTACAAATATTTGCATGACGCTGCCTCACTTACTGACACATCCCATCTATACATGTACAAATGGTCCCAATTAATAGGACGTCCCATCCCCCTTCCTCAATGGAGGACGATTTGGGAGGCTATTTCCAGGTCTTCATGATGTGTAGAACAAAGAGAGACGGCATACAAAATTTTATATTTTTGGTACAGAACACCTGAAATACTACATAAATATGATCCCACAACCCCTCGCGTATGTTGGAGATGCCGGGGCGACGTTGGCTCTCATCTCCACATTTTTTGGGAATGTCCTTTGATTCGCCCATTTTGGTCTTCTGTCCAGACCTTTCTACAGCAGTTGTTAGACGTCACTCCCCCATTAGACCCGGTTCATTTCCTTCTAGGCCTGCCGATCCCTGGTGTCTCCAAACATACCCAAAAATTGGCTACCTATATCATTTTAGCAGCAAAACGGGCGATACCCTCACAATGGTTGTCCTCTTCCCCGCCCACACTTCCACAAGTTCTTCAAATATTGGGAATGATCTGTAAAATGGAACGCCTCACTGCAATGGTGCACGACACTCTTCCTCAATTTTCGAAAGTGTGGGATATTTGGGAACATTCAGATCTCAATCCTAATGGCACTTCCTTATCTCCCAACGAGGAGAATTTATCTCGACCTTTATCCCACAGTTAGAATGTAGAGGTTTTGTTCACTAATCCTTTTGAAGATTCCATGGTGCTTTCCCCCCCCCCCCCTTTTTTTTTTTTTTTTGTGCTCTCACTCGGTGCGATACCTGCGTGGTGCCCTCGATTTCTGGGGGGGCGCCCTGGGTGTCTCACTGTCATCAGACCCAGTGAATACAATTTTGCTTACATGCGTTATATGATGTTTAGTTTTGTTTTGCCCATTCACTGGCTGCTTACTCACTCGCTCAATTCCTTTTGTACGGCTAATATCCCATGATAATTGTATGTTGGTAGTACTGGGATTTGATTGATACACTTTTATTACATACTGTATGCTCTATTTTATATTCTGACAATCTTTTGTATCTGTTTTTTGTATACATGAAAAATGTCAATAAAAAAACTAAAATTGAAAAAAAAAAACATGCACTGAGAGGAATGAAGGTGTAGAATTAGGTGTGTCACAGCCAAGTACTTGCGGCCACTCTGCTAGCAGTACACCGACGTCCGATTCTAGCAGGCAAATTTCCCTGCCCCAGCTGCTGGACCGTCGAAAGAAGTTCACTCCCAGCCATCCACATGCCCAGCGGTTGAATGCTAGCTTGGCTAAATTGCTAGCGCTTCAACTGCTGCCTTTTCAGTTGGTAGACTCGGCCCCCTTCCGTGAGTTTGTGCAATGTGCGGTTCCTCAGTGGCAGGTTCCCAAACGCCACTTTTTCTCACGGAAGGCTATTCCGGCTCTCTACCGGCATGTGGAAGGCAATGTCTTGGCCTCGCTGGACAGGGCGGTCAGCGGTAAGGTGCATATTACCGCTGACTCATGGTCCAGCAGGCATGGACAGGGACGTTACCTTTCTTTCACGGCCCATTGGGTCACTCTTTTGGCAGCTGGGAAGGATGCAGGACAAGGTGCAGTAGTGTTGGAGGTTGTTCCACCGCCACGCCTCCAAAATGCTACTACTGGTTGTGACACACCTCTCTCCTCCACCCCCTCCTCTTCTTCTTCCTCCATGGCCTCTTCCTGTGCTTTGTCCTCTGAACCAGCGGTGCTCTGTAGCCGTTCAAGGGGCTACGCAAGTACGCAGGCAAAAAGATGCCATGCCGTGCTTGCGCTGGTGTGTTTGGGGGACAGAAGCCACACTGGGGCAGAGGTCCTGTCTGCTCTGCAGGGCCAGGCCGAGAGGTGGTTGACGCCACGCCAGCTTAAGCCAGGAATGGTGGTTTGCGACAATGGCACCAACCTCCTCTCCGCCCTCCGACAGGGACAACTGACCCATGTGCCCTGTGTGGCTCACGTCCTTAACCTGGTGCTGCAGCGGTTCTTGGGCAGGTACCCGGGCTTACAGGATGTCCTGAGGCAGGCCAGGAAAGTCTGTGTGCATTTCCGCAGATCTTATAATGCCAGTGCTCGCCTGGCTGAGCTGCAAAAGGAGTTGAACCTGCCCAAGAACCGCCTTATATGTGACATGCCCACCAGGTGGAACTCAACGTTGGCCATGCTGCAGCGGCTGCACACGCAGCAGAGGGCCATCAATGAGTACCTGTGCGACTACGGCACCAGGACAGGGTCAGGGGAGCTTGTTTTTTTTTCTCCACGCCAGTGGGGCATGATCAGGGATGCATGCACTGTCCTGGCACCATTTGAGGAGGCCACGAGGATGGTGAGCAGTGACAGTGCATGCATCAGTGACACTGTACCTCTTGTCCACCTGTTGGAGCACACGCTGCGTGGAATAATGGACAGGGCACTTGAGGCAGAACAGAGGCAGGAAGAGGAGGACTTCCTTGCCTCTCAAGGCCCCCTTTACCCAGACAGTGTTCCTTCTGTCCCACCCATCGCACAGGAAGAGGAGGAGGAGGAGGAGGAGGAGGAGGAGGAGGATTGTGTCAGCATGGAGGTGGAGGCTGGCACTCAGCATCATCAGCAGCAGTCTTTTAGGGATGATTTACAGTCCCAAGAAACCAGTGGACTTGTACGTGGCTGGGAGGAGGTGGCTGCGGATCATGTCGTCCTTAGTGACCCAGAGGACTCCGGACCGAATGCCTCAGCTAACCTACGCTGCATGGCCTCCCTGATCCTGCAAAGTCTGCGGAAGGATCCTCGTATTCTTCGGATCAAGGAGAGGGACCATTACTGGCTGGCCACTCTCCTTGATCCACGGTACAAGGGTAAGGTTGCGGACCTTATGTTACCGTCGCAGAGGGAGCAGAGGATGAGACAACTCCGGGAGGCCTTGCAGAAAGGTCTGTGCAACGCGTTCCCAGAGACTGGGAGGTTACAAACTCCTGGTCCTGGACAACGAGTTGCTGAGGCTTCGGCCAGTCAAAGAAGGAGCGGTGGGGAAGGTGGTCGTCTGACCGATGCGTTCAGACAATTCTTTAGTCCGCAGCCCCAAAGTATGATCGGTTCCAGCAACCATCGCCAGCGTCTGATAAACATGGTGCAGGAATATCTAGGGGCAAGGTCAGACTTGGACACCTTCCCCACCGAAAATCCTCTGGCTTACTGGGTCTTGAGGATGGATCACTGGCCAGAGCTTGCACAGTATGCAATTGAGCTACTGGCCTGTCCTGCATCCAGCGTTCTTTCGGAATGCACATTCAGTGCTGCTGGAGGATTTGTCACGGATCACAGGGTGCGCCTGTCCACCGACTCGGTTGATCGACTGACTTTCATCAAGATGAACCAGTCTTGGATCACCACCAGCTACCACACACCTGATGCTGATATAACAGACTAATTGATTTTAACATGTCACATCCCTTCAAGACTGATGCTGATGCTGAGTGCCTGTGCTGTTATGTTGACTGGCTATCCTCCTCCTCCGAGTCCTCAATGATACGATTGATGATGATAGCTTGGAAGATCATTTTTGTTTATGGGTGCCGCCACCAGTGCCTAACGCCCAATTTTTCAGCCCCTGTTTAACAGGGGCGTGTAATTACAATTTTTGAAGCAATACTTTGCAACAGGGCTCATTGCTGTGCTCCAAGTACAGTATCTGTGAGGGGTTGCAGTGTTGTGCCACCAGTGCCTAAGGCCCAATTTTTCAGCCCATGTTTAACAGGGGCGTGTAATTACAATTTTTGAAGCAATACTTTGCAACAGGGCTCATTGCTGTGCTCCAAGTACAGTATCTGTGAGGGGTTGCAGTGTTGTGCCACCAGTGCCTAAGGCCCAATTTTTCAGCCCCTGTTCAACAGGGGCATGTAATTACAATTCTTGATCTAATAATTCACAGCAGGGCCCATTGCTGCACCCACCAAGAGTAACTCTGAGGGCTTACAGTGTTGTGGCAACGCCACCACCACCACCACCACGAAAGGCCCAATTTTTCAGCCCCTGTTCAAAAGGGGCATGTAATTACAATTCTTGATCTAATAATTCACAGCAGGGCCCATTCCTGCACCCACCAAGAGTAACTCTGAGGGCTTACAGTGTTGTGGCAACACCACCACCACCACCACCACCACGAAAGGCCCAATTTTTCAGCCCCTGTTCAACAGGGGCATGCAATTACAATTCTTGATCTAATAATTCACAGCAGGGCCCATCGCTGCACCCACCAAGAGTAACTGTCAGGGCTTACAGTGTTGTGGCACCAGCACCACCATCAAAGGCCCAATTTTTACTACCACTGTTCAACAATTATATGTAATTACAATTCCTGATATAATAGTTGACAGCAGGGCGTTCCAGCACCAACCAAGAGTAACTGTGAGTGCTTACAGTGTTGTGCCAACACCAACAACTAAGGGGCCTATTTCTGCAGAGTATATACGGCAGGTCCCTACTTTCAAACATCCAACTTACAAACGACTCCTACTTGCAAACGCAAGAAGACAACAGGAAGTGAGAGGAAATCTACCCCTAGGAAGGAAAATTCTCTCCTGTAAGAATTAATATGGGAGAAAGGTGTCTCCTCTGTACTGATGCTTTATCACCAATCCTTGTTTCAAGAAAAACACCACATTTCAAAAACAGTTGTCATTGGGACGGAAAGTGAGGTGAAATGTTCTGAACAGGGGCACAGACAGCAAAACAAATGTTACAGGGGTGATAACCCTTACCTATGTTTTCCAAAAAGTTTAAAAATAGATTTTTGGGCTGGAGCTACACTTAAACAATGTACCTGTTCAAAATTACAAACAGATTCTACATAAGAACAAACCTACAGTCCCTGTCTTGTATGCACCGCCTGTATACGGCTGTTCAGAGTATATAGGGCCTTTTTTATTTTATGTGCGGGGTTCCCCTTAATATCCATACAAGACCCAAAGGGGCTGGTAATGGGCTGGGGTGGGGGGGGGGGGGGTCATGGGGTAGCTATGCCATTTTTCTTAAAGATTTTCATCCATATTACCGGGACCAGACATTACATTAAAGCCGCAAGCAGTTTTAAATGGCTTTTTTTTCCTTTAGAAGTGTCATTTTGTGCAGGGACAGTTCTAAACACGGGAAACACGTGGCACTTCACAGGCATACTTTAGACACCCCCCAGGTACGATATTTAAAGGAATATTTGACTTTTTTTTTTCACTTTATGCATCATTAAAATGACTGCTCCCGAAAAACGACTGTTTTTAAAACTTCTTTTTGCATTGATACATGTCCCCTGGCGCAGAACCCGGGTTCCCAAACCCTTTTTAGGACAATAACATGCATAATAGTCGTTATAATTAGCACTTTAGAATTCGAACGTTCGCATCCATTGTATTTAATAGGGTTCTATTGTTCGTACGAACTTTCGGTCCGTTCGCGGGTTCTGGTGCGAACCGAACCCGGGGGTGTTCGACTCATCACTACTAGTGAGAGACCGGGAGCTCAGTGGGCTGAAGAACTACAAGGAGTGATTGTAGTGGAAGTGAAAGAACTGTTACACTTTGGGGCTGATTTACTAATAACAGTGCGCTGCGCTGCTTCTAACCTTAATTGGTGCGCCTGATAACTCCTTCACTGGGCGCAGGAAGCAGCGGCGCACTGTTATAGTAAATAGAAATGTCAGCGGCGCTCTATTGAAAATGAATGGTTCCCTATGGGAGCCCATTGATTTGAATAGAGGTCGCCCGGGAAGTCGGATCCGACTTGCGGGCGACTCGTGTGCCGGCTGACACAGGGACAGCGTGACTCTGCGAGGCGACCTGGACACGACCTGAGCGTGAAGCAGCCGCTCAAGTCGTGTCCTAGAGGCGACTAGCCGGCCGAGAATGTGTCCAGCGCGATGTGATCGTGCTGGTCCTCGGCAGCCTCGCTGTCCCATGTTTGGTATGAATCATGAAGGGGAACTCCAGGCCAAATTTTAATGAAAAAAACGGCATGGGTTCCCCTCCAGGAGCATACCAGGCCCTTAGGTCTGGTCTGGATTTTAAGGTGAACCCCCTTAACCTGAAAAACGGCGTGGGGGTCCCCCCAAAATCCAAACCAGACCCTTATCCGAGCATGCAACCTGGCAGGCCGCAGGGGAAAAGGGGGGGGACGAGAGCGGCCCCCCCTCCCTCCTTAACCGTACCAGGCTGCATGCCCTCAACATGGGGGTTTGGTGCTTCGGGGCAGGGGGGCGACTTGCGGCCCCCCCACCACAAAGCACCCTGCCCCCATGTTGATGGGGACAAGGGCCTCTTCCCGACAACCCTGGCCGTTGGTTGTCGGGGTCTGCGGGCGGGGGGCTTTTCGGAATCAGGGCGCCCCCTTTAAAAAGGGGGCCCCCAGATGCCGGCCCCCCACCCTATGTGAATGAGTATGGGGTACATCGTACCCCTACCCATTCACCTGGTGGCAAAATAAGTCAATAAAAAAAAGACAACACAGGTTTGAAAAGTAATTTATTGGGCAGCTCCGGGGGTCTTTCTGCCGGGCCCCCGCTATCTTCTGCTAGCTCTTTTGCTAGCGGGGGTCCCAGGGTGCTTTGGGGTGGGGAGGGCCGCAGGTCGCCCCCCCTGCCCCGAAGCACCAAACCCCCCATGTTGAGGGCACGCTGCCTGGTACGGTTCAGGAGGGAGGGGGGCACTCTCTCGCCCCCCCCCTTTTCCCCTGCGGCCTGCCAGGTTGAGTGCTCGGATAAAGGGTCTGGTGTGTATTCTAAGGGGACCCCACGCAATTTTTTTTGTTTTTGGCGCGGGGTTCCCCTTAAAATACATGCCAGACCTGAAGGGCACTGATGACCATCTGGTCACCAGTCATCTCCAAATCGTTCTCCGAGCCCCAGATGGCACGGGAGAGCCTGGAGAAGCACCGGATGGCGGCAAGAGGGGGGGGGACATCCCCTCCCCCCGCCTATAAGAACGATCAAGCGGCGGAACTGCCACTATGATCGTTTTTATTGTGCACAAAATCGCCGGCTGAAAAGAATGATACTGCATCATTCAGATGTCACCGCCCAAAGCCAAGGATGTCATTTGACGGTGGGCGGTAGGAAACTGGTTAATATTTTTAAAAAAGGTAATTTTTCTTCTTCATTGATGTACACTGATGAGACTGCACTGATGGGCACCGATAAGGTGGCACTGGTGGGCAGTGAGAAGTGGCACTGCTAGGTGGCAATGATAGTTGGCAGTGATGGGCACTGATAGGCAGCACTGCTAGGTGCCACTGATTGGCACCAGTGGTGGGCATTGATAGGTGGCACTGGCAGGGGCTACTAATTGTCACAGATGATGCAGAATTGCCTCTTCCTCTTCGGGCCCGATGTCCCTTGCACATAAGCCGGTGATTGCCTTTTTTTATGCTCACGCTGTCAGCACAAGGAGAAAACAAAAACCATTACCCAGCTTTTGTTTACATCACGTGATCAGCTGTCATTGGCTGACAGCTGATCACATGGTAAAGGGCAGGTATCGGCCCCTTACTTTGATCTGTCATCACCCGAGTCTCAGTGACTCGGTGACCACAGCGCACGCGCGCGAAGGGGAGGACGTTTATTGACGGACTCCCGGCAATTGAGGACCATGCTGTGGCCGTCGATCAGTTATAGCGCTGATCTCAAGTGATTAACCACTTGTCCCCCGCCCACTGTCAATTGACGGCGGGCGGAGGATACTCTCGTTCTGGGAGGACATCATATGACGTCCTCCCTTTAAAACGAGCTAGGAGGCGCGTGCTCCCGCCGCGTTCACAAGGCCCCGGTGCGCGTGCCCGGCGGCCGCGATTGCCGCCGGGCACCCGCGATTGCCCGGGAAACGAGCAGTAAAGTGGATCTCTGTGTGTAAACACAGAGATCCACGTCCTGTGAGGGAGAGGGGACCGATGGTGTGTCCCTTGTACATAGGGACAACCATCGGTCACCTCCCCCAGTCAGTCACCTCCCCCCACAGTAAGAACACTTTGAGGGAACATATTTAACCCCTTCCCGCCCCCTAGTGGTTAACTCCTTCCCTGCCAATCACATTTATACAGTAATCAATGCATTTTTATAGCAGGGATCGCTGTATAAATGTGAATGGTCCCAAAAATGTGTCAAAAGTGTCCGATGTGTCCGCCACAATATCGCAGTCACAATAAAAAATCGCAGATCGCCGCCATTACTAATAAAAAAATAAAAAACTAAAAATGCTATAAATCTATCCCCTATTTTGTACACGCTATAACTTTTGTGCAAACCAATCAATACGCGCTTATTGCGATTTTTTTTTTTTACCAAAAATATGTAGAAGAATGTGTATCGGCCTAAACTGAGGAAAATTGTATTTAAAAAAAAAATGGGTATTTATTATAGCAAAAAGTAAAAAATAGTGTTTTTTTTTCCAAACTGGACGCTCTTCTTTTGTTTATAGCGCAAAAAATAAAAACCGCAGAGGTGATCAAATACCACCAAAAGAAAGCTCTATTTGTGGGAAAAAAAGGACACAAATTTCGTTTGGGAGCCACGTCGCACGACCGCGCAATTGTCATTCAAAGTGTGACAGCGCTGAAAGCTGAAAAATGGCTTGGGCAGGAAGGGGGTTTTCGTGCACAGTAGAGAAGTGGTTAACCACTTAATGACCGCCCACCGCCGATTTACGTCGGCAGAATGGCACCGACAGGCAGAATCACGTAGATCTACGTGATCGCCTTTGTGCAGTTGGGGGGTCCATCCGGACCCCCCTTCACTGCAGTGAGCGGCCGTTAAGTGTTCGGGAGCGATCAGGCATGAGGGGGCGGCCGCTCAATTCCGCCCCCCCCTCGCGATCGCTCCCGGCCAATGAAAATGCTTCCTCCGCCATGTGATGTAAACACAGGCTGGAGGAAGTGATGTCATCTCCCTCGCCGCGGTCTTTTCGTTCCCGGCGCCGAGGAGAGAAGACAGAGGTTAGTGCTCCAACAGTCCACTGACACGTAGGTACACATAGGCACACAAATCACCCCCCAGTCACCCCCAGATCACCCCCCAGGTCACCCCAAAGCCCCCAATCACAGTGTCACTGATTGCAGTGATCATTTATTTTACTGATCACTGCATTTAGTGTCATCTGTGATTGTAAAAAGTTGCAGGGCAGTTAGGATTAGGCCCCTTTAGGTCCAGGGTAGCCCCCTAACCCCCCCTAATAAAGGTTTAACCCCTTGATCACCCCCCAGGTAACGCTTTCACCCCCTAACTTCAGCGTCACTAAGCGATTGTTTTTCCGATCGCTGTATTCGTGTCGCTGGTGTTTTAGATAGGCAGTTATTTTTTTTTAGGTTCGCCGCAGGTTTTTATTAGTGTCAGGTACCCCCATATATTATTTTAACCCCCTGATTGCCCCTAGAGTTAACCCTTTCACCAGTGATCGCCGTATAAGCGTCACTGGTGTCACTGGTTAGCCAGTAAGTTATTTAGTTATTTAGGCTACCCGTCAGGTTTTTATATAGCGTCGGGTACCCCCATATTTAACCTAATAAAGGTTTTAACCCCCTGATTGCCCCTAGTTAACCCTTTCACCAGTGATCACCATATAAAGGTTACGGGTGACGCTGGTTGATTAGTTTGCTTTTTATAGCATCAGGGCACCCGCTGTATATAACCCAATAAAGGTTTAACCCCCCTGATCGCCCGGCGGGTGAGATCAATTAGGTTTTAGCGCCAGAGAGGGTCTGCGTCGCCCCAGGCAGTGTTAGGTTAGTGCCAGTAACGCTAACACCCACGCGCAAAGCATACACCCCCCTTAGTGGTATAGTATCTGATCAGATCTATACTAGCATCCCCAGCGGTTTAGGGTTCCCAAAAACGCAGTGTTAGCGGGATCAGCCCAGATACCTGCTAGCGCCTGCGTTTAGCCCCTCCGCCCAGCCCAGCCCAGCCCACCCAAGTGCAGTATCGATCGATCACTGTCACTTACCAAACACAACACACATAACTGCAGCGTTTGCAGAGACAGGCCTGATCCCTGCGATCGCTAACAGTTTTTTTGTAGCGTTTGATATATTTGCTGACGACAGTCAGGTGCTTTTTTTCCTGTGAATCTTACTAGTGTACCCCTAAATTTAGAGCCCAAAATGGCAAGACGAAGGTACACTAGTAAAGAGGCCTACGAGATTCTGAGCATGACAGATAGTGAAGAGGAGGTCACGTATCTGTCAGATTCAGGCTCAGAATATCTTCCCGTAGAAGACAGTGACGTCAGCGGCCCCACGTCAGATAGCTCTGACGACGAAGTTGAGGTCCCTGCTAAGGTCAGGTGTACCCGATCCCGATCTTCTGAGGTTGTTGAGGAGCAAGAACCGCAGGTCTCTCGTATCATGGAGCAGAGTAGCGCCGCTACTAGCGCCGCTATTCCTTCTGGTGAACTGGCAAGCACCAGCGGCCTAGTACAGCCTGGACGTACATCCAGCACTGCAGTAACACTTGGTGACGTGGCGAGTCCCATAAGTGCAGTTCAAGCTGGCGAGGTGGCAAGCACAAGCAGTGTCCCGCTGCCACCAAGAAGACAAAGGCAGGCCCGTCGTGCCCATACTGCCCTTCCTGCAGAATTCGCCTATCCTGATTGGGTCCCCACCACTTCTGCAGAACCCGTACTTCCCCCATTCACTGCCCAAACCAGTATTCAGGTGGAAACAGCTGATTTTATTCCAATTGATTTTTATTCGCTGTTTTTCACGGAAGATCTCTATAGATCTATTGTGGACCAGAGTAATTTATATGCTGGTCAATTTATCGCCGCTAACCCACAGTTGCCTAAAATTGCCAGAAATTGGAAACCAATTACGGTTTCCGAATTTAAGACCTTTCTGGGCCTTTCCCTCAACATGGGCACACATAAATTTCCGTCATTGCGTGCTTATTGGTCCACGCACCCAATTGACCACATGCCCGTGTTCTCTGCCTCCATGTCCAGGGCACGATACGAGCAGATTTTGCGGTTCATGCACTTCAACGACAATGAACTTTGTCGTCCACGTGGGGACCCTGAATACGACCGGCTCTATAAAATTCGGCCCCTCATAAACCACTTCAACGAACGTTTTGCAGCCTTGTTTACTCCCGATCAAGTTGTCTACGTTGATGAGTCCCTGATTAAATTTTCTGGCCGCTTGTCTTTCAAGCAGTACCTTCCCAGCAAGCGTGCCAGATACGGGGTCAAGCTCTATAAGTTCTGTGACAGGGCAACAGGCTATGTAGTGAACTTTACGGTTTATGAGGGAAAAGACAGTCAGATTGAGTCGGTCAACTGCCCGGATTACATAGAGAGCGCTGGCAAGATAGTGTGGAACTTGGTGTCACCCTTATTCGGAAAGGGGTACCACTTGTATGTGGACAATTATTACACGAGCGTGCCACTGTTTAGTCACTTGTTTGATCATCAGATTGGAGCATGTGGCACCGTGCGACCTAATCGCCGGGGCTTTCCCCAGCGGCTTGTAGATGCCCGTCTTAGGCTGGGGGAGAGAGCCTGCTTGAAGTGTAATAACTTGCTCGCTATGAAGTGGAGGGACAATAAGAATGTTTTCCTTCTTACCTCCCTTCATGCAGACACGACAGTCCAAATTCGTACGGCGACTGGTGTTGTGGAGAAACCCCTCTGTGTCCACGAATATAACCAAAATATGGGAGGGGTGGACCTCAACGACTAGTTGATGGCGCCGTATCTAATTGACCGTAAGGCGAGACGCTGGTACAAAAAAGTGTCTCTATCATTATTCCAATTGGCTTTGCTGAACGCTCATGTGCTATACAGAGCTTCAGGCGGGACGTTATCTCTTCTAAAATTCCAGAATGAGATAGTCACAGAACTCCTGTATCCAGGCGGTTCTGCACCTCACCATCCCCAACCAAATGCAGTAAGCCGGCTGCATGAGAGGCATTATTCGTATGTCCTCCCGAGTACCCCTACCCAAAGCGACCCCCAAAAAAGATGTCGTGTCTGTAGCAAGCGCGGATTTAGGCGTGACACCCGTAGTTTTTGTCCACTCTGTCCTGACAAGCCTGGTCTTTGCCAAGGTGAATGTTTTGAACGCTACCACTCAAAAGTGAAGTTTTAGCGTAGGGTACAGCATTTCACAGACAAGGACACACTTACACAGGGTCTCCCAAGATGCCATTACATTTTGAGAGACCCGAACCATTACAGTTGTAAAGTTACAAAAAAAAGTGTAAAAAAGAAAAAAAAAACGTAAAAAACAAAACACAAAAAAAATATAAAATAAAAAAACCAAAAATAGTTGTCGTTTTATTGTTCTCTCTCTCTCTATTTTCTCTCTATTGTTCTGCTCTTTTTTACTGTATTCTATTCTGCAATGTTTTATCATGCTTGCTTTTTAGGTATGTAATTTTTTGTTTTCAGGTGCGCCATTCAACTGCAGCGCGGAATTATTTATCTTGACAGCAACAGCGTTTGCTCCCACGATACATAAAGCCGTGACTCCAGTGCTGTAGGAGGTGATTTCACCACCACAGTTAAAAAAAAGAGCATATATGCCGAAGCATGGGGGCAGCAGGGGCGGAGGAGCGATTTTGCTCCTAATGCCGCGTACATACGGTCGAAATTCCGACGGAGGCCTGCCCGTGGAAAATTCCGACCGTGTGTACGCGGCATAACTTTTTTGCGGGAGGATGCCCCCATGCTTCGGCATATATATATTTTAGGCACAGGTTGCGTTAAAACATTTTTTTATTTTTTACTAGGTTTTGTTTTGGTATTTGCTTTGCAGGTATGGCATGGTAAGGTCTTACTGTTGTACTGTAATGTTACTTTGTTTTAATGTTAACCACCATTTGCTTAGCAGGTACGCCATTCAGTTGCAGCGCGGATCTATTTATCTTGACAGCAACAGCGTTTGCTCCCACGATACATAAAGCCGTGACTCCAACGCTGTAGGAGGTGATTTCACCACCACAGTTAAAAAAAAGAGCATATATCCCGAAGCATGGGGGCAGCAGGGGCGGAGGAGCGATTTTGCTCCTAATGCCGCGTATATACGGTCGAAATTCCAACGGAGGCTTGCCCGTGGAAAAGTCCGACCGTGTGTACGCGGCATAACCTTTTATGCCGCGTACATACGGTCGAAATTCCGACGAAGGCTTGACCGTGTGTACGCGGCATAACTTTTTTGCGGGAGGATGCCCCCATGCTTCGGCATATATGCCCATCATTAGAAGTGGGTGGATGAAGGGAGGTATTCTAATGGTGGGCATACCCACCAATCAATCTCTTTTTTTCGTTCAGCCAATAGGCTGTATGAAAAAAAAGATTACAATACATGTCCAACAAGGACCAGCAACGTACTGGTATGTTGCTGGACTTTGAATGTTTATACCAGAATGATGCCTGCGGGTTTAGGTATCATCTTGGTATCATTCTTTTCAGCCAGCAGCCGGCTTTCATGTAAAAGCAATTCTAGCAGATAATTAGCCTCTAGACTGCTTTTACAAGCAGTGGGAGGGAATGTCCCCCCCCCGGATATAAAAAGCGCCATTGGGAAATTGGGAAAGCATTTTATCACACCGATCTTGGTGTGGTCAGATGCTTTGAGGGCAGAGGAAAGATCTAGGGTCTAACCCCCCAATTTTTTTCAAAAAAAGAGTACCTGTCACTACCTATTGCTATCATAGGGGATATTTACATTCCCTGAGATAACGATAAAAATGGTAAAAAAATAAAATATGGAAGGCACAGTTTAAAAATAAAATAAAAAAGCCAAATAAATAATAATAAAAAAAAAAAAAAAAGCACCGCTGTCCCCCCCCCTGCTCTTGCGCAAAGGCGAACGCAAGCGTCGGTCTAGCGTCATATGTAAACAGCAATTGCATCATGCATGTGAGGTATCACCGCGAAGGTCAGATCGAGGGCAGTCATTTTAGCAGTAGACCTCCTCTGTAAATCTAACGTGGTAACCTGTAAAGGCTTTTAAATGCTTTTAAAAATGAATGTAGTTTGTCGCCGCTGCGCGTTTGTGCGCAATTTTAAAGCATGTCGTGTTTGGTATCCATGTACTCGGCCTATGATCATCTTTTTTATTTCATCAAACATTTGGGCAATATAGTGTTTTTTAGTGCATTAAAAATAAAAAAAAGTGTGTTTTTCCCCCAAAAAATGCGTTTGAAAAATCGCTGCGCAAATACTGTGTGGAAAAAAAAAATGCAACACCCACTATTTTAATCTGTAGGGCCTTTGCTTTAAAAAAATATATAATGTTTGGGGGTTCAACATAATTTTCTTGCAAAAAAATTTTTTTTTTCATGTAAACAAAAAGTGTCAGAAAGGGCTTTGTCTTCAAGTGGTTAGAAGAGTGGATGATGTGTGACATAAGCTTCCTAATGTTGTGCATAAAATGCCAGGACAGTTCAAAACCCCCCCAAATGACCCCATTTTGTAAAGTAGACACCTCAAGCTATTTGCTGAGAGGCATGTTGAGCCCATTGAATATTTTTTTTTTTTGTCCCAAGTGATTGAATAATGACCAAAAAAAAAAAAATGTACAAAAAGTTGTCACTAAATTATATATTGCTCAAACATGCCATGGGCATATGTGGAATTACACCCCAAAATACATTCTGTTGCTTCTCCTGAGTACGGGGATACCACATGTGTGGGACTTTTTGGGAGCCTAGTCGCGTACGGGACCCAAAAAACCAAGCACCGCCTTCAGGATTTCTATGGGTGTAAATTTTTGATTTCACTCCTCACTGCCTATCACAGTTTCGGAGGCCATGAAATGCCCAGATGGCACAAAACCCCCCCAAATGACCCCATTTTGGAAAGTAGACACCCCAAGCTATTTGCTGAGAGGTATGTTGAGTATTTTGCAGATCTCGCTTTTTGTCACAAAGTTTTGAAAATGTAAAAAAAGAAAAAAAAAAAGAAAAAAAAATGTCTTTCTTAATTTTCAAAAACAAATGAGAGCTGTAAAATACTCACCATGCCTCTCAGCAAATAGCTTGGGGTGTCTACTTTCCAAAATGGGGTCATTTGGGGGGGTTTTGTGCCATCTTGGCATTTTATGGCCTTCAAAACTGTGATAGGTAGTGAGGAGCGAAATCAAAAATTTATGCCCTTAGAAACCTTGAAGGCGTTGCTTGGTTTTTGGGGTCCCATACGCGGCTAGGCTCCCAAAAAGTCCCACACATGTGGTACCCCTGTACTCAGGAGAAGCAGCAGAATGTATTTTGGGGTGTAATTTCACATATGCCCATGGCATGTGTGAGCAATATATCATTTAGTGACAACTTTGTGCAAAAAAAAAAAAGTTTGTCATATTCCCGCAACCTGTGGCAAAATATAAAATATTCCATGGACTCAACATGCCTCTCAGCAAATAGCTTGGGGTGTCTACTTTCCAAAATGGGGTAATTTGGGGGGGTTTTGTGCTATTTTGGCATTTTATGGCCTTCGAAACTGTGATAGGTAGTGAGGAGTGAAATCAAAAATTTGCGCCCTTAGAAATCCTGAAGGCGGTGCTTGGTTTCCGGGGTCCCGTACGTGGCTAGGCTCCTAAAAAGTCCCACACATGTGGTATCCCCGTACTCAGGAGAAGCAGCAGAATGTATTTTGGGGTGCAATTCCACATATAACCATGGCATGTGTGAGCAATATATCATTTAGTGACAACTTTTTGTAATTTTTTTTTTTTCTTGTCATTATTCAATCACTTGGGACAAAAAAAATAAATATTCAATGGGCTCAACATGCCTCTCAGCAATTTCCTTGGGGTGTCTACTTTCCAAAATGGGGTCATTTGGGGGGGTTTTGTACTGCCCTGCCATTTTAGCACCTCAAGAAATGAGATAGGCAGTCATAAATTTAAAGCTGTGTAAATTTCAGAAAATGTACCCTAGTTTGTAAACGCTATAACTTTTGCGCAAACCAATAAATATACGCTTATTGACATTTTTTTTACTAAAGACATGTGGCTGAATACATTTTGGCCTAAATGTATGCCTAAAATTGAGTTTATTCGATTTTTCTTATAACAAAAAGTAGAAAATATCATTTTTTTTCTAAATTTTCGGTCTTTTTCTGTTTATATCGCAAAAAATAAAAATCGCAGAGGCAATCAAATACCATTAAAAGAAAGCTCTATTTGTGTGAAGAAAAGGACGCAAATTTCATTTGGGTACAACATTGCATGTCCGCACAATTTACAGTTAAAGCAGCGCAGTGCCGAATCCCAAAAACAGGCCTGGTCCTAATGGCCCGAAATGGTCCGGGGCTTAAGTGGTTAAAGAGGGTCTAAATGGGCCATTGACATGCATCACAATTCAACTTAGGAATGTGTCTTTGAAAAGTTAAACTAAATAATTTGGCCACTTTATCCTTCCAAATAATTCACTTCCTGTCACATAGCCACACAGGAAGTGAGGGGAAATCCCTAACAATATCTTTCCTTGGGGACACACAGGTCAGTCTAAATACTTTCCCCATTATGCACATTGCACTCCAGCATATTGCGGGGTACACCACAATTTATTATTAGGTAGTTTGGACTGTGGGGTTTATTTACTAAAGGCAAATCTACTTTGCACTACAAGTGCACTTGCTGTATATCTGAGGGGGACATGCAAGCCCAAAAAAAAAAAAACATCTTTGCTTTTACATGATTGGAACAGCCAATCACCAGTACTTTCCCTCAGATTTTCAGCACCTACACTTTTACTGCAGAGTGGATTTGTCTTTACTAAACCCCAAACTACCCAATGATTTGGGGTGTACACAACAAAGTGCTAGAGTGCAATTTGCTTAATGGGGACACTAGTTAGATTGATCTGTGTGTCCCCAAGAAAAGCCATTGGTAGGGTTTTACCTTCACTTCCTGTTTAGCTGTGTGACAGGAAGTGAAGCCAATGTTAAGAAAAGGAGACAAAGGCCAAACTACAAAAAAAAAAAAAAAAAAAAAAAAAAATTCTAAAAAAAAAAAATTCTAAAAAAAAAAATTCTAAAAAAAAAAAAAAAAAAAAAAAAAACACACACACACACACGTAGGGGTTCTAACACTTACTTCGTTTCCCTCAAAATGCCCACAATTAGAATTGTATGGCCTTGAGCTATTTTTAAGTGCAGTGCTCTAAATCAGTGCTTCTCAAGTACCCCCAACAGGCCATGTTTGCAGGTTTTCCTTCATCTTGCACATGTGCTTTAAATCACAGTCAATGGTTTTGATTTTTGGACAGCAATTCTCGATAAGATAAATTCACAAAATATGTCCTGTTGGGGGTACTTGAGGACTGAGGCTGAGAACCACTGCAGTAAAAAAGGAAAATTGAATACTTACCGCTCTGTACTTTTCATTTCCTGGTGACGCTCCATGGCAGCACACAATACAATACATGCATATACTACCATGAAGGCAGCAGATTAGACAAATCACACCAGTTTTGTTTTGACATGCCAATCAGCTGTCACATTTGTTGCAAAGAAAACACAAAACAAACATCAAAACTTTGCATCTAATTTTATTGTTCAACAAAACAAAAAGGGAAGGCAAAATAAAAAACATGGTCAATTTGAAACAGTTACAGACTCAACATCTTGAGCAATTTTTGGCCAAAAAAATGCAGCAGACAATTAAATCAAAGTGAACAAACAACACACATTAACAACATCAGAATTATTTCAGGGGAACATATCTCCCCCACACCAAAAATATACAATCCACAAAAGTTAACCAATCACTTGTTTTGCAAAGACATAACAAATAAAATACATGTGTTACAAACTCGATAAGGACACCAACATGTACATTTTACCCCATACACACTTGCCTCTTCTCAAGGCAAGCGACCGAATGCTCTGTGAGCTTTATATAACATATATTTGTGTGCTAATGAGGCAATTGAAAACACATGCACAGTCCATGGAACACCCAAAATGCAAGTTCACTCACTGTTAAGGATGTCCTTCAATTTCTAACCCATAAAAACACTCTCTGAGTGAGCATGCCCAGAAATATCCAGGCGCTGTTCACACACAAAAAGCACGCCAAAAAAAAAATAACTGGCTGGGCATGTGCAGAACACCAATGCAGCTAGCAAAAAATAACGCCACCCCTCCCCCCGTCCAAAATTAAGCACATCATCCAGTATGCTACAAAATTAGAGATGGGACAATCACCCCCCCCCCCCCCCACCAACAAATACCATTTCAGTCTATGGGAACTGACTTGTTAATTTTGCTAGTCCCCACTTGGCTGGCTTATCTTCTAGTTATTGGCCTTAAAATGGGGGCCCAGGTCCCACCCTAAGGGACATGTATCAATGTCACCAATTTGTAAAACACCAAAAACAAAACAAGGAGAAGTGCCTTTAAATATGCCAAATTGCTTAAGGGCCATTTCACACCACATGCAGTGCATTGCGTTTTTTATGCATCCAAAATGCATGGAAAGTTGGTTATATGGTTCTAAATGGCAGTGTTTGTTCCAGTGCGTTCCAGTTCCACCAAAAAAGTAAAACATGCTGCATTTTACCTGCACTGGACTGTACTGGAACGCATCAAAATGCATCATAAACGCACTGGAACGCACTTGTCCTTATCTATGGTTAATAAAAAAGAGGGGTGAAAAAAAAGCACTGGACTGCATCAAAAACTTCCCAAAAATGCACTGGAACGCATGAAAAACGTGCATGCAGAAAAGCACCTGGAACGCATCCGGATTGCGTTTCTATGGTGTGAACTGGCCCTAGTTCACACCATAGAAACGCAGTCTGGATGCGTTCCAGGTGCTTTTCTGCATGCGCGTTTTTGACACATTCCAGTGCATTTTTGAGGCGTTTTTGATGCAGTCCAGTGTTTTGTTCCCCCTCTTTTCACTTAGGACAAGTGTGTTGCAGTGCGTCTTTGGTGCATTTAGGTGCGTTGCGGTGCATTCCAGTGCATTTTTGGTACGTTCCGTTGCGTTTTTGATGTGTTTTACTGGGGTCCAGTACAGTTTTGTACCTAAAAAATGCAGCATGACCAATTATTTTTTAGCTTTCTGAAATGCACTGGAACGGACTGCAGTGGTGTGAACTATGCCATTGGCATTAATGTGATCAACTTTCTTTGCGTTTTTCAGGCATCAAAAAACGCACTGCACTGCATCCGGTGTGAACTGGCCCTAAATATCATACGGGGGGTGTCTATAGTATGCCTGTAAAGTAGCACATGCTTTCCATGTTTATAACAGTTGGAGAGCAAAATGACATTTCTAAAGTAAAATAATAGTCATTTAAAAGTCCTTGCGGCTGTAATGAATTGCTGGTTCCTGTCAATACAGATAAAAGTCATTGAAAGTCTTTGATAACCCAAAATTAACCCAAAATGGTGGTCCCCCAAATTCCATAACCAGGCCCTTCAGGTCTGGAATGGATATTAAGGGGAACCCTGCTGCAATTTTTTTTTTTAAATGACGTGGGGTTCCCCCCAAATATCCATACCAGGCCCTTCAGATCTGGCATGGATTTTAAGGGGAACTCCACCCCAAATTTTAAAAAAAAATGGCGTGGAGTCCACCTAAAAATCCACACCAGACCCTTTATCCGAGCATGTAACCTGGCCGGCCGCAGGAAAAGAGGGGGGGACGAGAGCGGCCCCCCCTCCCTCCTGAACCGTACCAGGCCACATGCCCTCAACATGGGGAGGATGTCCCCATGTTGATGGGGACAAGGGCCTCATCCCCAGAACCCTTGCCCGGTGGTTGTGGGGGTCTGCGGGCGGGGGGCTTATCGGAATCTGGAAGACCCCTTTAACAAAGGGGACCCCCAGATCCCGCCCCCCCCTGTGTGAAATGGTAATGGAGTACAAATGTACCCCTACCATTTCACAAGGAAAGTGTCAAAAATGTAAAAAATGACAAGAGCCGGTTTTTGACAATTCCTTTATTAATGTCTTTTCTTTTCTTCCATCTTCTTCTTCCTTCTTCTTCCTTCTTCTTCCATCTTCTTCTTTTCTCCATTCGGGTTTCTTCCTCCATCTTCATCTTTATCTTCATCTTCCTTCTTCCTTCGGTGTTCTTGTCCGCAGCTTGCCCCGGCGTCTTCCCTTCTTCTTTCTTCTCCGCCGCTCCGTTTGAATTGGAGGTTCCCGCTGTGCGACGCTTCAGTTCGCCTCTGGGTCCGCTTACACCCGGTGACCCTGCCCCCCTCTGACGCACATGGATTTCACGGGGACTCTCCCCGTGGTGACAGAGGGGGCGGAGCCACCGGGTAGTAGCGGACCAAGTGGGGAACTGAGGCGTCGCACAGCGGGAACCTCCAATTCAAACGGAGCGGCCGGAGAAGAAAGAAGAAGGGAAGACGCCGGGGCAAGATGTGGACGAGAAGACCGAAGGAAGAAAGAAGATGAAGATGAAGATAAAGATGAAGAGGAAGATGAAGATGGAGGAAGAAACCCGAATGGAGAAAAGAAGAAGATGGAAGAAGAAGAAGGAAGAAGAAGGAAGAAGAAGGAAGAAGAAGATGGAAGAAAAGAGAAGACATTAATAAAAGGAATTGTCAAAAACCGGCTCTTGTCATTTTCTACACTTTCCTTGTGAAATGGTAGGGGTACATTTGTACTCCATTACCATTTCACACAGGGGGGGGCTGGGATCTGGGGGTCCCCTTTGTTAAAGGGGTCTTCCAGATTCCGATAAGCCCCCCGCCCGCAGACCCCCACAACCACCGGGCAAAGGTTGAGGGCATGTGGCCTGGTACGGTTCAGGAGGGAGGGGGGGCCGCTCTCGTCCCCCCCTTTTCCCCTGCGGCTGGCCAGGTTACATGCTCGGATAAGGGTCTGGTGTGGATTTTTGGGGGGACTCCACGCCATTTTTTTAGAAAATTTGGGGTGGAGTTCCCCTTAAAATCCATGCCAGATCTAAAGGGCCTGGTTTGGATATCTGGGGGGAACCCCACGTAATTTTTTTTAAAAATTTGCAGCGGGGTTCCCCTTAATATCCATTCCAGACCTGAAGGGCCTGGTTATGGAATTTGGGGGACCCCCACGCATTTTTTTTTTGGTTAGCAATGACTTTCAATGACTTTTCTCTATATTGCCGGGAGCCGACAATTCATTACAGCCGCGGCTGCTTTTAAATGCCTTTTTTTTTTCCTTTAGAAATGTCATTTTGCTGGCACACTGGCAAGTTCAGAGCTGCGCCGGTTCAACTTATGCAAATTGAGTTACGTGACTTGACATTTACTAAGATTTTGCCGGCGCAGTGTATCGGCGCATTTAAACCATTGAAATTCCCGCGCTGAGCTCAAAAAAAACTCCCGCAGCTCGAATCGTACTTGCCGGCGCAGCGGGCTGGTTTTGAAAAAGTTACTTTCCCACTCTATTTTGGGCATATTAGTTATTTGGGCCGGTGTCACTACACTTCCTCACATCACCCCCATTATATTCTCACTTCCAGCTTCTTTATATTTAGATTTTAACATGCCCTGCGCCAGGTCCATAGTGGCGCACTGAGCGCCTCCTCCCGGGCGCAGAGAACACTATAGTAAATGGGAAATAGGGCTGCGATACCGGCGCTAATGTTTTGTAAATACCAAAACAGCCATTGCGCACACAGATGCGCCAATACTCATGGCGCAAACGTTTCGTAATTCAGCCCCTTTGTGTTAGGAACTGTTAAAGACTGTTGCCATAGGAGACAGCATTCCTGCACGTGCAGATGTGGCATCTTGCTGGATGCCTTTCCCTGCATGGCTGTCCTCCAATTGAAGTCTTGTAGTCTGCCAATTGAACTTGCAACTACTTAAGGTTGTCCTGGCCCTAACCCTCTTTCCCCTAAAAGTTTGTTAAGAGAAATAAAAACCTCTTTCGCATTCAAGAAGTGTCTGGCGCCCAATGACTTTAACCACTTTGCACCCACCATGCCTCAAAACCCACTATATACAGAAGGATGTTCCTAACACATTACCCAGTACATATCAGTATAGATATCCAGCATGATATTTTTCCCTACATGAAGATCTGATGTGTTTTCAAATTTTTTAGAGCAGTGTATATCACATTCCTCCAATGTTAGATGGCTGGAACTATGTCCTATAAACCTACCACTTTCAGTCCAGGGATTGCATCCGGTAATGTCTGAATATAAGGGATTTGATTTTCCACTGGACGAAGCCTCAGGAGGTAGGCCTCCTGGGCCATCCATGTACATATACAAAGACAAATATAACTTGAGTATAATGAAAGTGATGCATTTATAAGGAACTGACTCTGATGTCATTCATATTATATACTTAAGATAACGTATGTAACTATGTATTCTGTATAATGCAAAAATCATGTAGAACCTTCTCCAACAAAGCCTTTTTCTTAAAGAACACTATCAGAAATATCACATACAGTATATAGAATAGTAAGTTTTAAATTTCGTATATAAAGGCACAGGACATCCCATACAAAGGTACCCTGGTCAGGCTTCTGCCCAGAGGTTTTATTCCTGAACCATTCACTCGGATGTTGTCTATGTACATTTATGCATAAAGACAACCATATTGCCAGTGTTTAGGTAATTTGAGAAAAAACTCTCAAATCATGGGACCACTTATGCAAATGAGGCCTATGTACAAAGCAGACCATTAGAAGTGTAGCGCCCTACTCCTGTTAAATTTAGTTATCTGAGCTGTAGTTTAGCTCAGAGGGATTATGCTAAATTGTTGGCTCTGTTTCAGTCTAGCTGGGTTGCACGTTTTCCACCTGACAGTATGTGTCACTGTCACCACAGGTCAGAGTTGGAAATGCAGCAGGCTTGGTGTATTGCAGGGATATGCAATTAGCGGACCTCCAGCTGTTGCAGAACTACAAGTTCCATGAGGCATAGCAAGACTCTGACAGCCAGAAGCTCAACACCCAGAGGCAGAGGCATGATGGGACTTGTAGTTTTGCAACAGCTGGAGGTCCACTATTTGCATATCCCTGGTGTATTGGGTATTCCTTTCCCAGAAGTGGCTCAGGGGGCGTGGTCAACCTGCTGTGCATTCTGGGAAGGGGTACTTAAGAGACAGAGACCGCTCTATCAGGGTTCGTTGCCAGATCCTGACCTGAGGGCCCTCCTGGCCTCAGGGATGTGCGAGCCATTTTCGGCCTCGGGGCCTGCTGGCCCGAGGCTCTGCAACAGAGAAGTAGGCACAGAAGTTGCTGGGGCCTACTAGTCAAGGGATGGTCCTACGCTGTCTTGCCTGCGGGAAGAAGCGGAACAATTGGGGACTCAATTGAAGGATGCATCCTGGCCAGTTTGTCTCGCGGTGCTGCCGGCTGGCTGAAAGATTCTGGCACCGTGAGCTGTGTACTTTTGAAGAAACTTTAGCAAAGTGTCAGTGTGGTTACACGATCTTGTGGCGGAAGATTGTGGAACCACTCATCAAGTTCATGGCAGAGACATTGAACGAGCTTTGCACCGGTTGCTAGATCAGTGAGAGTAGTAGGCCTATCCGGTGGTTGCTGAATCCAGTGTAGCAACCTCTACCCTCTCCCTCTTCTTTATCGGTTATTCTGGCTCTAGTCTAAGGGTCCTTGGAGGGGAGAGTGAGATACACCACGGCCCATGTCCTCCATAGCTGAGAGGTGAAGGCCAGAAGATTGGGTTTTGTGTAGGTGTCCTAGAGTCAAGTCCAGTACATCGTCCCTGACCCCTTTGCTCCTAGTAACCAGAGTTCCACACAGTGAATAGGTCCAACTCAGTTTTATTCTTCTTGCCAAGCAATAAAACAGTTCCTTTACTTTGGAAAATGGGGACAGATCGAGGCACAATCCTTTCCCTTCTGCTGCTGACCACTGTGCTGTCACCAGTGGTGAATAGTCACTGCCACTGACTAGGTGATGTAGAACGTGAATTACCTTCGCTCGCTCGGCCCCTGTCAGGGGAAGAAATTCATCCAAGGGAGAAATGGAGGCCTCTCTGTCACCAGCGATGCTGCGCCGGACTCTTCAGAGAAGTTACTGCACACCAATCCTCACGAACTCAGACACGGGCACCCAAGGAATTAGGGCCCCCTCGGATTCCTCCACCCTCGCGGAACTCAGTCAAAGGTACTGAGCCCCAGGCATCCGCCATAGTACCTCACCCCAGGCTAAAGGTGCCTGAGATGGACACCATCTCTGCTCCGGCTAGGTCAAGGGCACCTAGGCCTGGAGCACCGGAACGCCAGCACCCAAGCTGAAGGTGCCTGGGTGCGGCCGAGTCCTCCGACTCCACTCCGAACTCTAACCCCGTGATGAGGGCGTCCGCCCCTTTTATGACCTCTCCCTTCGCGCCACAGCGGGTTCCCCGCCCCGCTGTACCAGCTCCAGAGGAGGACAAAAAGGCACAGTCTTGCGGTGCGAGCCCAGCCCTGGCCCAAGGCAACAACGCCACCTGTAGGCCGGCGGGAACCTCACACCACCAGAGTCCTTCAAGACTCACAAAGGGAACCTTGAATTTCCTAACAATTAGGGCATCTGGGTTACACTACCACCCTGATGCTCCCCCTAAATTCAAGTACCCGCTACACCAGTGTGGAACCGATTTGTCCTCTGGATCTAAGATTGTGCCCATAATCCGCTAAGCAAGGTACCTGAACCTCCCCTATCCCTCTGTTGGAACTGTTTTAATAAAACTCTTGAAGAAAAAGAAACCAAGTGTTGGTGTGAACATTCATGGAAGCTCTTCAAGAGGGAACCCCTGAGACGAGTGTGGTGAACAGAAAAGGTAACGGTAGGCCCAAAACTTAAACCAGCGGCCCCTTCGGGGGTATTGCTACAGAAGCATCACATATACAGAGTCACAGATAGTGAATGTCAAAGCATTGATCCACAGAAAGAGGACCTAGCTGAACTTTAGCAACTAGAGGCCCTGCTCCGATTTTTTTACTTCATGTGTATGTTCATTTTCAAACAATACCATATAAATATAGACAACATATTGTATTGAGACATAGCATACTGCAGAAGAACCAGAGAAATCTCAGCAGCCAGGCCTTTGGGACCATCCATGTACAACTACCAATTGAATATATTCAAAGTGATGCATTTATAAAAAACTGATTCCAGTGTCATTCATATAAAATACATAATGTTAACGTGTTCTGTGTATTGCACAAATCATGCAGAACCTTCCGCGCAATTGTCAGTTAAAGCTACGCAGTGCCGAATCGCAAAAAGTGCTCTGGTCTTTGGCCAGCCAAATGGTCCGGGGCTTAAGTGGTTAAAACATCAAATATCTGATGGGTAATATTGGTCTGGAGGAAGCACATAGAAGTGAGGCTCAGGGGTATACTGCTCTTCTTTATATTGGTGGATGATGTGTTTCCTGTTTCTAGATGGGAGGAGCCTCCTCATTCAGTTGCCGCCCTGGAAAATGACTTGAGAAAACCCATCACTTACACGATCAGGAGAGAAATTTTTGGGCAGAAAAAATGCCCAATGGTAGGCGAGTGTTTAGCGATTGAGGGTTAATTTCATTCAATTTATTTCAATGAAATTAATGAACGCCAAAATGCTTGACATGGCTGAATGTGTCTACTGTAAATGCACCTAAACATGTTGGAAAAACATGGCTTTAGGAACTTTTTTAATGCTGCTTTCTCCTGTCAAGAGAAAGGCATTTAGAAGAGAAGCAGTGCGCATAAGACCTTAGACAGTGGTCCCCTTTGGACAATTTCGCCCCATTGGCTCTTTTTTGATTTTCCAACACGTTCTTCTCCGATGTTAAAATTTCACATAGGAAGGGACAATCTCCCTAGCAGTGACATAGACAGCTATATAAACCTGACAGGTGTTCTAAACCTTTCCTACTACAAAAGTTTTAGTTACACTTTAATGAGGAACAAAGTGTATGTGTAACCAAAACTTTTGGTTACATATACAGCACACTTTAATGTGGAACAAAGAACTGAATCTATATATAAGTTACTTTTTCAAAATATCTGATATGTGTGTGATATCACTGGACCAAAAGAAGTCAAAATCGGTTCCAATGGATCTACAGTAAAGTGATTTTCCAAGAAGCATATCCATAACTAAAGTCTTGTATGGGTAGACCCTGTTCTAGTCTTAGGCCTCGTACATACGGCCGAGATTCTCGTCGAAAAAAACATGTCGTTTTTTTCGACGAGATTCTTGGACAAGAAACTTGTCCCGGCCGAGTGTACAGACGCTCGATTCAAAGAACCCGCGGTTCTTTGAATGGAGCGTACGCGGTGACGTCATCGACTACGACGAGCATGCGCTCGTCACATTCGATGCCTTCGCCGCCATCTTGGTATACCCTACGTATGCCTAGGAAGCTACCACGCATGCGTCAAATTCATTTCGAACATGCGCGGGCTTTCGGGAGGACAGGTAAGTGTACACACACTCACTTTTCTCGTCGAGAAACATGCCGACGAGAATCTCGACGAGAAAATAGAGAGCAGGATCTCTATTTTCTCGTCGAGATACTTGTCGCTTTTCTTGACGAGAAACCATACACACGAACAAATTTCTCGTCAAAAAATCTCTGCCAGCAAATTTCTTGCTGGTTTTTGCCGAGAAACTCGTTCGTGTGTACGAGGTTTTAGGCTGCTACATCTCTTATAGCAACAAAGGCAGTTCTCGCCAGATGGGGAGTTCTTGAATGTGTACTGAGGAGTGCCTGGTACAATAGTTCATCTCGCTACAAGGAACTTTTGAAACATTTATTGGTTAGGAGATAAAGATACAGCCAATGCGATTGAGGGGAAAAAGCCTCTCCCTTCTTCAGGGCTTGAGCAGTCAATGTTAATAAAATCTCAACAGAATGCACAAAGGGAACTGTGTTGAGTTTTAATGGAGACTAACATATCTCTTGATGGCACTATATGCAGCCAGCAGTTTATTTCCAATTTCTTAGTACCAGTCTTTCCCAAACAGATATTTTAGTTCTTGGTAGATGATTGAGCAGTAGACTACCAACATATACTTATCTGGAAGGTCTCTTTGCCTACATTCTTGAGTGTATGGACCTCCTAAATCCATCCTACAGGTCCCAATCTGCTGCATAAAAGATGCAACTAAAACAGTTCAAGTTGGGCAGAAGCATTCAACACCCAAATCGGGATCCAGGAACTATTGCAGACAGATCTTTCAACTGGACACCCCAAAAGATGTAAGCAACCATCTGACCGATTCACCAGACTCTGCCTTATCTACAATATAGGTTTGGTTCAACTCTGAAGTCTAGTACACACGGCCGGGATTCTCGTCAGGAAAAAACCCGTCGGCTTTCCTGACAAGAATCCTGGCAAGCTTTCTTGCCGGCCGAGTGTACACACGTACGATTCAAAAGAACCGCCGTTCTTTTGAATGGCACAAACGCGGTGACGTCATCGACTATGATGAGCATGCGCTTGTCACATTCGATGCTGTCGCTGCCATCTTACTTCACCCTACACTACCCTTGTAAGCTACCGTGCATGCGTCGAAGTCTCATCGAGCATGCGCGGCTTACCGGACGTCAGCTTGTTGCCGCATACACACACACACAGTTTTCTCGTCGGGGAAACAGGCCGACGAGAATCCCGACAAGAAAAAAGAGAGCAGGTTCTATATTTTTCTCATTGAGATTCCCGGCAGTTTTCTCGACGAGAAAACATACACACGACCGGTTTTCTCGGCAAAAAGCTCTGCCAGCAGTTTTCTTGATGGTTTCTTGCCGGGAAAACGGGTCGTGTGTACGAGGCCTGACCCTTTAAAGTCTAAAATCTATCATCCTCTGCTCTCCATTGTACCTGTTTCTTCGCTCTGACATCTATTTGGCCTGACATAAGTCCTAGTTTGGAAATAATTAACAAAACAAAATTCCATGAAACAAGGATGTTGCTATTTAACTTTCCTGGGAAGAATTGAATAATGCCAGACTCTGACACATTTCTCTTGATTAGGTACACAGGCTTTCATGGTTCCTAAAATGTCATCTAAATTTACAGACTCTCTCACCTTGGTGAGCTAAATTTTAACCAGATCGCTCAGGCTGCAATCATTTCCATTAAAGCATTTCTTAACTTAGACATTACTCATCCACAGACAAGATAATTAGTTGTTTAACAGGTTGCCATGGCCAGGAGGTAGGATTGTAGAGCTTTACCCATTAACGGCCAAACAGTAAAGCTGTGTATAAAAAAAAACAAAAAAAAAAACAGAATCTTAAAAAACATCAAAGGACTCGGTGAAGCGCAGTGTACATCTAAGGTAACATTACAGAACTTCAATTCAGATCTTCCTGTAAAACACAATAAAAATTTTTTTTTTATGGTTGTAAATGCCACCTTGAATCTTATGAATGTAAAATAATTAAAATAATGCAATACCAAATTAACAGAAGAATAGCAAATCTGGCACATCTAAACTGGTACAGTTGTTTTTTTGTTTTTTTTTTAAAGATATTTTTATTAGGTTTAAGACAAACCAACAAACAGAAAGAAACATACAAAAAAACAACAACAATACCACAAGACAACCTGGTCATAAACATTAGGCAATACACTCAAACATAGAAAAATAAACTGACATCAGTGCAAAATATAAAGTAGGCACAATGGTAAAAGGCTCAGGTATAATACTACTGGGATATAGCAAAAGCGGAGGTCCAGACATTAGAGATCCCTGAGGCACGGCCCATCAATATTCAAGCAAGAGTAGTACAATCAGTGCTGGGAGAGGGTTAACGGACTAGCCAACCATCTACACCAAATTTTGTAGAAGGTTTTGTTCCATTTCCAGGGGTTCAAACGTAAGTTTATACAGTGGGAAAGCGTCATGAATTCGTTTTAACCAGAGGGATTTCAGAGAGGTCTGTGCGCCCTTCCAGGACAGTAAAACAGCTTTTTTAATGTAGTGGGCAGGTCCTCCCCTCTCCCCGTCCCCTCTATTAAAGCTCTGCTCGCAATGTCTCTGGTCTAGGGGTATGATAGGGGAGGGAGAGGGTGCGCTACGCCAGGCTTCCACCACAGGTGTAAAAGTGGTATCGGCAATGCCTTTCTTTACCTTCGGGCCTGTGTTGTGCATCGGATCCTCCCTCCAAGAGTCTCAGAGAACCTCGTCTGCCAGGAACTGAGCCCCACACCGTTAAGGTCCAACACTCCTTTATTTAACACATAACATGGACTCCCTTGGCTATAGAACAGAAAAGGGGGTGTGGGTGCGAATAGGCCCAGACACAAGTTCGAGCCTCCACTCTCCTCCAAAGAGTGGGTTATGATCTCCGCACGAGGGAAATTCACCTTCCGGACGGTCTCCGACAAGAGACTCACCCGTCACCGGCAGTATGCTGCACCGGGTCTTCAGATGAGGAGCTCTTCCCGGTCCATGACGCCCACCTCGGATTCAGGCATCCATCTCCGGAGTACCTTAGGATTCTTCCCTCGCGGAACTCAGTGTTGGGCACTGAGCTCCGGACCGCCGTCCGAGTACCTCACCCCAGGCTAAAGGTGCCAGAGGTGGAACACGATCTCCGGTGGTCCTCTAGGCCTAGTCCGCCTAGAGGACGAGCACGAACTCTGTCTGCAGGCTAAAGGTGCCAGGGACCAACTCCCCGTGACCAAGATGGCCGGCCCCTTTATCCTCTCTCCCAACAAGCACGGCGGGTTCCCCGCCCCACCATACCGCTGCCAAGAGAGGACAAAAAGTAGGCTCAGCACACAGCGGTATCCGTCCGTCAGCCCATGGTGACAGCGCCACCCAGTGGACCGCCGGAGACACACCACTGGTGTCACCGAAAAATTCTAAAATTACCCCGGGAAAGTAAGTACCCGCTACATTAACATAGAAGAAGAGTATACAGTGCAGTCTCTTGGCATGTGATAATAGGTGTAATTAGCCAAAAATGCCTAATAGGCAGTACTTGGAGTGGATTATGTTTGGGAGGCCTAGTGCCGATGAGATGAAAGCACCCACTTCTTCTCAGAAGTCCCTGACTACCAGGCATGACCAGAAGCAGTGTAAGAAATCGGACTCTTGGCCACAGCTGCGGAAACAGGCAGCTGAGGGCAGGAGAACCGTCTTGTGTAACCTAGCCGGTGTGAGGTGGGTTTGATGAAAAATTTTGACCTGTATGATGCGGTCCCGGGAAGCAATAACAGAGGTTTTATACGTATCACTAAATTCTGACCAGTCCTCGTCTACCAGGGAGATGTCCAGAGGGGTCCATTTTACCTGAGCTTTGTGAAACCTGGGGTTAAAGTCAGTCATTAGGGCTGCATAATAGGTGGAGACAAGTTTGGTGGGATCTGGCTGTCTGAGCAGTTTTTCCAACGGGGGCAGGTCAGTGGGATCATCCAGGGAGACAAACTGGACACGAATAACGTCCCTGAGCTGTTAGTAATAAAATACGTACGATCTTGGTAGATCGAAGTCTAAACGTAGCTGAGAAAAGATTTAAAGCCCTGAGCGTTGTACAGGTGGCATAAATATTTAACCCCCCTGGAGTACCAATGATTGGGATCAGGAAGGGAGTATAGTTCCTGCAGATTAGGGTTAAACCACAGGGGGTTGTTGGGAGATTTCAGCCAGGTGTGCCTGGATACTTTTGTGACAATATAACGGAAAGAGGAAAGGGAAGTAGCAAGTAGGGAGGTTCCGGGGCGATCGGGGACCCGGCCTCTGTCGATAATATTATGTAGGGTTTCCAGGGAAGATGCGATGGCTCCCTCCGTGGAGGTACAGGCATTGGCCGGAACCGGGCACAGCCAATCATGGGATGCCAAATAATATAGAAAGAATTTGGGAAATGCCAGGCCTGCCAAGTGCGCTGGCATCCGTAATGTTTCAAGTGCTACCTTGGGGGAGCCACCCTTCCACAGGAAAGTAGTACATATTGAATCTATGCATTTAAAAATAGATTTAGGTATTTTGTAAGGGGAATTGGCAAGGATATAGAGTAATCCTGGTAGGTAGATCATTTTGAGGACGTTGGCCCTCCCCATAAGATCCAAAGGTAGATCCATCCACTGCTTGGTCTGCTCCTGAAGGCGGACCAATAGAGGATCTAAGTTATTGGCGACATATGAAGATAAAGGGGTCTGTACCAGAACCCCAAAAGGTACCTAAAGGAGGATACCACTTGAAGCTTGGAATCCGGGTGAATCAGGGGAGGCTCAGCCATGTCTAGGAGGAAAAGACTAGACTTATCCCAATTCACTCGGAAGCCAGAATAGTCTCCAAAGGTATTAATCTCCACCAACAGGGCCTGAAGTGAGTCATTAGTATCAGCCAGATACAAACTGGTACAGTTTACTGCCCACTCCACTACCTTCAGCTCTAAAGCTTTTTCTTATGGCAGCACAGTGGCTTAGTGGTTAGTACTTCTCTCCTGGCACCGCTCTATTACCAAAGATAGATTCATGAATCTATCTATGGTCGCCGCTGACACTCCCTATTTAGGTGTCCGGCCTCTTTTCAGAATTACAGCGGTGGGGGTGTTTTTTTGGAAGCACCTGATTAGAGCCGTAGGCTCTAAAAGGCGCCCAAAGAGGTGAACAGAGGGGGCCATGCTGGGCGCTGGCTGATCACTCAGCGTTGTGTTAGCAAAGCGAAATAATTTGCTTGGTTAACACTGAACCGCCTCTCAGCCAATCAGGTGCTCGGGTCTGTTACCTGTCACCTGATTGGCTGAAACGTCAGGCGCTGTGATTGGATGCCTGATAGAGAGGACAGAAGAAGACATCAAGGAGCGTGCAGGACGCCGCCGCTGACCCGCTGCGAGACAGGTAAGTGCCGGGCGATGCACACTGGCAGCATTTGTATCATGTACCTGGGTGTATTCGAACCGGGATGTTCCTGGTCCCACAGCTGCAGTCTTGCTTGTTGTGCCACAGAGGAGCTCTGGAGTTATGGCTATGTTTTCTCAGTTTGATCCATTGCCTTGGACTCACTAGCCCCACCTGCTGCCAGCTGTGGACAATCTACAATCAAAGCAGCCCATAAATAGCAGCACTTCCTATCTCTCAGTGCCCGTTTGTGTGGACTAGCTCCCTGGGTGTTGTGACTGCTTTGTGACTCTGAATACCGTATATGAACTTCTGCCTGAATTCCTGACTGCTCTCTAGCCTGCTGATTTTGTACTTCACCGCCAGCTCGTGTATGACCTTTGCCTGCCTGACCACTCTCTGGATTTCGATCGTGTACCGATTTGCCTGATCTGTTGCCGACCTGATCTGCCTGACTACGTTTTCGCCTGAATTGAATTCTCAGCACACAACCTCCACTTCGGACACTACCTATCACAGGTGCCTCACAATTTGATGGGGAACAGTAGCGGCAATTGATGGGCACACTGGCAGCAATTGATGGGTACAGTGGCTGCGTTTGATGGGCACAGTGGTTGCATTTTTTTATCATTTTTATTTTAATTTTCAAGTTATATAAACTGTTTGCCATTATAACAAAGCCAGAGTAACCGGGGGGGGGGGGGGGGTGTGAGGATAGGGAGTAGTTGAAGGGACAAGGGGTAAAGGGAAGGGGGGAAAAGGGGATGAGGGTCACCAGGGGGAACATTTAGCATGGTCCGAGCACAGACAACCATATCAACAGGGAGATACAACTATTGGTGATGCACAAACAAAGGGGCACCCTTCCCGGATATTCGATCCAAGTGGACAGGCCTCCCCTCCAAACTGGGGGTAGGGTGACCATATGCTCTAGCTCTAAAGTGGATGCAAGCATGGCTCCCTCACTTATAAGCGACATGAATGATTTTGAGGTACCCAGAGTTCTAAATTGTTTTAAGTGTGCATGCCAAAACAAAAATAGTTTTCTTTTTCTAGTTTTGGATATAGTAGGCAAGGATTTGAGCTGTTTTCAGGTCTTTATTTATATTCAGGGCTCTGTTAGAGAGTGTACTTTCACTTTCTCCAGACAGCAAGTGAGGGAAAGTCAGCAACAGGGACACACACACAGAAATAAAAATCACCAGGGGTTCTAGCCTTCTACCAAAGCAATAATTTTAAAACTTCTGGGTTCTTCAGGTGTGCCTTGCAAAATGCCTAAAAACTGCCCAAAATTACCCAAAAATTGTCAAGAAGCCAGCAAGTGGATCAAGCCTGCCTCTTTGTTATACCAACCACAGGTTTTTATTGTGCAGCATTACAATCTTGGGGACTAGCAGGGTAAGCCGCTGACATCCTATCAGCCATTAATGAAGGATAGGGAGTGTAGCGGGGTGCTATATTTAGGGGTAGTATCTGAGTGGTAATTAGGCTCAGATACACTAATTGTCAGGTTTCATGGACCATTTTAGTTCATGGAGGATATCATTGGTGTCCAGTTCCCTGTGGCCTACAGGTGGCGCTGTCGCCATAGGCCAGGGTTGAACCACCATTGGAGGGCTGTGCCTTTTTTGTCCCCTCGCGGCAGTAGTACAGCGGGGCGTGGAACCTGCCGGGAGAGGGTATAAAAGGTGCAGACATCTTCCGTTCGGGGTCCACGCCCAGGCACCTTCGGCCTGGGGGTGAGTGAGGGTTGTCTCCGGGTGCCCTAGGCCCGGAGGCGGAGCTGCTGTTCCATCCCAGACACCTTCAGTCTGGGGTGAGGTACTTTGAAGAAGGCCCAGGGCCCAGCAACCTTCGGCTGGGGTCCGTTAGGGATCGAGGCTCCCGGGGATCTGCCTTGCGAGGGGACCCATATCTAGGATCGAGGAGGCCAGGGAGGTGACCCTTTCTGAAGACCCAGCGCAGAATCGTGGTGACAGAGGGGGCCTCTGGTAACTCTCCGGAGGGATGTTCTTATGCTTAAAAAGGGGCCAAGTTACTCCAAGAAGGAAGTGCAGGTTCTGTAGGTCATAGTGGCAATGACTCTACGCACACCAGGCAGTGACCAACCTCACGGTCTGTGGCAGGGACCGTGCACCAAGCCTGTTCGTGCAGACCAGAACAGGAGGAAAGCTAAATTAAGTTTCTGCCTGGACCTCCTCCCACCTTATCTG
Organism: Rana muscosa; assembly: GCA_029206835.1. Lineage (NCBI taxonomy): Eukaryota > Metazoa > Chordata > Amphibia > Anura > Ranidae > Rana > Rana muscosa. The sequence goes on along the minus strand of CM055125.1, from coordinate 159,507,008 downwards.
ACCTGTGTCTTGTTCCAACCTGTCTGCTCTCACAGAGACGATTTATTGTTCTTAAAAGTAAATAAGAAGTTGGACTTTTTAGTTGGTGTGGACAGTTGCTTACTGGGGAGAACTAAGGACTTGTTTCTGGCTATCGCAGAAACAAGATCAGCTCTGGAGGTTTTTAACACCAGCCGCAGGCAGGCCCGAGAAACTAACACTGCTCAACCTCCCCATCCAGGAGGGTACGGGCTTGTAGTTTTATGTGCCTCATTCTTTTCCTGCGGAGTAGGGATGAGCTTCGTGTTCGAGTCGAACATACGTTCGACTCGAACATCGGCTGTTCGATCGTTCGACGAAGATCGAACGATTTGGGCCGTTCGCGCCAAATTCGAGTGACGCGAACGGCCCACAATGCACTACGCCATCGCAGTGTCATCCAGGCGCTGTGATTGGCCAAGCATGCACTGTGACCCCGCATGCTTGGCCAATCACAGCGCCGGCAGCGAGGAGAGCAATGATTGGCCACAGGCAGGATGCCTGTGGCCAATTATTGCTGAGGGTGTTTAGTACACGCCCCACACTATAAAAGGCCGCCAGCACGGCGGCCTAGTGTAGTGTGTTCCGGAGCAGGGATAGAGCAGCATAGGCAGGGACAGTGACTGTTATTTCTTTCTTGCTTAACCTGGATTCCTTTAGTTTAGGGAAAGAGAAGGATAGGTAGGGAGAGTGTCAGTGTGTTTTGTGCTTGTGCTATAGTGTGCTTAAAAAAAACATTTATTCTAGGGACAGAAAACTGTAGGTAGGGACAGTGTCAGTTTCTTTCACTCTGCAAGTCCTTGTTTCCAGGGACCTGGAAGGACAGTGAGTGAATTGTCCTTGTGCTATATTGTGCTTAAAAAAACATTTATTCTAGGGACAGAAAACTGTAGGTAGGGAGAGTGTCAGTTTCTTTCACTCTGCAAGTCCTTGTTTCCAGGGACCTGGAAGGACAGTGACTGAATTGTCCTTGTGCTATATTGTGATTAAAAAAAACATTTATTCTAGGGACAGAAAACTGTAGGTAGGGAGAGTGTCAGTTTATTTCACTCTGCAAGTCCTTGTTTCCAGGGACCTGGAAGGACAGTGACTGAATTGTCCTTGTGCTATATTGTGATTAAAAAAAACATTTATTCTAGGGACAGAAAACTGTAGGTAGGGAGAGTGTCAGTTTATTTCACTCTGCAAGTCCTTGTTTCCAGGGACCTGGAAGGACAGTGACTGAATTGTCCTTGTGCTATATTGTGATTAAAAAAAACATTTATTCTAGGGACAGAAAACTGTAGGTAGGGAGAGTGTCAGTTTATTTCACTCTGCAAGTCCTTGTTTCCAGGGACCTGGAAGGACAGTGACTGAATTGTCCTTGTGCTATATTGTGATTAAAAAAAACATTTATTCTAGGGACAGAAAACTGTAGGTAGGGAGAGTGTCAGTTTATTTCACTCTGCAAGTCCTTGTTTCCAGGGACCTGGAAGGACAGTGACTGAATTGTCCTTGTGCTATATTGTGATTAAAAAAAACATTTATTCTAGGGACAGAAAACTGTAGGTAGGGAGAGTGTCAGTTTATTTCACTCTGCAAGTCCTTGTTTCCAGGGACCTGGAAGGACAGTGACTGAATTGTCCTTGTGCTATATTGTGATTAAAAAAAACATTTATTCTAGGGACAGAAAACTGTAGGTAGGGAGAGTGTCAGTTTATTTCACTCTGCAAGTCCTTGTTTCCAGGGACCTGGAAGGACAGTGACTGAATTGTCCTTGTGCTATATTGTGATTAAAAAAAACATTTATTCTAGGGACAGAAAACTGTAGGTAGGGAGAGTGTCAGTTTATTTCACTCTGCAAGTCCTTGTTTCCAGGGACCTGGAAGGACAGTGACTGAATTGTCCTTGTGCTATATTGTGATTAAAAAAAACATTTATTCTAGGGACAGAAAACTGTAGGTAGGGAGAGTGTCAGTTTATTTCACTCTGCAAGTCCTTGTTTCCAGGGACCTGGAAGGACAGTGACTGAATTGTCCTTGTGCTATATTGTGATTAAAAAAAACATTTATTCTAGGGACAGAAAACTGTAGGTAGGGAGAGTGTCAGTTTATTTCACTCTGCAAGTCCTTGTTTCCAGGGACCTGGAAGGACAGTGACTGAATTGTCCTTGTGCTATATTGTGATTAAAAAAAACATTTATTCTAGGGACAGAAAACTGTAGGTAGGGAGAGTGTCAGTTTATTTCACTCTGCAAGTCCTTGTTTCCAGGGACCTGGAAGGACAGTGACTGAATTGTCCTTGTGCTATATTGTGATTAAAAAAAACATTTATTCTAGGGACAGAAAACTGTAGGTAGGGAGAGTGTCAGTTTATTTCACTCTGCAAGTCCTTGTTTCCAGGGACCTGGAAGGACAGTGACTGAATTGTCCTTGTGCTATATTGTGATTAAAAAAAACATTTATTCTAGGGACAGAAAACTGTAGGTAGGGAGAGTGTCAGTTTATTTCACTCTGCAAGTCCTTGTTTCCAGGGACCTGGAAGGACAGTGACTGAATTGTCCTTGTGCTATATTGTGATTAAAAAAAACATTTATTCTAGGGACAGAAAACTGTAGGTAGGGAGAGTGTCAGTTTATTTCACTCTGCAAGTCCTTGTTTCCAGGGACCTGGAAGGACAGTGACTGAATTGTCCTTGTGCTATATTGTGATTAAAAAAAACATTTATTCTAGGGACAGAAAACTGTAGGTAGGGAGAGTGTCAGTTTATTTCACTCTGCAAGTCCTTGTTTCCAGGGACCTGGAAGGACAGTGACTGAATTGTCCTTGTGCTATATTGTGATTAAAAAAAACATTTATTCTAGGGACAGAAAACTGTAGGTAGGGAGAGTGTCAGTTTATTTCACTCTGCAAGTCCTTGTTTCCAGGGACCTGGAAGGACAGTGACTGAATTGTCCTTGTGCTATATTGTGATTAAAAAAAACATTTATTCTAGGGACAGAAAACTGTAGGTAGGGAGAGTGTCAGTTTATTTCACTCTGCAAGTCCTTGTTTCCAGGGACCTGGAAGGACAGTGAGTGAATTGTCCTTGTGTTATATTGTGATTAAAAAAAACATTTTTTCTAGGGACAGAAAACTGTAGGTAGGGAGAGTGTTTTTTTTCTTTCACTCTGCAAGTCCTTGTTTCCAGGGACCTGTAAGGACAGTGAGTGAATTGTCCTTGTGCTATATTGTGCTTAAAAAAAACATTTATTCTAGGGACAGAAAACTGTAGGTAGGGAGAGTGTCAGTTTATTTCACTCTGCAAGTCCTTGTTTCCAGGGACCTGGAAGGACAGTGAGTGAATTGTCCTTGTGTTATATTGTGATTAAAAAAAACATTTTTTCTAGGGACAGAAAACTGTAGGTAGGGAGAGTGTTTTTTTTCTTTCACTCTGCAAGTCCTTGTTTCCAGGGACCTGTAAGGACAGTGAGTGAATTGTCCTTGTGCTATATTGTGCTTAAAAAAAACATTTATTCTAGGGACAGAAAACTGTAGGTAGGGAGAGTGTCAGTTTATTTCACTCTGCAAGTCCTTGTTTCCAGGGACCTGGAAGGACAGTGACTGAATTGTCCTTGTGCTATATTGTGATTAAAAAAAACATTTATTCTAGGGACAGAAAACTGTAGGTAGGGAGAGTGTCAGTTTATTTCACTCTGCAAGTCCTTGTTTCAAGGGACAGAGAAGGACACCTGAAGGTAGCCCTTATTGCTTTTTTCCCATCTCCCTGCAGGCCATCTATTAGAATGTCTGGAAGGCAAACAAGGAGAGGCAGACAGTCAGGAGGCAATAAAAGAGGGCAAGCAGGCTCTGTGTCTGGGGGCAACAGTGCTGGTCGTGGACGCGGTGCATTGTCATCAGCACATGGCCATGGGACACGCTTGTCCTTCTTTTCGGCAGCTGGACATGTTGAGCCACATCATGCCGAAGACTTGGTAGAGTGGATGACCAAGCCCTCCTCCTCCTCCTCATCCTCTCTCACCCAGGCTCAGGGTACTGGAAAAGCAGCTGCCAAAGCGTCGTCTTCCCTGGTATCAATGTCAGACAAATCATCAGTCACTCCTTCCCTAGACCCACCATGTCCTCCTCCTGAGGAGTCCCCCGAACTGTTTCAGCACAGTGTTGGGTACATGCTCCAGGAGGATGCCCAGCGTTTCGAAGGGTCTGATGATGAAACCCAGCTAGAGGAAGGCAGTAGCGTGAGAGCAGACAGAGGGGATGCTCAAGAAGGACACCAATCTGGCAGTCATGTTCCAGCAGCTGCAGCATACTGCCAGATTGGCTCCAGTGATGAGGAGGGAGGGGATGATGAGGTCACTGACTCCACGTGGGTGCCTAATAGGAGAGAGGAGGAGGAGGAGGATGAGGAGGAGGCACATCTCCAACGAGGCAGGATGCCCTTTGGTGGCCAGCGTAAGGGCAGTACACCGACGGAATCACACCGCAGAGCTCCGCCTGTGCAGGGCGCTGCCTCTGCCCGTCATTCAAAAAGTTCTTTGGTGTGGGCCTTTTTTGAGGCTAGTGCATCAGATCGCACAGCTGCTGTTTGCAACATATGTCTCAAGCGTATATCGCGTGGCCAAAACATCAGCCGCTTGGGTACCACATGCCTGACCAGACATATGTTGACCTGCCATGCAGCTCGTTGGCAAGCCTACCTCAAAGACCCACACCAAAGAACAAAGCGGACCTCTCCTTGCACCGCATCAGCTGGGATCTCCAACCCCACTATAACTTCAGTCCTCTCTGAAACATGCACTGAGAGGAATGAAGGTGTAGAATTAGGTGTGTCACAGCCAAGTACTTGCGCCCACTCTGCTAGCAGTACACCGACGTCCGATTCTAGCAGGCAAATTTCCCTGCCCCAGCTGCTGGACCGTCGAAAGAAGTTCACTCCCAGCCATCCACATGCCCAGCGGTTGAATGCTAGCTTGGCTAAATTGCTAGCGCTTCAACTGCTGCCTTTTCAGTTGGTAGACTCGGCCCCCTTCCGTGAGTTTGTGCAATGTGCAGTTCCTCAGTGGCAGGTTCCCAAACGCCACTTTTTCTCACGGAAGGCTATTCCGGCTCTCTACCGGCATGTGGAAGGCAATGTCTTGGCCTCGCTGGACAGGGCGGTCAGCGGTAAGGTGCATATTACCGCTGACTCATGGTCCAGCAGGCATGGACAGGGACGTTACCTTTCTTTCACGGCCCATTGGGTCACTCTTTTGGCAGCTGGGAAGGATTCAGGACAAGGTGCAGTAGTGTTGGAGGTTGTCCCACCGCCACGCCTCCAAAATGCTACTACTGGTTGTGACACACCTCTCTCCTCCACCCCCTCCTCTTCTTCTTCCTCCATGGCCTCTTCCTGTGGTTTGTCCTATGAACCAGCGGTGCTCCGTAGCCGTTCACGGGGCTACGCAAGTACGCAGGCAAAAAGATGCCATGCCGTGCTTGCGCTGGTGTGTTTGGGGGACAGAAGCCACACTGGGGCAGAGGTCCTGTCTGCTCTGCAGGGCCAGGCCGAGAGGTGGTTGACGCCACGCCAGCTTAAGCCAGGAATGGTGGTTTGCGACAATGGCACCAACCTCCTCTCCGCCCTCCGACAGGGACAACTGACCCATGTGCCCTGTGTGGCTCACGTCCTTAACCTGGTGGTGCAGCGGTTCTTGGGCAGGTACCCGGGCTTACAGGATGTCCTGAGGCAGGCCAGGAAAGTCTGTGTGCATTTCCGCAGATCTTATAATGCCAGTGCTCGCCTGGCTGAGCTGCAAAAGGAGTTGAACCTGCCCAAGAACCGCCTTATATGTGACATGCCCACCAGGTGGAACTCAACGTTGGCCATGCTGCAGCGGCTGCACACGCAGCAGAGGGCCATCAATGAGTACCTGTGCGACTACGGCACCAGGACAGGGTCAGGGGAGCTTGGTTTTTTTTCTCCACGCCAGTGGGGCATGATCAGGGATGCATGCACTGTCCTGGCACCATTTGAGGAGGCCACGAGGATGGTGAGCAGTGACAGTGCATGCATCAGTGACACTGTACCTCTTGTCCACCTGTTGGAGCACACGCTGCGTGGAATAATGGACAGGGCACTTGAGGCAGAACAGAGGCAGGAAGAGGAGGACTTCCTTGCCTCTCAAGGCCCCCTTTACCCAGACAGTGTTCCTTCTGTCCCACCCATCGCACAGGAAGAGGAGGAGGAGGAGGAGGAGGAGGAGGAGGAGGAGGATTGTGTCAGCATGGAGGTGGAGGCTGGCACTCAGCATCATCAGCAGCAGTCTTTTAGGGATGATTTACAGTCCCAAGAAACCAGTGGACTTGTACGTGGCTGGGAGGAGGTGGCTGCGGATCATGTCGTCCTTAGTGACCCAGAGGACTCCGGAGCGAATGCCTCAGCAAACCTACGCTGCATGGCCTCCCTGATCCTGCAAAGTCTGCGGAAGGATCCTCGTATTCTTCGGATCAAGGAGAGGGACCATTACTGGCTGGCCACTCTCCTTGATCCACGGTACAAGGGTAAGGTTGCGGACCTTATGTTACCGTCGCAGAGGGAGCAGAGGATGAGACAACTCCGGGAGGCCTTGCAGAAAGGTCTGTGCAACGCGTTCCCAGAGACTGGGAGGTTGCAAACTCCTGGTCCTGGACAACGAGTTGCTGAGGCTTCGGCCAGTCAAAGAAGGAGCGGTGGGGAAGGTGGCCGTCTGACCGATGCGTTCAGACAATTCTTTAGTCCGCAGCCCCAAAGTATGATCGGTTCCAGCAACCATCGCCAGCGTCTGATAAACATGGTGCAGGAATATCTAGGGGCAAGGTCAGACTTGGACACCTTCCCCACCGAAAATCCTCTGGCTTACTGGGTCTTGAGGATGGATCACTGGCCAGAGCTTGCACAGTATGCAATTGAGCTACTGGCCTGTCCTGCATCCAGCGTTCTTTCGGAACGCACATTCAGTGCTGCTGGAGGATTTGTCACGGATCACAGGGTGCGCCTGTCCACCGACTCGGTTGATCGACTGACTTTCATCAAGATGAACCAGTCTTGGATCACCACCAGCTACCACACACCTGATGCTGATATAACAGACTAATTGATTTTAACATGTCACATCCCTTCAAGACTGATGCTGATGCTGAGTGCCTGTGCTGTTATGTTGACTGGCTATCCTCCTCCTCCGAGTCCTCAATGATACGATTGATGATGATAGCTTGTAAGATCATTTTTGTTTATGGGTGCCGCCACCAGTGCCTAACGCCCAATTTTTCAGCCCCTGTTTAACAGGGGCGTGTAATTACAATTTTTGAAGCAATACTTTGCAACAGGGCTCATTGCTGTGCTCCAAGTACAGTATCTGTGAGGAGTTGCAGTGTTGTGCCACCAGTGCCTAACGCCCAATTTTTCAGCCCCTGTTCAACAGGGGCATGTAATTACAATTCTTGATCTAATAATTCACAGCAGGGCCCATTGCTGCACCCACCAAGAGTAACTGTCAGGGCTTACAGTGTTGTGGCACCAGCACCACCATCAAAGGCCCAATTTTTACTACCACTGTTCAACAATTATATGTAATTAAAATTCCTGATATAATAGTTGACAGCAGGGCGTTCCAGCACCAACCAAGAGTAACTGTGAGTGCTTACAGTGTTGTGCCAACACCAACAACTAAGGGGCCTATTTCTGCAGAGTATATACGGCAGGTCCCTACTTTCAAACATCCAACTTACAAACGACTCCTACTTGCAAACGCAAGAAGACAACAGGAAGTGAGAGGAAATCTACCACTAGGAAGGAAAATTCTCTCCTGTAAGAATAAATATGGGAGAAAGGTGTCTCCTCTGTACTGATGCTTTATCAGCAATCCTTGTTTCAAGAAAAACACCACATTTCAAAAACAGTTGTCATTGGGACGGAAAGTGAGGTGAAATGTTCTGAACAGGGGCACAGACAGCAAAACAAATGTTACAGGGGTGATAACCCTTACCTATGTTTTCCAAAAAGTTTAAAAATAGATTTTTGGTCTGGAGCTACACTTCAACAATGTACCTGTTCAAAATTACAAACAGACTCTACATAAGAACAAACCTACAGTCCCTGTCTTGTATGCACCGCCTGTATAGGGCTGTTCAGAGTATATAGGGCCTTTTTTATTTTATGTGCGGGGTTCCCCTTAATATCCATACAAGACCCAAAGGGGCTGGTAATGGGCTGGGGTAGGGGGGGGGTCATGGGGTAGCTATGCCATTTTTCTTAAAGAATTTCATCCATATTACCGGGACCAGACATTACATTAAAGCCGCAAGCAGTTTTAAATGGCTTTTTTTTCCTTTAGAAGTGTCATTTTGTGCAGGGACAGTTCTAAACACGGGAAACACGTGGCACTTCACAGGCATACTTTAGACACCCCCCAGGTACGATATTTAAAGGAATATTTGACTTTTTTTTTTTCACTTTATGCATCATTAAAATGACTGCTCCCGAAAAACGACCGTTTTTAAAACTTCTTTTTGCATTGATACATGTCCCCTGGTGCAGAACCCGGGTTCCCAAACCCTTTTTAGGACAATAACATGCATAATAGTTGTTATAATTAGCACTTTAGAATTCGAACGTTCGCATCCATTGTATTTAATAGGGTTCTAATGTTCGTTCGAACTTTCGGTCCGTTCGCGGGTTCTGGTGCGAACCGAACCCGGGGGTGTTCGGCTCATCACTACTGCGGAGGAGCCAAACAGAAGAAAAGCAGGTAAAGTCTGGAGTTGGTGCGCTACAGGAGGATGTGCGGCATCTGCATCCTTGTTTGCCCATTTCCATCAGCACTAAGGTCACTTTAGCAGAGTGAGGGAGAAGAGGAATGATGGAATACTAGTCAGTGCCAGTGTGCAAAGGTAAGGATAAATCACCTCTGTTGTTGGGAAATAGAAACTGGGGAAAATACTGAAGCTTTTGGATCAGCCTGGCAGCCAGGAAATGTGTATATTTTAGAAGTATGTACCAATGGCAGTCTCCTCAAAACAGGTTTCCTTTAACAGACTATTTCTTGCTTGCTTTGTAAAGTTGAACTCTATTTATAACCAACCGTCTTTTTACCCCACCTTTTGTCTGCCACTCCTCTAATGAATTGCTATGTTAATAAAGCCCAACATAGGGACAGAAATGGCGTAATTTTGAAAGAAAATGTATTATGTGTTTGTTTTTCTGTGAGCTGTTGTAATGTGCCCGTTGAAAGTTACTGATTGGTACCCAGCAGTCATGCACATTCTCCATGTGTAAACACATTTCCCCGTTCTGCCTAGTGACATGTCACTGATCGTCTGTTCCCTGTCATCGGGAACAGCGATCAGTGATGTGTCACGGCAAGCCACGCCCCCTAACAGTTATAAGCACTCCCTAGGTCACACTTAACCCCTTCAGCGCCCCCTACAGGTTAATCCAGGTACAGGTTAATCCCTTCACTGCCAGTGTCATTTTTACAGTAATCATTTTTATAGCACTGATCGCTGTAAAAATGACAATGGTCCCAAAATGGTGTCAAAAGTGTCCAATGTGTCCGCCATAATGTCTCAGTCACGATAAAAATCGCTGATCGCCGCCATTACTAGAAAAAAAAAATATTAATAAAAATGCCATAAAACGACCCCCTATTATGTAGACGCTATAACTGTTGCAATCAAATGCTTATTGAGATTTTTTTTTTTTTTTTTACCAAAAATATGTAGAAGAATACAAATCAGCCTAAACTGAGGAAAAAAAACGTTTTTTTAATATATTTATTGGGGATATTTATTATAGCAAAAAGTAAAACATATTTCATTTTTTTCAAAATTGTCGCTCTATTTTTGTTTATCTCGCTTAAAAGTAAAACCGCAGAGGTGATCAAATACCACCAAAAGAAAACACTATTTGTGGGGAAAAAAGGATGTCAATTTTGTTTTGGAGCCACGTTGCATGACCGCGCAATTGTCAGTTAAAGCAACACAGTGCCGAATCGCAAAAAGTGGCCTGGTCTTTGGCCAGCGAAATGGTCCGGGGCTTAAGTGTTCAAGGTTCTAACTTATAATACTGCTAAAATCTCTGAATGCAATCTAACAGCTCAACAGCCTGCAGTAATCTGCTCTAAATGTGGTTGCTGTACTGTAGGTTCCAGCACTTTGTATATTCTCATATTTGCTTCTCTCTGTAAGTGTCATCCACAAGGTGGCGCTCATGTACTTTATTTTATATACCTGAGAGTCTTTACAAATGGTAATTTAACCAAGCATATTTAAAATGTTAATTTCCACAAGTATTTTCCAGTTGACTATTAGTAATTTATTATTGACCAAAACCAATGTTGTCTTTGCATTGTGCTAATCTTAATCTTCATCTATAAAAACAAGAGATTTAATAAAGGGGTAGGCTTCCCAATATAAAGGGGTCCTGTACTAAATATCCCATCTAACGTCCCTGTCTGACCCTATAAACACTCTATATAAATTACAGAAATAAGAAGGACACATATGATAAAGGCAAACAATTATTGAATAAAATTCTAAATGCATAGAATTAAATTATATTTTTGAAAACCACAAACAAAATGTGTCAACATAAAATTGTTAAAAGAAAAAGGAAAAAGATTTGTGGACAAAGAAACAAAAATAGAAAAAACAACCACACATAGCATGTCTCAATGATCATAAATTAATTTGTAACCTATTTGTAACCTATATCAAAATATGAAAATAAATGTTGATTTAATCTAATTTTATTTAATTCAAATTAAATGTGAGAACTGAATAGAAACAGAGCTACCATATACACAAAAAGAAAAATTGCATGAAAAAAATCGCATTTAATTTTATGATCATAAATTAATTTGTAACCTATTTGTAACCTATATCAAAATATGAAAATAAATGTTGATTTAATCTAATTTTATTTAATTCAAATTAAATGTGAGAACTGAATAGAAACAGAGCTACCATATACACAAAAAAAAAAAAAAATTGCATGAAAAAAATCGCATTTAATTTTTTTCTAAATAAAATAAAAACAATAGATCGCATGAAAAAAACGTGATCTGATGAAAAAGGTAAATGTCCACATAAAGTATAATGAACAAGTCAAGATGTGTCTACTGCATTTATTAGGTAGGCGATGTGTACCCTAATCAGGTGAAAGAGGCATAGCGGACAATCAATTATTTATTCATAAAAGTGACTTACATCTCACTCAAAGTTCATACCTTCATACCTCAGCGAGTCTGCTGATGGAAGATCCAATATACCTCTCTACGACACAATAGACCGATAAACATCGACCCCTCTACTGGGTGCCCTGATCTTGTCTATAATTTGGACTTTTAAACTTGACTTGTTACCTCTATGGAAAAGATTGAAGTGCTTCCCAACATTTGTGGTTTTGTTCTTATCAATGCTGTACATATGCTCATAAAATCTGTCTCGTAAATGTCTTGTTGTTCTCCCCAAGTATTGTATGTGGCAAGAACTGCATGTGATAAGATACACCACATAACTGGTATTGCAATTGTAAAAGGAGTCTATAATACACTGCTTTCCAGTGACCTCAGAGTGGAATGCATTGCCTCCAAGAACATATGGACAGCAAGGGCATTCAGTAGCACCGCACTTATAGTTACCTTTACAGTACAACCAAGTGAGGGATCTCATGAGTTTATTGTTAAAAAAGGTTGGGGACAAATTTCTGCCCAGACTGGGTACCTGACGAGAAACTATGTTGACCCCTGTTTTTAAAATGTCAGCACAGGCATCATCCACATACAGAATCGGTAAATACTTATTAATATTTTTTTTAATGGAATCGGATTCTGTACTGTATGGGGTACTGATAGTTAGTTTGTTGTCCCATGTGGCTTTCTTAAAAGATATATGAGGACTACTTGAAAGAATAATAAATCGCGCTATCCTTGAAGATGATGGATATAATGAATGATGGATTTAAAAGTTAAATAAAAACACCAATAATCAATTATTAACCCATACATAACTTGATCGTATGATGAATTGTGAAAAACAATAATAATAGTGAGTCCACAAATAAATTGATGAGTGAAAATACAAAAATTGGTGAAAATCAATAATAATATAAAAAATGCATGTAAAATGTATGAAATCCGAGGATTAGTGTCCATAAATTTCTGAAACAAAAATCCTGGTGAGTATTGTGAATAGCTGAAAACATAGATTTGACTATACACCAGTTCTGGGTAACAAAGAGTCCATATGAAGGTGAAAAATGCCGTATCCACACAGTCACAGAATCTTAGCAGTCGCCTCCCATCCAGTCAAACCAACCAACAGGGAATGTGCGTGGTACATAAAAAATATAGAGCTCCTATAGTGTAAAACCTTACATTTTTAATTGTAAAAAAAACAACAGTATTGCACTTACAATGTTGCAGTAAAATTGAGCCTGTAGTCTGATGTGCCGGCCGGTGCACAAACAGACAACCCGTCCTTCTGGGTATGCGAATGGAGCAAGAGGTGACGTCAGCGCGTCACTCCGCCCGACGTACGTTTCGTAAAAACGTACTTCGTCCAGGGGCACTACTATGAAGACTACTGGTGTTGGCAAGCAAATAATTTCTCTGTTTATTCCTAGCAATATACCAAGCCCGTTCAAGCATCCATCCAGGGTAGCCCCTATCCAATATAGGGACAATGCCTCTGTTCAAAGGTTATATCGCTACTACATATTCGTCTGACTCTTAGGAATTGACCCACCGGGATTCCTTTGATAGTGTGCCGTGGATGTCCAGACTGAGCAAGGAGCAGCGTATTACCCGACAGGGGTTTCCTATATAGAGAGGTTGCGACTCTGGAATTTGTCAATCTGGCATCCAGATAACAAATGATACACAATGGCTCAAAAGTGATATTGTCCAGAAATATTTAGACAGAATAAAAGTTGATAAAACACCTGGACCAGATGGCATCCACCCACGAATCCTAAAAGAATTGAGCTCTGTTATTTCAAAGCCATTGTATCTAATTTTTAGGGACTCATTAATGACTGAAATAGTACCACTGGATTGGCGTAGGGCCAATGTGGTGCCCATATTTAAAAAGGGAACAAAGTCTTTACCAAGTAACTATAGACCTGTTAATTTAACTTCTATAGTCGGGAAGATACTGGAGAGATTAATAAAAGACCACATAGACAAGTTCTTGATGGAAAAAAAATATTTTAGGCAACAGACAGCATGGATTTATGAAAGACAGAAGTTGTCAAACAAACCTGATTTCTTTTTATGAGGAGGTAAGTAAAACCTTGGACAGAAGGGTGGCGGTGGACGTGGTATACTTGGATTTTGCAAAAGCATTTGACACAGTTCCCCACACACGACTAATTTGTAATGCCCCGTACACGCGACCGGTTTTCCCGTCGGAAAAAAAACCAATGGTTTTCCAGACGGAATTCCTTTTAAGCCTGCCTTGCATACACACGGTCACACAAGTCCGGTGAACTTTTGACTGCCAAGAACGCGGTGACGTAAAAGACTACGACGAGCTGACAAAATTAAGTTCTATGCTTCCAAGCATGCGTCAAATTGTTTCTGAGCATGCGTGTTCTTTTTCCCGTCGGAAAAGCATACAGACGGATGGTTTTCCCACTAGGATTTTTTCCTGACTGGAAAAAAGAGATCCTGCTCTCTTTTTTTTCCCGGCAGTTTTTCTGAGGGAAAAAGTCAGATGGAGCATACACACGGTCGGGATTTCCAACGAAAAGCTCTCATCGCAGTTTTTCCGACGGGAAAACCTGTCGTGTGTACGGGGCAAAAGGTAAAGTCTACAGGCTTGGAAAAATCTATTTGTAAATGGATAGAAAACTGACAAAAAACAAAACAAATTCAGAGAGTAGTGGTTAATGATTCTTACTCTGAATGGTTATCAGTGGTGTACCCCAAGGTTCAGTGTTGGGACCCTTACTTTTTAATATCTTTATAAATGATATTGGGTCTGGAATTAAAAGTAACATTTCTGTCTTTGCAGATGATACCAAGCTATGCAGTGGAATAACGTCCTTACAGGATATCTCCAATTTACAAGCTGACCTCAGTGCACTGTCTAATTGGGCGGCTATGTGGCAAATGAGGTTTAATGTTGATAAATGTAAAGTTATGCACTTGGGGGATAAGAATATGAATGCATCATACATATTAGGGGGAGTACAACTGGTGGGATCCGTAGTGGAGAAGGATCTGGGGGTTTTGGTAGATCATATGCTCAATAATGGCATGCAATGCCAAGCTGCGGTTTCCAAAGTGAGCAAAGTCCTTTCTTGTATTAAGAGAGGTATGGACTCCAGAGAGAGAGAGAGAGAGAGAGAGAGAGAGATCATTTTGCCCCTGTACAAATCATTAGTAAGACCTCATCTGGAATATGCAGTTCAACTTTGGGCACCAGTTCTCAAAAACGGATATTGGGGAACTGGAGAAAGTGCAGAGAAGGGCAACCAAACTGATAAGAGGCATGGAGGAGGTCAGCTATGAGGAAAGATTAGAGGAACTGAATTTATTCACTCTTGAGAAGAGGAGAATAAGGGGAGATATGATCAACATGTACAAATACATATGTAGCGGCCACACCCCCTACTCCCTTCTTATATACCGCTGGCTTGTCTAGGGGTTACTGGGAGGAGGGTGAGGGGCACTACCACCAGCTCTCACCTTGTGTGTGTGTGAGGTTTGAGCTAAGTACACTTTTACCTTCGGGTCTGCGTTCCGTACGGAGCCTCTGCTTCTCCTGTGGAGGTTGATTGCCACCGTTAGAGAACGGAGCACTTTGCTCCCAGTAATTTGAGTTCCACACTATAAACAGTCCAACACTTATTTATTTCTCTTTCAGCAATGAACAGCACTGGTTAAACTTGGGAAGAACAGACAGGGTGTGGGAACGAGTAGGTCCAGGCACAAGCAAAAGATTAAGATCTCTCCTATTCCGTACAGTGCAAATAGGCTTGGCACACAGTCGCTGCCACCGACTGTGAATTTGGTTTCTGCCACAAACCTTAGTGAAAGATGAGGCCTCTGCCACAGACCTGAGTTCAGTTGGGTCGCTGCCACTGACCATGAGAACGTGGACTACCTTCCTTGAAGAACTGGCCCCTGTCAGGGAAGACATCCATCCGGATGGTCTCCAGAGGCCCACCCGTCACCAGCGATATGCTGTTACCGGCTCTTCGGGAGGGACACGTCTCTAGTCCATTACGGCCTGGATTCAGGTACCCAATACCGGGAGCACCTTAGGTATGCTCCATCCCTTGCGGGACCCAGTGGAAGGTACTGGGCCGCAGGCCTTCTGCAAAGTACCTCACTCCGGGCTTAAGGTGCCTGGGATGGAACTCGAACTCCACTCCAAGGGCGCCTGGACACCGACCATGGACAGCAGCCCACAGGCTGAAGGTGCCTGGGACTCGGACCTCGTGCGCAAGATGTCCGCCCTCTTTATACCCTCTCCCAGAAAGCACAGCAGGTTTCCACGCCCCGCTGTAAACTGCCGCGAGAGGACACAAAGGGCACGGCGCTGCAATGGTGGTTCAACCCCAGCCCAAGGCGACAGCGCCACCCACTGGGCCGCAGGGAACTGAACACCACTGATATCTCACACAAATAAAACGGCCATTCTCTTTACAATCAGTGCATCTGGGTCATGCTACCACCCAGATGCTCCCCCTAAATATTGACACCCGCTACACATAAGTGGTCCATATAGTGAACTTGGTGTTGAGTTTTTCACTTTAAGGTCATCACAGAGGACAAGGGGGCACGCTTTACGTCTAGAGAAAAATAGATTTAATTTCCAAATACGGAAGGGTTTCTTCACAGTAAGAGCTGTGAAAATGTGGAATAGACTCCCTGCAGAGGTGTGTAGCGATACCTTCACTTAAGAAGGCCACAGATTTAGTTTGGGCCCTGAAGACTGCTCCGCCAACCCCCGGCAATATACTTGACCCCCTACTGGCACAGCTAGTTCTGACAGCAATATGTATGTCTTATACTGTATGAGTAATTAAACATCAAGACAATAATAGTATAAAATGGGTAAAAGATTTACTTAAGCTTTTGATAAGAAAAGGGGGGTTAACATTTATCACAGTTCACAAAATACATATATAATGCAGAGCCCTGCAACACTAACACACTATGAATATGAAGTTAACATCAACAAGTGCGCCACGTGGGCGACCGTTAGCTAGGCGTCCTGTGGCGCAGTAACCAAACAAATTAAAAAACTGACCAGGCCTGGTTCTGATATCTACCACTTAGTCTATAGGGGATGATGTTCTTTTCTTCACTGGCAGGTCTTTAACGGTGGTGCACATTAACAGAGTATAATTTGTAATCCAATGGGAAAGGTAAAGATGGGGTAAACACTTTGCTATGCAAACTGAGTTCAGCTCTGATAAGGTTCTTCAGTGAAAGTGTCAGGAACAACTTGTGGGCCACGGCAGTCTATAGGCCTATTAACAGTAACAGTTTATGGTTTGGGCATACGCCCTCTCACCCACCCGGACTGCGGTCCCAGTCCGGGAACTTCCACCAACTGTGTCACACACACACAGTGTCTCCAGCGATCGGGCCCCCGATCCAATGAATGCTGTAGTTAAGCAAAGTCAGCTGCCACCCCGGCTCGCAGAGGGGTGGAAGGCTCTTTGGTGCTGCGCAAGACCTCAGGCTTCAGGCCTTGCACTCCGACACATCCGCACAGGAGGATCAGTCTCTGAAGTCTCGTGTCCCAAAGAGGCCGAGCCCAGCCTCGCCGGCTCCTCTTATAACCCCTCCCATGAGTCTCTGCGGTGGAAACATTGCCGAACGGGGATCTGGGTAATGTAGTCTCTCTGCGTTAAAGGGGAACACTCCGCTACAGGTGGTTCTGGCCAGCTAAGTAGATTCCTTTAGGAAAGGTCTGGATACTTTCCTAAATGTACATAACTGAGTACTAACATTTATAGGTAAAGTTGATCCGGGGGAAAATCCGATTGCCTCTCGAGATTAGGAAGGAATTTCTTCCCCTGCTGTAGCAAATTGGACCATGCTTTGCTGGGGTTTTTCGGCTTCCTCTGGATCAACTGTGGGTGAAGGATTGTGTATAAGGGATTGTATTTTTTATTTTTTGGTTGAACTAGATGGACTTGTGTCTTTTTTCAACCTGGCTAACTATGTAATGATGTAACTGGCAGCTATCAGTATTAAATCCCCTGCCCACGATTAATAAACATTTTAGTTAGTTTTAATCTTCTGTGGGAGTTAATTAGATTCAAACATAAAAATACAGCACATACTGTAGCAATTGCACTTCATATATGAATGAATCATTTCCTGAAAAATCCCATACATATTTTAATTATAAAGAAAGGAAAAAAAAGTTGTCAAAAGTCCACTTTCTGTGTATTTGCTTACATTCTGTTTGAATACATTCTATTTTATTTCACTCTATTTTAATTGACTATTTTATTTCCTTATTCTAATAAAGCAAAACAGTCAGGTCCTAAACAATGTCACAGCCTGGTAGTGTCTCACTTTTATCATACTTTTGATTCACAGGTCGAGAACAAGCACACAGAAAAAGGAGATAAGTCAGAATTCCTTTACTTGTTTCAGTTTAGTGACTAAGGATATATTAAAATCAAAGTATCAGCATGACAGCTAGGGGACTTCAGAAGCAGAGGTTAGCAGTAACGGAGTTCCTTTAAGGAGGGATTCCTGATATGGATATTTTATATATACCGTATATACTCGAGTATAAGCCGAGTCTTTCAGCCCTTTTTTCGCCATCTTATCGATCCTCGTGGGCTTTTATGTTTGTGCGCCTACCCGGCAGCTATGCCATTAGCTTTATTCACTACACCTTGATGCACCCTATTTAAATCTTTAGTGGTGATCACCATGCTATTATTGGCCTGAGAGTAGCTCTACAATCTTCACCCACCTTGAGGGACCTCTGGACATGTGCGGGATTAGAGGGGAGACGTTGACTCTGTTTGAAGTGGATCTTGATCTGTAATATAATTTGCCAGAGATGGCTATCTTGTAAGTATATTTTTTTCAGACCGCTTGTCCCAACCCTATATCGGTCATGCCGTTTTCCTATTCTTGTTTACATTTGTAAAAGCATAGTACTTATTGCATAAACTTGCTTTTAACTTGATTACACACATATATTTTTTGATGTTGTGTTACTAGATAATACAGTTGGCCTTTGATCAGCTCCTGAAGAAGAATTTAATATTCCGAAACATGTCGGGACTTCTGAACCAATTATCATGGGTGGCCTCCCACTTTTGAGACCTAAGTGCTTCAGAATTTAGCTGTATACCACTGTAACACGACTATTGTGCTTTGTTTTTATCAACTACTAATTGTATGTACTTATACATTTTTTGTAATAAACTTGTAATACTTTTTATACATGTTCTTTACTCAATTTTCTGGTATCTAACTGTAGCACACGGACATTCTTTACCTGCCTTTGGCGCACTGGCAGGAAAGACACACCATGCTACGTGCCCGTACCCTCTTGTGTGAAGAGCAACAAAAGGTGCACTCCGAAGAGAGCAGTTCCTCAGTGGGACTTTTCAGGGTGACTGTTGAAAACCTCTTAAAAAAGTAGTAAAGTACAAAGATGTTGTCAAAGACTTATTTTATTGAAAAAGTTTTACAAAATAAGAAGGGCTGCTACTGCATATGCACAACACATATCCAAGTAACCAGTGTATACATACTGAAAAAGGAACAATCACAAGCGCATATAGACAGATATCATAAAATACACAAAAAAAGGAAAATACAGTACAGGACCCGACTAAGGAGTGGGACAGATACCCAACGTTTCAAGACTTTTTAATTGTACAGCCTCTTCTTCAGGGATGGGGTGCTGCACCTTTTGATGGTGGATGATATCTGTGTTCAAAAAATAATACAGGATAAGAGATAAAACAGAAGTGAAGCAGACAAGCAAAAACAAATAGTAGAGGACAAGGCAGCCAGTTATAAAGGCATACCATGAGGTACAAGTTATATACATAGATAGAAAATACATTATCAGAAGTTGTTTGCGTACTAACCATGTGTATTGAATGTATGTGTTACTTGGTGGTAGCAGATGGTTAAAAAAGGCACAGTGTTTCTTGTTTTAATAGTGGTTGCGTTTTTCCCTAAGAGGTCGAATCAGCGGGTGACAGAAGCAGACCCTCAGCCCAGATGGTATCCATCACAATGGATGGTGGGGCTCACAGGGGGCGTGGAAAATGTCCGCCACTTGCCCCACAGTGCAGACACAGTGAAGCTGCCGTCTGTATAGTGGGGGTGACTCCCAGATGTTCACAGAGTGCCTAAATATAAATAGATAATACACATTGAAAATACTTCCATAGGGTACATGTAAAAAATAGCTCTCTCAGGATAAGTGACCTTGAAGCAACCTACCTAAAATAGTGGTACTGCCTCACATAGGCCACCTCGAGGCTACAACGGGACCCTAAAAAGGATAGGGCCAGCCTAACTATAAATGAAAAAGTAATGCTCATCAAGTTAATCCCATGGGGTACATATAAAAATGGCTCTCTCAGGGCAAGTGAACCAAGAGTAACCTACCCAAGATAGCGGTACTGCACTACATAAGCCGCACCTAGAAACTATGACAGGACCCCAATAGAATAGGGCCAGTCCGGATAACATTCAGGGTACCTGGAAAGGAGAATATTTGGTAAATACCCAGGTGTCTATTAATGTTCCAAAGGAGTAGAAGGTGTGAGTATATTGATAAACGCTTACCTGGTCCAAAAGCTGCAGAAAATTATATATATATATATATATATATATATATATATATATATATCTGCCAGTGGCTAATCTCTAATTTTAGGGCGTCCACAGCTTGGGATAGTGCCCAACAGTCTGCAGTGAGACAGAAAAGAGACAACGAACAGGAGCCAGGTATAAATATCAGTTTGTGGATTCCTAAGTGAACTACCTGTGTCTAAGATGTAATCATTTACCTTATTTGAATCCAAGTGGCTGATCCTGGTGCGGCTTCAATGTGTGCAGACTGAGCACTTGTGGGCGTGGGGCTTTATGTAATCTGTAGATTAGGGCTTTGATTCAGCTGTGAGAGGGGCAGACTGGGGTTACGCCCCCTGAGCTCAGTGGCGCGCAAAGCCACCTCCCCGAGGGCGGGGTGTTGTTATAGCGACAGGGACGCTCTCATGGTGAGAGCGTACTAGCACATATGCGCCGCAGCAAGAGTCACTGCCTTGGAGAAATTACGTCACGCGTCAGAGGCTCGCGACGCAGAAGTGGCGGTGGGAGGCAGTCATGGCAACCACTCCTGCACATCCCAGCCGAAAAGAGGACCGGAAGTGTGCAAAGCACCAACCGGTCCTCCCTGCGCCGAGTGAGTCACACCAACCAGCAGGGGGGGGGGGGGCTTTTAAAGAGATAGCCAGTGCTAGTGGCACGCTGCGGTCCGGCCTATGGGTAACAGCAAAATCGTATGTACACCAAATCGAAACAAAAAATTGTATCAACATGGTCTCATATACAGAGAGCACTGTGAGCCCTCTAAGTGAAGGGCATATTTACACAGTAAATGTAATGTAAGTGAAACGATGGTATGTACACAAATAAATGGAGCATTATAAGCCCTCTACATAGGGGATATATTTAACAATGTATATAATATAGACATACAAACACAATCAAGAACTGAGGTGCAGGTGGAAGGTGTCGATTGCATTTCCCTGTCAAGTGGACCAGTCATCTCTCAGGTGTGCCATCCTGGAAGAGGACTAGGGAAAAAAATTTACATTCCCAATCCTGCGCTCCTCCAGTACTTAGATCAGTCCCCGCAGCCTTTTCTCTCCCATGCCATCTAGGATCCTGACACCATCAAGACCAAAGCAGGGTTTATAGTCCTGCAATGGACGTGATGATGCAGAGGGACAGTCCACCACTGGAACGTAGGAGAGCGCCATCTGTCGAGGGAGTGGAGGATCAGATAAGTAAAAGGGTTTTTCTTCTCTAGACAAATTGAGCAATGAACCCTTGCAGTGCGGACACAGGCCCATTGCAAAGAATCATTTTAAGGCTGAACTCAAGCTTTTGCTACACTTTACAAGTTGCCACGCTGGCTAAAACAAATCATGTCCCTATCTGGATGTGCGGTATAAACTGTATGTAGCTAAAGCTACATGCAGCATACCACAGTGTGTCCGGGTTGGAGCCGAGACTTCCGCTCTCATACCCGTAACATACTAGAGTCCATCTAACCAGCACTCAGCCAATCAGAGAAAGCAACGTATTCTAGCATACAAAGCTTCCTCCGATTAGCTGAGTCAGAGTTTGTGACATCAGAGGTCCAGAGTCACCAACTCCTCCCAGGAAAGAGTCGTGACATCACTTTGTGTCGCAGGAGCCCAGAAAGAAGCGGCGGTGAGGTGAGCCTCTGTGTATGATTTTAAATTTTTTAGCTTTAGACAAGATGATGGCTAAGCGAGTGGGCAATCTCTAGGTTTAAGAAGTTATTTTTTTTTCTAAGCAATTTTACACAATGAGACTTTTTTGCTCTGGGCCACTCCAGAGAAGCAGTCTTTCAAGCGCACTTGAAAAAGATACAAAGGAGCCAAAACACACAGCGGTGTTTCCTTTCAGGATTATCAAAGACCACTAAACCAAAGGCGCGATCAGACCCTGAAGGATTGTGTCCTAAGGTGATCAGGCAATTCACCTGATTGTGGAGGTGGTGGTTTTATATCACTGAATTTGATCACCAAGGCGGCACATAGTGAAGCAAAGTGTCTAAGGGAGGATCCTAGATGCAGTATGGGGCGATTTCACTTGGAATATTCACCACTTCTCGCCATTGTCTATTATATTATATTTTTTATTTTGTATGTAAACGGCAGTGGTAGTTTGTACATATAATACAAAATTTGATTGAGGCACAAGTGGAATTAGCACACCATTTCCTTAATTGCTAAATATTTATGTTAGTGTAAGATCCGTTTAAATGGTGCAGCTGTTCCAAGTTTTAAATCAGTATTTTTGCATAGCAGCTCTAGCTTTAGTAATTCATACACAGTTATACTAAAATGTATGCCCTTGGAGGGCCATGTTTACCCACACAGGTAGTCCCATTTTTGTCAATTGGGATGCAATAGCTGCACAGGCATAGCCGCTGCTCCCAATCTGACATCCATGTGGGTACACGACCCCGAATTCAGTGTGAACTCAGGGACATGCACCCGGACCTACATGGATGTCAAATTGTGAGCTCTGTTCGTGCAGTTGCTACACCCCAACTGACATCAATGGGACTGCCTGCACAGGGATGCACCAAACACCTGTGCATTCCTGTAAAGCTAAATACGCCCTTGCAGGGATGTACGCTGTGTATGCCCTGTGGGAACAAGGCCTTAGGCCCCTTTCACACAAGTAGGACCGATCGGGTCTGCCTGTCCGGTTTTCAGGTGGGCCCAATCAGACCACCCATTCTCTATGGAGAGGCTGACGTAATTTAACATGTGTCAGTTTACAGCCGCCTGCATCCAATCTGCTAAAAACAGACAGATTGAGATCCCATTCCTCATCCATCTAGCAGATCAGATTGAATGTTATATGGAAAAACGACAGGTGTTCCATTTTCATCCAACCATCCCATAGAGAACAGCAGGCTGCGAGTATCCTTTGCATCAGTGGAGCAGACCTGTCATCTGCCTGCTCAGTGGGGATCAGCAGACAGATCTGCTTGACAGTTCGATCCATGTGAAAGGGCTCTTACTATGTTTTTTTTAAAGAGGAAGTAAACTTCCATTGATTGTATGTACTTATATTGGTACCGTAAATATTTACTGTATATGCAGCCAATGCCCATCGGTGCATGCACTCTTAAGGAACAGGCACCCGTGCAGTTTTTCCATAGTCTGCCGTGACCGGCGGCTCCCATGCGCATGTATGGGAGTGACGTCACGTGAATCTGGCCAATCACACGGGTGAAGATGGATGCAGCCTCCAGCAGCGACGAGGACTTAATTTGCAGGTTGTTTCACATAATGTGCAACTGTGCGATGCATACTAGCATATGCCTAAAATTTACAGGTCAGACCAGAGACAAGAAGTTCTCCGATTGTGATGTTCTGACAGGGGGACGATCAGTGATCTGCCATTGGCTGAAAGTGCCAATCAGGAGTCGGTCCGCTGCTGTTTTTTCCAGCATGCACAGCCAACATACACATGGGCATAATGTCAGCTGGTATTTTCTGTACCGGCAAATGTCTTCGACATTCTGCCTGTGTGTATGGTTCTTAATTGTTTCAACAAGGTGGAGTGGTAATGGTAAACACCAGACCAGGTCCACTATATATGTGTTTGGTCTCTGGCACCAGAGCAAGAATGGCACAGATGGCAATAAAAACATAGGGGTTGATTTACAAAAAGCTAAACAGTCAGTGCACTGCAAGTGCTCTAGATCTCAGGGGAACATGCAAGAAAAAATAATTTCAATAAAAAACCAAAAACAGCGTTTTGGCTTGCACGTGATTGGGGTGAAAAATGAGCAGCGCTTTCCCTCAGATCGAGCACAACTGCACAGCCTATTTATCTTTAGTAAATCAACCCCATTGTCTAAAGCCGGGTGCAGAGTATTTGTTTATCATTCAACCCAACCGGTTGATGGGGAAAAAAACAAAGCAAAAGTCAGCTCTGGTAAGAGCCGCTGTACTAACTATGCAAGGTTAGGTCAGCGATCTTCCCTGCTAAACTGTTGCGTTCCAACAGGGGAACGGCACCCCCACCAGAACACTGATCAACGATCCCTGCAATTGGCTGAGAGCACTGATCAGGAGTCAGTTAGGTGCTGGTTTTCCAGCATGTACATCCGGCAGAAGCCAGCCAAATGGCCCAGCTTGTCGGACAGACTGACATACACATGGGTCAACTGTCAGCCCTTTTTTTACTGCACGTTGTCTGACTTTTTGGCCCGTGTGTACCGGGCTTACATATTAACGCTTCCTCACTCCCAAAAAGCTGTGCCTCTGTTCGAGAAATTTCACATCACTTTCTTTCTTGACTGGGTCACCTATAGCCTCTTTACACACAGCTGCTCAAGTATGGGGATACCACATGAGACTTAACTGTCAGAACAGATTATGTACCAGACATTGTAAATCGTGTGGATCACACAAATCAACCAACTGCATCAAAACCAATGTACTGCAATGTCAACTCTGTATGAGAGCTCCTGTAGTTCCAGGCAGTTCGCAGAGGATGGTTGGGATTGGCGTCTCTCGAATGTAGTCAGCAGGATGTGTAGATAGGTCAGTCCATGTAGAAGTGTGGGCGATAAACAAGCCAGGGTTAGTACAGGCAGAGACAACACTACACTGGTTGGTGTGGTGATCAGAACACTGTAGCTGGCTTACACTGGTGGGTTGACAGACTGATGTAGCAGTGATTAGGGACACTGACTGGCAGCACTGGTATTGCTGTGGCATTGATCAGATAATGGTTAGCAGCACTGACATCAGAGCAGACAGCAATCATAGTTTCAAGGCCAATCAGTGACCCAGTAAACTGGATCAGTAATCTGCTGTGTCCACAGCACTGATCTCACTGCACATTGACACCAGAAACAGAGGATGCACTGGTGTGTCATTTTAGAATGATGCCCATCCTACCCAGCCACATGTGTGCATTGGACAGGCAGGAGGTAATCAATGAACATATTAATGAATTTGTATGTAATCTGGTTGTACATTGATTCTATGAAGTTTATTATGTATTGCTACCTTCTTGCATGATCCTTAACCAGTCTTGCTAGTTGAGAAACGCATTGACTTTAAAGGGGATCCACCATCACCAGGCCATATGCTAGTACTTGGCCTATGTCATGTATGGTAGGTTATCCTGCAGGGTAGTTGACATAAATTTAAAGTCATGCAATTCATTTTGAATTTTAACCAAACTGGAATAAAATGGTTTAAATAATATGTGCATGCTCTCATTCTGTGCCAGTTTCCCCCGCCCCCCCCCCCCCACCAATTGTCTTTATAGTATTCCGATTGAATTACCATTTAATCTAAGTGCACACTGCCCACCACCAGCTAGTTCAAACACATTGTAAAGAAAGGATGGAAGACATTTATCATGTTTAATAATCACGTCAACATTTATTTTTTAGCCATGTACAATAGTTTTTAGTCGGCATTACAATGATAAGAGGCTGGCCCTTTAAGCAATCAGAAAGGCTACTGCCCAATACAGTGATGGGGAACCTTTGCACCCCAGATGTTTTGGAACTACATTTCCCATGATGCTCAACTACACTGCAAAGTGCATGAGCATCATGGGAAATGTAATGTAAAAAAGGCGCTACCTATTAAAAATCACTAAAAATACAGTTACCTATGCAAATAAACTGAACATTTATATAAATCATAGATGTGTATTCATAAATTGCTTCACTTTACACATGTGCACAAATACTCCAAAACAGTAAGTGATAAATAAAAATAAATTCCAAATCGAATTAAATGATTCCGCTCCCAACACCATATGGAGTTTTAAACACTTCTTCAAATGATCTTCGGGACTTTTTTTACCCAAAGTGACAACAAAATGCGCCCACCAGATAGCTCTGTCCAGCAAATGACATTTAAGCGTGTAATGGCTCCTTAATCCCCAGAAAACTTTCAACGATCTCCTTCTGATCGATTGTTCACATGTGTGGGGACTGATTGCATGAACCAGGAAATCACCAGCTCCAATCCTTGGTATACATCCTCCACTCCAAACATCCACATCTGCAAAGCAAGCTCTGCCAAAAAGCCAGGGAAGGCAGATATAGTGCAGTATTGCATTAAACAACCTCCCCGGCGGAAGCGACGTTGTGTGCGTGTCAGACCTAGATTCTATACATTTCGCGTTCCAGCACACGCAAGTGCTGGAATGCGATGACGCGTGCTGAAACGCAAAATGCATAAAATCTAGGTCTGACATGCACACAACGTTACTTCCACCAGGGAGGTTGTTTAATGCATAGTTTACACAGCTGGTCAGAGAGCACTGTCTGATGGACTTCCACCACTTTAGGTTATTCCTCACATGCTGATACACTCCCCTGCTGGAAAACTTGACTCTTTAATAACAAGCAATACTGCACTAGATCTGCCTTGCCTGGCTCTTTTTGGCAGAGCTTGTTTTGCAGATGTTTGGAGTGGAGGATATATACAAAAGGATTGGAGCTGGTAGTTTCCTGGTTCATGCTATCACAGTCCCCACATGTAATCGGAAGGAGATCATTGAAAGTTTTCCAGGGATTGAGGAGCCATTTCATGCTTAAAAAAGGTAATTCTTCCGCTCTACAAGACTGGTCCGGCCGCACCTAGAGTATGCTGTCCAGTTCTGGGCACCAGTCCTCAGGAAGGACGTTCTGGAAATGGAGAGAGTACAAAGCAACAAAGTTAAAGGGTCTGGAGGACATTATGAGGAAAGGTTGCGAGCACTGAACTTATCCCCTCTCAAGCGTCTTCTTCAGAGAATATGATTTCAATTTACAAATACCGTACTGGTGACACCACAATAGGCATAAAACTATCGCAGAAGGGAGTTTAAGACACATGGCCACTCATTAAAAGAGGTTTAACCTTAAACTACGTAGAGTGTTCTTTACCGTAAGAGCAGCAAGGTTGTGGAATTCCCTTCCACAAGCGGTGGTCTCAGCAGGGGGAGCATCGATGTTTTCAGGAAACTATTAGATAAGCACCTGAACGACCACAACATACAAGGATATACAATGTAATACTGACATATAATCACATAGGTTGGAGATGTACTAGTTTTATTTCAACCTCACCTACTATGCAATTATAAGGTCATTTGCTGGCCAGAGCCATCGGGTGAGCGCATTTTGTTGTCACTTTGGGTGAAAAAGTCACTAATATCATTTGAAGCAGTGTTTAAACCTTCACGTGGTGTTGGAGCGGAATCATCTAATTGGATTTGGAATCGATTTGGACTTTTTCACTTATTGTTTGGAGCATTTGTGCACATGTGTAAACTGAAGCAATTTATGAATACACATTTATATATGATTATATAAAAAAGGTACACAGTTTTTGCATAGGTCCCTCTTTGCATTTTTAGTGATTTAATAGATAGCGATTTTTTACGATTATTTTCATTAGTTTTACACTGATTTTAGGTGCAGGACCTTTTTAATTTAACACATACAATTTATATATGGATCCTGGCGCCAATCATTAAATGTATCATGGGAAATGTAGCTCCCAAAACACCTGAAGTGCCAAGGTTCACCATCACTGGCCTAATGCAATCACAGAAGTTTTTTTTAAGTAAAATCAGGCCAAGTAATAAAAATGATGTCTCTGGTTTGATCGAAGTTCACCTTGGCCTTGCTTGCATATGAACACTCCAAATATAGGTGAGCAGAATGGAGACAGCAGCTAAAAAGAGGAAAAGGTATAGGGTTAGAGACCAGACATTTCCAAGCATAGTCTTTAAATTATATTTCCAGCCATATTCCCATTACACCTACTTTTAGATTAGTTAAATGGTTCTATTAACATAGCATAGCTTAGGAAGTTAAACCAGTAATATTTAAAAGCACCCAACTTTCTTAAAAATGCCTACATGCTCTCCCTGCTTTGTGATGTTTAGGAGGGGTCTGAATATACACTGTACCAAACAGAGTTCCTGGACATCTCCATTAACTTATCAAGGATAGTGAAAGTGTAAAAGGTTAATTATACCCGATGCTGGATGGAAATTGAATAGTGCCAATATTGGCTCAGTGCTTCAATAGTCTGTATGCACTGTTTCCAGCCATAGGGTGTCCATAAATGAACTGCAGAAAGCTAGTATTGATCATTTAGAAAAAGATTCTGACTGGAGTAGAGCATATGGACCAGAAACTTGACACAACCCCCCCATACCCCACGCTTTTGTTATGCTTATAATAAGCATTTTCCAAAGACAGATCAAAGGAATAAACCCTTCACTTACATACAATTGGACCCCTTGCATAGATTTCCTGGAAATATTATGTATGGATGCTTACCAGCTACCCACACCAGCAGTGTCTTGCCATAGCCTAGCAGTGTTGCTCAGCCAGCCATCTGAATGAAATGGAGGTAACATTGAAAACACAAAAAGGATAAAGGCCTTTAAAACAAGTTATAACATCAACTCCACTGTAAGGCCCGGTTCACATGGATGTGACAGACATTGTAAAACCAGGAAATGCTTTCCTGGCTGAGATTGCATTCCTGGCTGGGCTCTTGAAGAACCAGCAGTGAATCAATATTTTTAAAATCCCTGCTCTAGGGTCTGAGGAAAAACAAAAAATTATGCTGCGCTAATGGGACCAAAGCCTGCAATCAACAGAAAATTTGCATTCTTCACTGCACCAGGGCGGGCATAAAACGACCAGCGAAGGGGAATCACTGGCATTGTATATAAAAACACAACTAGAATGGGCTTCAGGGCTAAAGTGCCCTGAGAACAAAATAATGTGCAATCTGTCAAACTGCCTTAGTGTTAAATGGGAATGGCACGTGTTAGACCTTTTCCCCTAAGGGCATAAGTATTCTAACGCAATACCAAAAAGTCTGACCCAAGAATAGGAGTATTGATGTTGGCCTGGTCCACAGTATTTATTGACTCTAGTATGGTGCCCTCATACTCTAACCAAGAAACACCAAGGAGCATTCCAAATCAACACTCTGTATCCCCAGGAAGAAAGGATGTGCAGTCAAAGATAACCCTCCCATTCCCATCATGAGCCATGATTGAGCCCCTAGTCCAACTTCCAAGCCGCACTGCAGCAGAGGACAAAAAGACTGAATCCTCCCTAGCCCCGACCTTCACGAAGGACTGGGCACTCGTCCCCCAATCCAGCAAGGACTGAGTCAGACCCAGTCTCCAAGACCTCCGCTACAGAGAAGCCCATCAACCAGCCCAGTTTCCCAATCACAGCTCATAATAGCAAAGGTAAGACAGTCTCAGAAAAGCAGACCCTTTACTTGCAGAGAGCGGGGGCTCTCTGTAGACTTTCCCAAGAGGTTTCAGAGTAAAATAAATGCTCTGTCACCCATCCCTGTATATGGCAGAAAAAAGCTCCTAGAAACCGGTAACCTGCAAGGCAAGCGCAAAATGTGGATTAAAGAGGCCAACAGAGTCTGAAGGAGCAGTGTCGCAGAGCCCCGCCCTGCTCCAACAAAGCTCAAACCACAACCTAGGAGCAAATTTCTACCCAGGGACTTCCAACAGAACAAGAACTTTGCTCTTAGACCCCAAAATCTAAGGGTTATGATAGAGTTATGATTGAAAGCTCATAACTCTGGTGAAACCTAGCAAACCAAGCTGGACTATCACCCTAAATTCATTTGTGGGTCCACACAATGTGTGACTAACCCAAGCCAAGAGCTATGATTGAAATCTCATAACTCTGGTGAAACCTAGCAAACCAAGCTGGACTATCACCCTAAATTCATTTGTGGGTCCACACAATGTGTGACTAACCCAAGCCAAGAGCTATGATTGAAATCTCATAACTCTGGTGAAACCTAGCAAACCAAGCTGGACTATCACCCTAAATTCATTTGTGGGTCCACACAATGTGTGACTAACCCAAGCCAAGAGCTATGATTGAAATCTCATAACTCTGGTGAAACCTAGCAAACCAAGCTGGACTATCACCCTAAATTCATTTGTGGGTCCACACAATGTGTGACTAACCCAAGCCAAGAGCTATGATTGAAATCTCATAACTCTGGTGAAACCTAGCAAACCAAGCTGGACTATCACCCTAAATTCATTTGTGGGTCCACACAATGTGTGACTAACCCAAGCCAAGAGCTATGATTGAAATCTCATAACTCTGGTGAAACCTAGCAAACCAAGCTGGACTATCACCCTAAATTCTTTTGTGGGTCCACACGATGTGTGGCTAACCCAAGCCAAGAGTTATGATTGAAAGCTCATAACTCTGGTGAAACCTAGCTGGACTATCACCCTAAATTCATTTGTGGGTCCACACAATGTGTGACTAACCCAAGCCAAGAGTTCAATTAAAAGCTCATAACTCTGGTGAAACCTAGCAAACCAAGCTGGACTATCACCCTAAATTCATTTGTGGGTCCACACAATGTGTGACTAACCCAAGCCAAGAGCTATGATTGAAATCTCATAACTCTGGTGAAACCTAGCAAACCAAGCTGGACTATCACCCTAAATTCATTTGTGGGTCCACACAATGTGTGACTAACCCAAGCCAAGAGCTATGATTGAAATCTCATAACTCTGGTGAAACCTAGCAAACCAAGCTGGACTATCACCCTAAATTCTTTTGTGGGTCCACACGATGTGTGGCTAACCCAAGCCAAGAGTTATGATTGAAAGCTCATAACTCTGGTGAAACCTAGCTGGACTATCACCCTAAATTCATTTGTGGGTCCACACAATGTGTGACTAACCCAAGCCAAGAGTTCAATTAAAAGCTCATAACTCTGGTGAAACCTAGCAAACCAAGCTGGACTATCACCCTAAATTCTTTTGTGGGTCCACACGATGTGTGGCTAACCCAAGCCAAGAGTTATGATTGAAAGCCCATAACTCTGGTGAAACCTAGCAAACCAAGCTAGACCATCATCCTAATGCGTTTTCTTGGTACCCACCATCCACTAATGCTGCAGGACGAGAAGGGATTCCATCATGCTTGGAGTGTTCAGCCTTCAACTTGCTTGAAGTGGTCAAGGCTTCCAATAATGGAAAAGATAACATTTTCAATGGCAACGTGTCTACAAGAGATAAAATTTGAGGTGGAGGTTAAAAATACAAAGTTTAAACAGGTCATGAAAAAGGCTCACTGCCAACCCAAAATTATAGACCCGCTGTTATGCTCAACACCTGGCTTCATGTGTTCCAGGTCACCCCTAAGTGTGCAGATCATGAAAGTCTAGAAGTCTTTCTGCATACTTGTACTGGTTAAGAGTATCGGTATGACAGCCAAGCAACTGAAACTTACAGGAACCAATAGACTTGTTGCCTGGCTAATTTGGCTTTAAAAAGGTTAGTCTGAAAACAAGCATTCTGTGATTGTTGGAATTTTATATTTCTCAGGTCAGACACTCAAAGCGTTAAGGCCAAAGTACCAGACAGCCAGAACAAACCTTCTCAAAATCAGACTTCAGCAATGGTGGCCTCTGTACTTTTCTCATGTTTAAGGGCTCAAACCCCAGGCGTCAGGTTACTTACCGGTAACATCCTTTCCAGGAATCTTTCAGGACAGCCACCTCAGAGAGGTCCCGGCTCCTCCCTTCTCAGGAAACACTGCCTTCAATTCATAGATTTAAGCCTCATCCTCCCACCGGCCCCTTAGTTCTCCGAGAGTACCTCCGACCAACTGGGGAGACACAAGGACACGTCCTACAAATACAATGATCTTACCTGACGGCCTCATACGATGAGTTCATAGGAATATCCAATAGTTGGGTGTGTACTGGAGCTATCCTGAAAGATTCCTGGTAAAGGATGTTACCAGTAAGTAACTCCATTTTTCCCCATTCATCTTTCAGGACAGCCACCTCAGAGAGGATAAGCGAGTACCTTACCTTAGGGTGGGACTACTGCCTGCAGTACTTTACGACCAAAGGCCTGGTCTTTGGCTGACAGCAGGTCCAATCTGTAGTGTTTCACAAACGTGGCAAAGCTGGACCACGTTGCAGCCCTACAGATCTGCTCTGAAGAAGCACCAGCCCACACTGCTTGAGAAGTTGCCATTGCCCTGGTGGAGTGTGCCCTAATACCCTCCGGGGCCTCTAACCCCCCTATCACATAAGCTTTAATAATAGCTGCCCTTAGCCATCTGGATATCGTGCGTCTAGAGGCTTTGGAGCCCTTTCTAGACCCTTAAAATACAAACAATGAATCAGATTTTCTAACCTGCCTTGTAACATCTAAATACTGAAGGACGCACCTCCTGACGTCCAAATTATGAAATTTCTGCTCCTGTTCCCTCACAGGATTCGAACAAAAGGTAGGCAAGACAATTCCTTGGCCTCTATGAAAATTAGAAGACACTTTAGGCAAAAAGGCTGGATCTGTCTTGAAGCCCACACGATCTGTGAAAACTTGAAAAAAGGAGCCCTAATAGAGAGGGCTTTGAGTTCGCTCACTCGCCTTGCCATAGTGATTGCCACCAAAAATACGGCTTTGAGGGTGATCAGCTTAATCGTGCAAGATCCCAGCGGCTCAAAAGGTTCATCTGTAAGGGCCTGTAAAACTAAGGAAAGGTCCCACACAGGAAAAGAGGAGATTCTGACTGGCCTTTGTCTGCCTAAGGCTTTAAAAAAAACCTCACTATCCAAGGATCTATGGCTAGTTGTTTTTCCAAGAAAACGCTTAAAGCGGACACTTGTCCTTTCAGGGTGCTAAGGGCCAAGCCTTTGTCTGCCCCGGACTGCAGAAATTCCAACACAGCTACAGAGCTGCGTATGTCAAAAGAGCTTTCTAAGCACCAACTATTAAAATGTTTCCAAACTTTTAAATAGCCTGCGTCTCCTTTTTTCTACAGCTTAGGAGAGTTTTAACTAGGCGATCCGAGAACCCCTTGCCCCTCAGCAATTCCTCCTCAGAAGCCAGGCTGCAAGGTTCCACCTCTCTCTGCGGACAACAGACTGGACCTTGAGTAAGAAGGTTCTTCTGGGTCGGTAGACATCAAGGAGGTTCTACCGCCAGACTCTTCAGGATGGAGAACCACGGCCTTCTGGGCCAATGTGGCGCAATCAGAATGAGAGTTGTATTCTCTCCCCGGGATTTCCTCAGTACTGCTGGAATCAGGACAGGAGGGGGAAAGCATAGCACTTGGAGACCCTGGGTGCCTTGTTAAAGACAACTTGTCACAAAAAGAGTAAAACAATCATAGGTGATTGTGTCCCTGTGATGGACATCTTTTTTGTAAAAAAAAATAAAAATTGGGTAACTTATTGTGCATTTCCCCCTAAAACTAACTTTTAATTTGTTTTTTTAACTGAAATTGTATTTCCTAGTCCCCTGCTGTAATAACGTGTGACAAATTGTAACTGCCACAATTTTTCTCTGGGGTGTCTTTCAGAAAATATATAATGTTTGGTTGGGGTTATGTAATATTCAGGCCTTAAAAAAATCATTTTAACCTGTGCAAAAACAGAAACTGCGTTGGCTACGAAAGGGTTAAAAAGGATAAGCTCACCTTCAGGAACGCATTACATGTTAAGTTTAAAAGACTGGCACACAACTCTATCTGGCTCCTACAGAACTGCACACAGGGAGTGTGGTGTAAACAAGCTGTACTAAAGCCCAACAAAAATATACATTTAAGCTCACCAATTTTTAGAGGTGGCTGCACGTTTTCTTTAGGTTTTTATTCCTATACAAAATTAGTTTTACCAAGATTGACGTCATAGCTGGCCATTGTAGCAATACATGTTAATGCATATTAGTGGGGTTTCACAGTGCCATCAATTAGAAAAATTGCAGCAACCTTTCATACCCAAGCAATAAACGGTCTACTGCAGGGGTCTCCAAACTTTCTAAAAAAGGTCAAATTTACTGTCCTTGAGAATCTAGGGGGCAGGAATGTGCCCAACTAAGCCTAACCATGCCAAATCTTTAGGTATTAGGGGGAGAAATAGTTGGTGTCTCATTGGGAGAAATAGTGCCCCCTGTTTGTCAGTGGAAGAAATACAGCCTTGTTTGTCAGTAGCAGGAATTATGCCTCAAGGCCCAGATAAGGCAAGCAAAGGATCACATCTGGCCCCAGGCTGCAGTGAGACCACCGGTCTATTGTAACCCAACTAGTTTGAGGAACCGCTTTCAGAATAGACTTTCTAGTAGTGTTAATAACGAAAAGAGGGGGAAAAATAAATAAAAATAAGGGGGGGGGGGAGAATACCAGGATTTGGTACCTAAACTCTGTATCAAAACACATTTCACTTAAACTGTCCAATAGAGTAGTGCATTTTTAAGCCAAATTTGATACATACCTCCAATTTTTCATCTGTTTGCAGTGCTGCCATAGTTCAGCCTTGATGGGCACCTCACCAGCTACATAATAAAAAGGTAGGCATTAGAACCCCATAGAAACACAAATTTGAGTGACGTTTGCCAATTTAACTGTTGAAGCATTGCCATTTTGTGGGAATGGCATGTGCCAGACCCTTCTCCCCCTAAGAGGATAAGGTATCTAACCCAATACCAAAAAGTCTGACCCAAGAATAGAGTGCCAGTATTGGCCTGGCCAAAGTATCTGTTGACTCTAGCATGGTGCCCTCATACTCTAACCAAGAAAGACCAAGAACTATTCCAAGACCGACACTGTATTCCCAGGAAGAAAAGATGTGCAGTCAAAGAGAACCCTCCCATTCCCATGATGACCCATAGTTGACCTCCTAGACCAGCTTCCAGGCCGCACTGCAGCAGAGGGCAAAAAGACTGAATCTGTCCTAGCCCTGACCTTCACAAAGGACTGGGCACTCGCC
Source organism: Rana muscosa (assembly GCA_029206835.1). Taxonomy (NCBI): domain Eukaryota; kingdom Metazoa; phylum Chordata; class Amphibia; order Anura; family Ranidae; genus Rana; species Rana muscosa. The sequence goes on along the minus strand of CM055125.1, from coordinate 159,472,439 downwards.
CCCCGATCCAGCAAGGACTGGGATGGACCCAGTCTCCAAGTCCTCCGCTACAGAGAAGCCCATCGACCAGCTCAGTTAGCCAATTACAGTTCAAAGTAGAATGTTCAGACTGTCCAAGATCAGCAGACCCTTTACTTCCAGGGAGCGAGACCCAAGGCCCAAGCTCTCCGTAGACTTTCCAAGAGTGAAAGCCTAGGCACAGTCATCCATCCCCTTTGCAAAAAGACCCCAGAGGAGAGTGAAAGAGACCAACCGGGTTCCTGGTATGACAGGGCAGGGCAAGCGACACTGTCTAAACCGATCTTCGAGGAAGGCCCAGTCAGCCAGCCTAGGAGTGCAATCTCCTCTAGAGATTTCAAACTGAACTAGGACTTTTCACTCTTAGACCCCAGAACCTGGGGACCACCAAACGAGTGGTTAAACCCAAGCCCTTGAGTTATGATAACAGTTCACAACTCATTTAGCAATATAACACTGGGTCCACAAACGTGTGTGGCTGAACCCAAAGAGGGGTTATGATAAAAACTCCCAACTCCCAATTGTTTGTATGGGAACCTACCATTTGACGCTGCAGGGCCACAGAAGAAATTCCACATTGCTTTGAGCTTTTTATTCCCAGTAGGAGCTAAAGAAAAACAAAAAACAAAAAAAGGATAGCATCATGCCCTCTGAAATCGAATACTTGTATCAAAATAGCTACCATAAAAACTTATGAGAAATGTGGGCTCTAGCATTGCTGACCTACTAAAAATGCTGGCTTCCTAGATCTTGCGGTCACTTGCCACCTGTCAAGTATGTAGATCTTAGATAAAAGCCCCAATATCTGCATACTTGTCTGGATTTAAAGAACACCAGCATGACAGCCCAGCAACTAGCATAGTCATACATCAAATCATTTCATATACAAATATTGCTTCATCAAGAATGAAAAGTTAATGCATTCAAAAGGCAAAATTAGCAGCAATGCTGCGCTTTAGATCATGCGTACACAGCCTTGCAACACAAAGGAATAACCACTGCCACACCTGCAAAATATTGCAGATAAGCCTATTATATTGGGCTCGTCAGTAAGGATGAGCTCAGGCGTGTTTGCAACCCACAAGTGCAGAGCTCGCCAGGAAGTTGGCACTGCACAACGCTAATCGCAGGCAGCGGGACATTTTCCCGATCCACGGATGCAGAGATCAAGAAATGTCTCACTGCCTGTGATTAGCGCTGTGCAGTGCAGACTTCCTGGCGGGCTCTGCACATGCAGGTCGTGAACACGCCTGAGCTCATCCTTACTGGTCAGCTGCAATCACAGATCCTTCCCCTTACGTCAGTGCTGCCAGTCCTACTTCAGACAGCAGGAGGGTGGGAGTCTCGTCACATTTTCATGTTAAGTGGCTGATTAGTTGCTAGGATGAGGGGTAGTCCTAGAAACGATCCACTAACATGAAGTTGGCCAGCTTCTGCACCCCGTCAAGACCCACTATGCCCCTGCCCTGTTGTGTAACGTAGGACTATAAAAAGGAACTGGGGTGGGGGAACATGCTTCCCACCAATTAATAGGAAGGGGAAGCATGATTCCCCCCAAGCCACAATAGGGAGAAGAGGGCATGCTTCCCGCAAATTCACAATGCTTCCTGCCAATCGAATGGAGCTAAAAGGCAGATAAAGGATGATCTATGCAGTGCAATGGCTTACCTGTTTGAATACAAACATTTAGGTAGGCCACAAACAGATCAAAAAACAAAAAGCAATTATATATAAATAAGATTTGTAACATATTTGTCGCACTTAAAGAAAGTGGAGAGAAAAAAAAGGTTTAGACTGCAGCTTTAAAATGAACGTTGCAACCACAATGACAAACTACTTACCAAGCATGTGGCAGCAAGCCATGTTTTTTTCATCTGGGAGGTCAAAAGACAGACTTGTGCACAGGTGAGGGTATTTATGGGTAATCAGCCATTTTTCTTTCCTCACCCAACTTTATTTGTATCAGAACCAAACTGACATAGGTTTAAAAACAACAACTTTCTTTTGAAATCAGTGCCCAGATATGTCACTATTCCTGGACAGGTGCAAAGAATGGGAAGTAAAATGTATAAATAAAAAAAAAAAAAAAAAAAAAAAGTCATGTTGAACTAGAAACCTAAAAAGGTCAGCCAACAGCCACACATCCTAAACTTTAACCCCTTATTTCCCAGTTTGTTTTTGCATTACCCTAATGAAAAAGGTCTAAAAGTTTTGTTAAAGCCTGGGTTCACACTGGTGCATGCTAAACACTGCATGTGAATCGCACAGCATGCCTGTACACATCACATGCGATTTCTATGCAGTGCGATATAAGCCATAGAACGTATGGCTCAAATCGCATCCGCACCAAAATGTTGCAGGACCCTTTTGTTTTCAGAATCTTTATCACATTGCATAGGTGTTCACAAGCACCCATGGGATGCAATGCAATTATGGCAATCCCACTAAGTTTTGGAATCCGCTTTGGGTGTTAATCCAACATTGACACCCAATGCTGGAAAACGCAGCAAATCTTGTGCATTTCCCACATCAATGTGAACCGGAGCTAATTGTTTACAGAAAAAAAAAAAAAAAAGTTGGTCACAGGTGCAGTAAGTGCCGGTTAACTTTAGTGCGCTCTGCGAGATCGCATTTGATTGGCAGCGCCAATCAAATGTGATGACTGTGCGATGCGGTTTCAGTCAAACAGATGTGAATGCAATGTGAATGCATACTATCGCATTCGGACCAAACTCACACAGGACCCTTTTTTGGTACGCAACAGAATTGGATTGCATGTGTGCGACACTGATGTGATGCAATTCATGTCCGAACTGTCAATTCGCAGTGCAAATGCGAACAGAAATTAGGGTGGCATTAACATTGTATTGACACTCCCAGCAGTTCACATATGGCAGTGTGAACTGCATTGCGAGTCAGGTGCGATGCGGGAACTCGCAGTGGATTTGCAGGTTTCCCGCATCGTACAAGTGTTTATACCGGTAGCATACCTCCCAACTTTTGAATGAGGGACATTTCATGGAGATTGTGACCTGCGGCACGTTGCAGCAAAAAAGTGGGTGTGGCCAAACACGAGGGGCTTAAGGGCTGTGGTAAACAAAACCTGGGCTTCCTTGTACCTATAAAAATAGGTTGCTGTGCCACAAGCTTGAGTCTCAGGGATACATATAAAACTCAGCACAATCATTTACAAAAATACATCTGGTTTTGTATATACTGAAAATAGACAGAGCTTCAGGGTGGGTTCACACTGCCATGCAGAGTGGCTCAGAGCAGAGGTCCGGTATGTCCCTGTTCACCGTTTCAGCAGAGGCGGCTCTTTAGGCAGTCACCCAAGGCCTCCTAGCGCCTTAATTCGCCGAACATATGTAGCGGGTGCCGCATATCCCCATCCCGCTTGCTCTCTCCACCGGCAAATGACAGGAGCGCATATGAAACTGTTAAATGGACGACTAGTGCGCTTCTGCAAAATGCACTGAAAATGCAAAGGTGTGAACCTACGGTAAATGACCCCTAGGGTGCATTCACGCAAGCAACATTTCCAGCAAAACATCTTCCAAATGGGTGAACAACAATTTTGACAATTAATGAAGCCTGCACTGGAGCTCAGCAGAAGCCAGAGAGCCAATCAACTAGCATTTTCTGCAGGAGAGATGCACAGCAGCAGGCCTCTGTCTCCTTTCCTGAGAATTTTTATTTCTAAAACCAGTCTTAGTCAATATAGAGAGTTCTAGAAAAACTGTTGACTGTTCATTATGCATCTGGGTTTGGAAACAAAAACAGGTCATATAGGAAAGTGCAATAACCACAGCAGCCAATCAGCAACTGACCCATGCAGTTTTACCCAAGCCAAGAGTTATGATTGAAAGCTCATAACTCTGGTGAAACCTAGCTGGACTATCACCCTAAATTCCTTTGTGGGTCCACACGATGTGTGGCTAACCCAAGCCAAGAGTTATGATTGAAAGCTCATAACTCTGGTGAAACCTAGCAAACCAAGCTGGACTATCACCCTAAATTCCTTTGTGGGTCCGCACGATGTGTGGCTAACCCAAGCCAAGAGTTATGATTGAAATCTCATAACTCTGGTGAAACCTAGCAAACCAAGCTAGACCATCATCCAAATGCGTTTTCTTGGTACCCACCATCCACTAATGCTGCAGGACGAGAAGGGATTCCATCATGCTTGGAGTGTTCAGCCTTCAACTTGCTTGAAGTGGTCAAGGCTTCCAATAATGGAAAAGATAACATTTTCAATGGCAACATGTCTACAAGAGATAAAATTTGAGGTGGAGGTTAAAAATACAAAGTTTAAACATGTCATAAAAAAGGCTCACTGCCAACCCAAAATTATTGACCCGCTGTTATGCTCAACACCTGGCTTCATGTGTTCCAGGTCACCCCTAAGTGTGCAGATCATGAAAGTCTAGAAGTCTTTCTGCATACTTGTCCTGGTTAAGAGTATCGGTATGACAGCCAAGCAACTGAAACTTACAGGAACCAATAGACTTGTTGCCTGGCTAATTTGGCTTTAAAAAGGATAGTCTGAAAACAAGCATTCTGTGATTGTTGGAATTTTATATTTCTCAGGTCAGACACTCAAAGCGTTAAGGCCAAAGTACCAGACAGCCAGAACAAACCTTCTCAAAATCAGACTTCAGCAATGGTGGCCTCTGTACTTTTCTCATGTTTAAGGGCTCAAACCCCAGGCGTCAGGTCGCCAAGGCCACAAAAAACCCACACACTATGTCCTGGTGCTTGAGCTGCCACAAAATGCTCCACACCCCGCGCACCTACCCCAAGTATCCCAGGCTCCACTTGCTGATCTGCAGGCCTGAGACTAGCATAGGTGCACATCTGCTCTTTGCCCTTCCTCCCCTTCTTGCTGTCGACACAGAAATGACGTGCAACATCACTTCCGGGCCCCTGTTGTCAGTTCCCCTGGCCGTCAGGGCCAGGAAACAATGTAATGCAGTTCGATGTGCATTGCTTTACATTCAGTGGAGCACAGGGAAGACATGCAGGGTCTTTTAGACCCTTGGTGCCTCGTTAAAGAGAACCTGTCACAAAAAGAGTAAAACAATTATAGGTGATTGTGTCCCTATGTGATGGACATTTTTTTTGTAAAAAATAAATAAATTGGGTAACTTATTGTGCGTTTTCCCCTAAAACTAACTTTTAATTTGTTTTTTTAACTGAAATTGTATTTCCTAGTTTCCTGCGGTAATAACATGTGACAAATTGGAACTGACACAATTTTTCTCTGGGCTGCCTTTCAGAAAATATATAATGTTTGGTTGGGGTTATGTAATATTCAGGCCTTAAAAAAAAACATTTTAACCTGTGAAAAATGTACTAATATCATTTGAAGCAGTGTTTAAACCTTCACGTGGTGTTGGAGCGGAATCATCTACAGTGTAATTGGATTTGGAATCGATTTGGACTTTTTCACTCATTGTTTGGAGCATTTGTGCACATGTGTAAAGTGAAGCAATTTATGAATACACATCTATGATTATATAAAAAAAAGGTACACAGTTTTTTGCATAGGTCCCTCTTTGCATTTTTAGTGATTTAATAGATAGCGATTTTTTACGATTATTTTCATTAGTTTTACACTGATTTTAGGTACAGGACCTTTTTAATTTAACACATACAATTTATATATGGATCCTGGCACCAATCATTAAATGTATCATGGGAAATGTAGCTCCCAAAACACCTGAAGTGCTAAGGTTCACCATCACTGGCCTAATGCAATCACAGAAAAAATTTCAAGTAAAATCAGGCCAAGTAATAAAAATTATGTCTCTGGTTTGATCGAAGTTCACCTTGGCCTTGCTTGCATATGAACACTCCAAATATAGGTGAGCAGAATGTAGACAGCAGCTAAAAAGAGGAAAAGGTATAGGGTTAGAGACCAGACATTTCCAAGCATAGTCTTTAAATTATATTTCCAGCCATATTCCCATTACACCTACTTTTAGATTAGTTAAATGGTTCTATTAACATAGCATAGCTTAGGAAGGTAAACCAGTAATATTTAAAAGCACCCAACTTTCTTAAAAATGCCTACATGCTCTCCCTGCTTTGTGATGTTTAGGAGGGGTCTGAATATACACTGTACCAAACAGAGTTCCTGGACATCTCCATTAACTTATCAAGGATAGTGAAAGTGTAAAAGGTTAATTATACCCGATGCTGGATGGAAATTGAATAGTGCCAATATTGGCTCAGTGCTTCAATAGTCTGTATGCACCGTTTCCAGCCATAGGGTGTCCATAAATGAACTGCAGAAAGCTAGTATTGATCATTTAGAAAAAGATTCTGACTGGAGTAGAGCATATGGACCAGAAACTTGACACAACCCCCCCATACCCCACGCTTTTGTTATGCTTATAATAAGCATTTTCCAAAGACAGATCAAAGGAATAAACCCTTCACTTACATACAATTGGACCCCTTGCATAGATTTCCTGGAAATATTATGTATGGATGCTTACCAGCTACCCACACCAGCAGTGTCTTGCCATAGCCTAGCAGTGTTGCTCAGCCAGCCATCTGAATGAAATGGAGGTAACATTGAAAACACAAAAAGGATAAAGGCCTTTAAAACAAGTTATAACATCAACTCCACTGTAAGGCCCGGTTCACATGGATGTGACAGACATTGTAAAACCAGGAAATGCTTTCCTGGCTGAGATTGCATTCCTGGCTGGGCTCTTGAAGAACCAGCAGTGAATCAATATTTTTAAAATCCCTGCTCTAGGGTCTGAGGAAAAACAAAAAATTATGCTGCGCTAATGGGACCAAAGCCTGCAATCAACAGAAAATTTGCATTCTTCACTGCACCAGGGCGGGCATAAAACGACCAGCGAAGGGGAATCACTGGCATTGTATATAAAACACAACTAGAATGGGCTTCAGGGCTAAAGTGCCCTGAGAACAAAATAATGTGCAATCTGTCAAACTGCCTTAGTGTTAAATGGGAATGGCACGTGTTAGACCTTTTCCCCTAAGGGCATAAGTATTCTAACGCAATACCAAAAAGTCTGACCCAAGAATAGGAGTATTGATGTTGGCCTGGTCCACAGTATTTGTTGACTCTAGTATGGTGCCCTCATACTCTAACCAAGAAACACCAAGGAGCATTCCAAATCAACACTCTGTATCCCCAGGAAGAAAGGATGTGCAGTCAAAGATAACCCTCCCATTCCCATCATGAGCCATGATTGAGCCCCTAGTCCAACTTCCAAGCCGCACTGCAGCAGAGGACAAAAAGACTGAATCCGCCCTAGCCCCGACCTTCACGAAGGACTGGGCACTCACCCCCCAATCCAGCAAGGACTGAGTCAGACCCAGTCTCCAAGACCTCCGCTACAGAGAAGCCCATCAACCAGCCCAGTTTCCCAATCACAGCTCATAATAGCAAAGGTAAGACAGTCTCAGAAAAGCAGACCCTTTGCTTGCAGAGAGCGGGGGCTCTCTGTAGACTTTCCCAAGAGGCTTCAGAGTAAAATAAATGCTCTGTCACCCATCCCTGTATATGGCAGAAAAAAGCTCCTAGAAACCGGTAACCTGCAAGGTAAGCGCAAAATGTGGATTAAAGAGGCCAACAGAGTCTGAAGGAGCAGTGTCGCAGAGCCCCGCCCTGCTCCAACAAAGCTCAACCCACAACCTAGGAGCAAATTTCTACCCAGGGACTTCCAACAGAACAAGAACTTTGCTCTTAGACCCCAAAATCTAAGGGTTATGATAGAGTTATGATTGAAAGCTCACAACTCTGGCGAAACCTAGCAAACCAAGCTGGACTATCACCCTAAATTCATTTGTGGGTCCACACAATGTGTGACTAACCCAAGCCAAGAGCTATGATTGAAATCTCATAACTCTGGTGAAACCTAGCAAACCAAGCTGGACTATCACCCTAAATTATTTTGTGGGTCCACACGATGTGTGGCTAACCCAAGCCAAGAGTTATGATTGAAAGCTCATAACTCTGGTGAAACCTAGCTGGACTATCACCCTAAATTCATTTGTGGGTCCACACAATGTGTGACTAACCCAAGCCAAGAGTTCAATTAAAAGCTCATAACTCTGGTGAAACCTAGCAAACCAAGCTGGACTATCACCCTAAATTCTTTTGTGGGTCCACACGATGTGTGGCTAACCCAAGCCAAGAGTTATGATTGAAAGCCCATAACTCTGGTGAAACCTAGCAAACCAAGCTAGACCATCATCCTAATGCGTTTTCTTGGTACCCACCATCCACTAATGCTGCAGGACGAGAAGGGATTCCATCATGCTTGGAGTGTTCAGCCTTCAACTTGCTTGAAGTGGTCAAGGCTTCCAATAATGGAAAAGATAACATTTTCAATGGCAACGTGTCTACAAGAGATAAAATTTGAGGTGGAGGTTAAAAATACAAAGTTTAAACAGGTCATGAAAAAGGCTCACTGCCAACCCAAAATTATAGACCCGCTGTTATGCTCAACACCTGGCTTCATGTGTTCCAGGTCACCCCTAAGTGTGCAGATCATGAAAGTCTAGAAGTCTTTCTGCATACTTGTACTGGTTAAGAGTATCGGTATGACAGCCAAGCAACTGAAACTTACAGGAACCAATAGACTTGTTGCCTGGCTAATTTGGCTTTAAAAAGGTTAGTCTGAAAACAAGCATTCTGTGATTGTTGGAATTTTATATTTCTCAGGTCAGACACTCAAAGCGTTAAGGCCAAAGTACCAGACAGCCAGAACAAACCTTCTCAAAATCAGACTTCAGCAATGGTGGCCTCTGTACTTTTCTCATGTTTAAGGGCTCAAACCCCAGGCGTCAGGTTACTTACCGGTAACATCCTTTCCAGGAATCTTTCAGGACAGCCACCTCAGAGAGATCCCGGCTCCTCCCTTCTCAGGAAACACTGCCTTCAATTCATAGATTTAAGCCTCATCCTCCCACCGGCCCCTTAGTTCTCCGAGAGTACCTCCGACCAACTGGGGAGACACAAGGACACGTCCTACAAATACAATGATCTTACCTGACGGCCTCATACGATGAGTTCATAGGAATATCCAATAGTTGGGTGTGTACTGGAGCTGTCCTGAAAGATTCCTGGTAAAGGATGTTACCAGTAAGTAACTCCATTTTTCCCCATTCATCTTTCAGGACAGCCACCTCAGAGAGGATAAGCGAGTAACTTACCTTAGGGTGGGACTACTGCCTGCAGTACTTTACGACCAAAGGCCTGGTCTTTGGCTGACAGCAGGTCCAATCTGTAGTGTTTCACAAACGTGGCAAAGCTGGACCACGTTGCAGCCCTACAGATCTGCTCTGAAGAAGCACCAGCCCACACTGCTTGAGAAGTTGCCATTGCCCTGGTGGAGTGTGCCCTAATACCCTCCGGGGCCTCTAACCCCCCTATCACATAAGCTTTAATAATAGCTGCCCTTAGCCATCTGGATATCGTGCGTCTAGAGGCTTTGGAGCCCTTTCTAGACCCTTAAAATACAAACAATGAATCAGATTTTCTAACCTGCCTTGTAACATCTAAATACTGAAGGACGCACCTCCTGACGTCCAAATTATGAAATTTCTGCTCCTGTTCCCTCACAGGATTCGAACAAAAGGTAGGCAAGACAATTCCTTGGCCTCTATGAAAATTAGAAGACACTTTAGGCAAAAAGGCTGGATCTGTCTTGAAGCCCACACGATCTGTGAAAACTTGAAAAAAGGAGCCCTAATAGAGAGGGCTTCGAGTTCGCTCACTCGCCTTGCCATAGTGATTGCCACCAAAAATACGGCTTTGAGGGTGATCAGCTTAATCGTGCAAGATCCCAGCGGCTCAAAAGGTTCATCTGTAAGGGCCTGTAAAACTAAGGAAAGGTCCCACACAGGAAAAGAGGAGATTCTGACTGGCCTTTGTCTGCCTAAGGCTTTAAAAAAAACCTCACTATCCAAGGATCTATGGCTAGTTGTTTTTCCAAGAAAACGCTTAAAGCGGACACTTGTCCTTTCAGGGTGCTAAGGGCCAAGCCTTTGTCTGCCCCGGACTGCAGAAATTCCAACACAGCTACAGAGCTGCGTATGTCAAAAGAGCTTTCTAAGCACCAACTATTAAAATGTTTCCAAACTTTTAAATAGCCTGCGTCTCCTTTTTTCTACAGCTTAGGAGAGTTTTAACTAGGCGATCCGAGAACCCCTTGCCCCTCAGCAATTCCTCCTCAGAAGCCAGGCTGCAAGGTTCCACCTCTCTCTGCGGACAACAGACTGGACCTTGAGTAAGAAGGTTCTTCTGGGTCGGTAGACATCAAGGAGGTTCTACCGCCAGACTCTTCAGGATGGAGAACCACGGCCTTCTGGGCCAATGTGGCGCAATCAGAATGAGGGTTGTATTCTCTCCCCGGGATTTCCTCAGTACTGCTGGAATCAGGACAGGAGGGGGAAAGCATAGCACTTGGAGACCCTGGGTGCCTTGTTAAAGACAACTTGTCACAAAAAGAGTAAAACAATCATAGGTGATTGTGTCCCTGTGATGGACATCTTTTTTGTAAAAAAAAATAAAAATTGGGTAACTTATTGTGCATTTCCCCCTAAAACTAACTTTTAATTTGTTTTTTTAACTGAAATTGTATTTTCTAGTCCCCTGCTGTAATAACGTGTGACAAATTGTAACTGCCACAATTTTTCTCTGGTGTGTCTTTCAGAAAATATATAATGTTTGGTTGGGGTTATGTAATATTCAGGCCTTAAAAAAATCATTTTAACCTGTGCAAAAACAGAAACTGCGTTGGCTACGAAAGGGTTAAAAAGGATAAGCTCACCTTCAGGAACGCATTACATGTTAAGTTTAAAAGACTGGCACACAACTCTATCTGGCTCCTACAGAACTGCACACAGGGAGTGTGGTGTAAACAAGCTGTACTAAAGCCCAACAAAAATATACATTTAAGCTCACCAATTTTTAGAGGTGGCTGCACGTTTTCTTTAGGTTTTTATTCCTATACAAAATTAGTTTTACCAAGATTGACGTCATAGCTGGCCATTGTAGCAATACATGTTAATGCATATTAGTGGGGTTTCACAGTGCCATCAATTAGAAAAATTGCAGCAACCTTTCATACCCAAGCAATAAACGGTCTACTGCAGGGGTCTCCAAACTTTCTAAAAAAGGTCAAATTTACTGTCCTTGAGAATCTAGGGGGCAGGAATGTGCCCAACTAAGCCTAACCATGCCAAATCTTTAGGTATTAGGGGGAGAAATAGTTGGTGTCTCATTGGGAGAAATAGTGCCCCCTGTTTGTCAGTGGAAGAAATACAGCCTTGTTTGTCAGTAGCAGGAATTATGCCTCAAGGCCCAGATAAGGCAAGCAAAGGATCACATCTGGCCCCAGGCTGCAGTGAGACCACCGGTCTATTGTAACCCAACTAGTTTGAGGAACCGCTTTCAGAATAGACTTTCTAGTAGTGTTAATAACGAAAAGAGGGGGAAAAATAAATAAAAATAAGGGGGGGGGGGAGAATACCAGGATTTGGTACCTAAACTCTGTATCAAAACACATTTCACTTAAACTGTCCAATAGAGTAGTGCATTTTTAAGCCAAATTTGATACATACCTCCAATTTTTCATCTGTTTGCAGTGCTGCCATAGTTCAGCCTTGATGGGCACCTCACCAGCTACATAATAAAAAGGTAGGCATTAGAACCCCATAGAAACACAAATTTGAGTGACGTTTGCCAATTTAACTGTTGAAGCATTGCCATTTTGTGGGAATGGCATGTGCCAGACCCTTCTCCCCCTAAGAGGATAAGGTATCTAACCCAATACCAAAAAGTCTGACCCAAGAATAGAGTGCCAGTATTGGCCTGGCCAAAGTATCTGTTGACTCTAGCATGGTGCCCTCATACTCTAACCAAGAAAGACCAAGAACTATTCCAAGACCGACACTGTATTCCCAGGAAGAAAAGATGTGCAGTCAAAGAGAACCCTCCCATTCCCATGATGACCCATAGTTGACCTCCTAGACCAGCTTCCAGGCCGCACTGCAGCAGAGGGCAAAAAGACTGAATCTGTCCTAGCCCTGACCTTCACAAAGGACTGGGCACTCGCCCCCCGATCCAGCAAGGACTGGGATGGACCCAGTCTCCAAGTCCTCCGCTACAGAGAAGCCCATCGACCAGCTCAGTTAGCCAATTACAGTTCAAAGTAGAATGTTCAGACTGTCCAAGATCAGCAGACCCTTTACTTCCAGGGAGCGAGACCCAAGGCCCAAGCTCTCCGTAGACTTTCCAAGAGTGAAAGCCTAGGCACAGTCATCCATCCCCTTTGCAAAAAGACCCCAGAGGAGAGTGAAAGAGACCAACCGGGTTCCTGGTATGACAGGGCAGGGCAAGCGACACTGTCTAAACCGATCTTCGAGGAAGGCCCAGTCAGCCAGCCTAGGAGTGCAATCTCCTCTAGAGATTTCAAACTGAACTAGGACTTTTCACTCTTAGACCCCAGAACCTGGGGACCACCAAACGAGTGGTTAAACCCAAGCCCTTGAGTTATGATAACAGTTCACAACTCATTTAGCAATATAACACTGGGTCCACAAACGTGTGTGGCTGAACCCAAAGAGGGGTTATGATAAAAACTCACAACTCCCAATTGTTTGTATGGGAACCTACCATTTGACGCTGCAGGGCCACAGAAGAAATTCCACATTGCTTTGAGCTTTTTATTCCCAGTAGGAGCTAAAGAAAAACAAAAAACAAAAAAAGGATAGCATCATGCCCTCTGAAATCGAATACTTGTATCAAAATAGCTACCATAAAAACTTATGAGAAATGTGGGCTCTAGCATTGCTGACCTACTAAAAATGCTGGCTTCCTAGATCTTGCGGTCACTTGCCACCTGTCAAGTATGTAGATCTTAGATAAAAGCCCCAATATCTGCATACTTGTCTGGATTTAAAGAACACCAGCATGACAGCCCAGCAACTAGCATAGTCATACATCAAATCATTTCATATACAAATATTGCTTCATCATCAAGAATGAAAAGTTAATGCATTCAAAAGGCAAAATTAGCAGCAATGCTGCGCTTTAGATCATGCGTACACAGCCTTGCAACACAAAGGAATAACCACTGCCACACCTGCAAAATATTGCAGATAAGCCTATTATATTGGGCTCGTCAGTAAGGATGAGCTCAGGCGTGTTTGCAACCCACAAGTGCAGAGCTCGCCAGGAAGTTGGCACTGCAAAACGCTAATCGCAGGCAGCGGGACATTTTCCCGATCCACGGATGCAGAGATCAAGAAATGTCTCACTGCCTGTGATTAGCGCTGTGCAGTGCAGACTTCCTGGCGGGCTCTGCACATGCAGGTCGTGAACACGCCTGAGCTCATCCTTACTGGTCAGCTGCAATCACAGATCCTTCCCCTTACGTCAGTGCTGCCAGTCCTACTTCAGACAGCAGGAGGGTGGGAGTCTCGTCACATTTTCATGTTAAGTGGCTGATTAGTTGCTAGGATGAGGGGTAGTCCTAGAAACGATCCACTAACATGAAGTTGGCCAGCTTCTGCACCCCGTCAAGACCCACTATGCCCCTGCCCTGTTGTGTAACGTAGGACTATAAAAAGGAACTGGGGTGGGGGAACATGCTTCCCACCAATTAATAGGAAGGGGGGGGGAGCATGCTTCCCACCAATTCACAATAGGAAGGGGAAGCATGATTCCCCCCAAGCCCGCAAATTCACAATGCTTCCTGCCAATCGAATGGAGCTAAAAGGCAGATAAAGGATGATCTATGCAGTGCAATGGCTTACCTGTTTGAATACAAACATTTAGGTAGGCCACAAACAGATCAAAAAACAAAAAGCAATTATATATAAATAAGATTTGTAACATATTTGTCGCACTTAAAGAAAGTGGAGAGAAAAAAAAGGTTTAGACTGCAGCTTTAAAATGAACGTTGCAACCACAATGACAAACTACTTACCAAGCATGTGGCAGCAAGCCATGTTTTTTTCATCTGGGAGGTCAAAAGACAGACTTGTGCACAGGTGAGGGTATTTATGGGTAATCAGCCATTTTTCTTTCCTCACCCAACTTTATTTGTATCAGAACCAAACTGACATAGGTTTAAAAACAACAACTTTCTTTTGAAATCAGTGCCCAGATATGTCACTATTCCTGGACAGGTGCAAAGAATGGGAAGTAAAATGTATAAAAAAAAAAAAAAAAGTCATGTTGAACTAGAAACCTAAAAAGGTCAGCCAACAGCCACACATCCTAAACTTTAACCCCTTATTTCCCAGTTTGTTTTTGCATTACCCTAATGAAAAAGGTCTAAAAGTTTTGTTAAAGCCTGGGTTCACACTGGTGCATGCTAAACACTGCATGTGAATCGCACAGCATGCCTGTACACATCACATGCGATTTCTATGCAGTGCGATATAACCCATAGAACGTATGGCTCAAATCGCATCCGCACCAAAATGTTGCAGGACCCTTTTGTTTTCAGAATCTTTATCGCATTGCATAGGTGTTCACAAGCACCCATGGGATGCAATGCAATTATGGCAATCCCACTAAGTTTTGGAATCCGCTTTGGGTGTTAATCCAACATTGACACCCAATGCTGGAAAACGCAGCAAATCTTGTGCATTTCCCACATCAATGTGAACCGGAGCTAATTGTTTACAGAAAAAAAAAAAAAAGTTGGTCACAGGTGCAGTAAGTGCCGGTTAACTTTAGTGCGCTCTGCGAGATCGCATTTGATTGGCAGCGCCAATCAAATGTGATGACTGTGCGATGCGGTTTCAGTCAAACAGATGTGAATGCAATGTGAATGCATACTATCGCATTCGGACCAAACTCACACAGGACCCTTTTTTGGTACGCAACAGAATTGGATTGCATGTGTGCGACACTGATGTGATGCAATTCATGTCCGAACTGTCAATTCGCAGTGCAAATGCGAACAGAAATTAGGGTGGCATTAACATTGTATTGACACTCCCAGCAGTTCACATATGGCAGTGTGAACTGCATTGCGAGTCAGGTGCGATGCGGGAACTCGCAGTGGATTTGCAGGGTTCCCGCATCGTACAAGTGTTTATACCGGTAACATACCTCCCAACTTTTGAATGAGGGACATTTCATGGAGATTGTGACCTGCGGCACGTTGCAGCAAAAAAGTGGGTGTGGCCAAACATGAGGGGCTTAAGGGCTGTGGTAAACAAAACCTGGGCCTCCTTGTACCTATAAAAATAGGTTGCTGTGCCACAAGCTCGAGTCTCAGGGATACATATAAAACTCAGCACAATCATTTACAAAAATACATCTGGTTTTGTATATACTGAAAATAGACAGAGCTTCAGGGTGGGTTCACACTGCCATGCAGAGTGGCTCAGAGCAGAGGTCCGGTATGTCCCTGTTCACCGTTTCAGCAGAGGCGGCTCTTTAGGCAGTCACCCAAGGCCTCCTAGCGCCTTAATTCGCCGAACATATGTAGCGGGTGCCGCATATCCCCATCCCGCTTGCTCTCTCCGCCGGCAAATGACAGGAGCGCATATGAAACTGTTAAATGGACGACTAGTGCGCTTCTGCAAAATGCACTGAAAATGCAAAGGTGTGAACCTACGGTAAATGACCCCTAGGGTGCATTCACGCAAGCAACATTTCCAGCAAAACATCTTCCAAATGGGTGAACAACAATTTTGACAATTAATGAAGCCTGCACTGGAGCTCAGCAGAAGCCAGAGAGCCAATCAACTAGCATTTTCTGCAGGAGAGATGCACAGCAGCAGGCCTCTGTCTCCTTTCCTGAGAATTTTTATTTCTAAAACCAGTCTTAGTCAATATAGAGAGTTCTAGAAAAACTGAGCAAGCTGAAAAATGGTTTATAGTACAGTTGACTGTTCATTATGCATCTGGGTTTGGAAACAAAAACAGGTCATATAGGAAAGTGCAATAACCACAGCAGCCAATCAGCAACTGACCCATGCAGTTTTACAGCAGTCATGTGATTGTACGGTTTTATTAAATAAGCCCCAATTATCACTGACCTATTAATGCAACAATCCCCCCTAAAAAAAAAAAGAAAAAAAAAGTTGATCGCCAGTGGCAAAGGGCAGAGGGCAGAGGGCAGAGACATTTATAGATTGAATTTGATACATACCTCTCAGTTTACTCTCAAACAGCACAGTGTTGCCATACTTCAGCCTTGATGGTCATTTTTCCAGGTCCAATATAAAGATAAGCCTTAGGATCACATGAAAACATAAGCGGCCAAAATGAGGAAGATGGTGTTGGTTGTAACGAACAGATATTGACAACAGAAACCGTGTGGATAGCCAAAGTGATGCCATTTTGTGGGAGCGGCAAGAATCAAGACCCTTTTCCCCGTAAGGATAGAAGGATATTCTGACCCAAAACCTAAAAGGCTGACCCAAGAATAGAGAGTATTGATTTTGACCTGGCCAAAGAGTTTGTTGACTGTAATATGGTGCCCTCATACTTCAACCAAGATAAACTAAAAACCATTACAAAAGAAAGTCTCTGTATTCCCAGGAACAAAAGGATGAACAGTTCAGGAAATCCGCCATTCCCATTGTAAGCCATAATTAAGCTTCTAGAGTAGACCAACTGCCAGAAAGCATGGGAGCAGTGAGCAAGGAGACTGAATTAGATCTAGCCCCGGCCTTCTCAGGAGTGGGCACTTCTCCCCCAATCCAGCAAAACTGAGATTGCCCCAGTCCCTAAACCCACTACTGTACTACTGAACAGCCTAGCAACCAGTCCAGATGCCCAACTACAGCTCACAATAGAAATTTTAGACAGTCTTGCAACAGCTGAGCCTTTACTTCCAGAGAGCGAGAGCATTGCCCAAGCTCTCCGTAGACTTCCCCAAGAGGGATCAGAGAGTGAAATCCATAGCCCTGCCTGCATCGTTTTACAGAGAAAAAGCTCCTAGAAACAGGTAACCTTCAAGGTAAGCTGAACACTGATGTGAATAAAGGAGCCAACCACGTTTTCCAGCATGACAGGGCAAGCAACACTGTCGACACAGAATTACATAGAAGGCTAAGTTCACACTGCTGCAAATTCAAGATCGTGCGATTTTACCGCTATTCGCGGCCGCGATTTCAGGGAATACCAGTCTATAGAGCTGAACTCGCATCACACACGGGTCAAACTCGCACAGGACACTTTTTTCCCGCAGCTTAGATTTGCACCGCACTGATGTGAACGACACTAATGGAAAACAATGTTATTTTAATAACTTGCGAATTTGAGAAATCGCAACTGCTCAAATTCGCAGCAGTGTGAACCTAGCCGAAGGCTCGCTCACCCCACCCCCAGGAGCTCAATCCATGCTAGACACTTCCAACCGAACCATAACATCTCACTCCTAGACCCCAGAACCTGGTCACCACCAAATTGTGTGGTTAAACCCAAGCCCATGTGTCACGATAAAGGCTCATGCGATGAAAGAACTCTGGTGCACAAAAACCATATGGTTAAACCCAAAAAACTCGTTATGATAAAAGCTCAAACTCGTCCCATGAATTTAAATAAAAAAACTTCCCATTTCCTAAAGCTGCAGAGCCACCGAGGAAATTCCACATTGCTTTGAGCTTTTTTTTTCTCCCACTAGAAATTGAAAAGATAAAATGGGGTCAAATGCCACTGAAATCTAATAAACCAAAATAGATGCCATAACCCTACAAAGAAATATGGAATCTAGCATTACCAACCTACTGAAAGAGCTTGCTTCCCAAATCACTTACCCCCCAGAAAAGTATGCATATTGGGAAATGCCTAAATCTGCATACTTGTCAGGGGTTAATGAACAGCATGACAGCAAACTTGTCAGGCATGTTTTGCAGTGCTTTTTGCATACCAGTTTTCACAAACTGTTTTTTTCCTTTAAAACCACTGTATAGAGCTGGTTACTAAGGAGCCGTCACAGCAGGGTTATATGGACCTGGGAGGACCCACCTTTTTTTTTCCACAATTTTTTTGCAGGAAATTTTCTTCTACATTCAGCTGTCTGCAGGGAATCCCGCTGACAGCTGATGACTAATCTGTTAAGGACACTGACGGCGGCTTCCCAGCTGCAGTGTTTAAACAAAAAACTGCAAAACACAAAAAAACGCATCAAACACTTGCGTTTCTGGTGATATTCTATTGAAGAGTCCATTAGATGCAAAACGCAGGCAAAAAAGCCCTGACTTTCCAAAAACGCACTGGCTGCAAACACATAGATGTGAACGTGTACCATAGGAAACCATGTTGAATGGACTGTAGTGCGTTTCTGCAAACTGCACTAAAAATGCATAGGTGTGAACCTACGGTAAATGACCCCTAGGGTGCATTCACGCAAGCAACATTTCCGGCAAAACATCTTCCAAATGGGTGAATAACAATTTTGACAATAAAATGAAGCCTGCACTGGAGCTCAGCAGGAGCCAGTCAACTAGCATTTTCTGCAGGAAAGATCCACAGCAGCAGGTCATTGTCTCCTTTCCTGAGAATGTAGAATGTTTATTTCTAAAACCAGTCTTAGTCAATATAGAGAGTTCTAGAAAAACTGAGCAAGCTGAAAAATGGTTTATAGTACAGTTGACTGTTCATTATGCATCTGGGTTTGGAAACAAAAACAGGTCATATAGGAAAGTGCAATAACCACAGCAGCCAATCAACTAACCCATGCAGTTTTACAGCAGTCATGTGATTGATTGCTATAAGGACATTATACATTGTACTGTATTAAATAAGCCCCAATTATCACTGAGCCATTAATGCAACAATCGCCCAGCTAATACAAATTAAAATCGATCGCCAGTGGCAAAGGGGCCAGGTCATGCTTGCCATCGATCGCCAGTGGCAAAGGGGCCAGGTCATGCTTGCCATCGATCGCCAGTGGCAAAGGGGCCAGGTCATGCTTGCCATCGATCGCCAGTGGCAAAGGGGCCAGGTCATGCTTGCCATCGATCGCCGGCAAAGGGGCCAGGTCATGCTTGCCATCGATCGCCAGCAAAGGGCAGAGTCATGCTTGCCATCGATCGCCAGCAAAGGGCAGAGTCATGCTTGCCATCGATCGCCAGCAAAGGGCAGAGTCATGCTTGCCATCGATCGCCAGCAAAGGGCAGAGTCATGCTTGCCATCGATCGCCAGCAAAGGGCAGAGTCATGCTTGCCATCGATCGCCAGCAAAGGGCAGAGTCCTGCTTGCCATCGATCGCCAGCAAAGGGCAGAGTCATGCTGGCCATCGATCGCCAGCAAAGGGCAGAATCATGCTTGCCATCGATCGCCAGCAAAGGGCAGAATCATGCTTGCCATCGATCGCCAGCAAAGGGCAGAGTCATGCTTGCCATCGATCGCCAGCAAAGGCAGAGTCATGCTTGCCATCGATCGTCAGTGGCAAAAAGGAGGCATGCCTCCTAGTCACCAGCAAGAGGAATGCATGCTTCCCATTCATCAGTAGTGGATTGGTTTTAGCATGGATTCCCCTGGACCTAAAAAGTTAATCCATGTAGTGTAGACCTTGCCTGTTTGAACACAAACCATTAAGGCCGGCCCCAGCAGAACACAATTCATAGTAAATCTTAGAAGATTATACATTGGGATAACATGTATTTGTCACATTTAAACAAAGTGCAGGGAAAAAATTAAACTGTAGCTTCTAAACCAGCATTGCAAACATAATCAACCACCACTCACCAAACCAGCATGGCAGCAGCAAGCCATGTGCTCACATCTGTAGGCCAAAGAAAAGACTGACTCACAAGTGGGCGTATTTATATGTAAAGCAGCCATTTTTTTTTTTCATCCAACTTTATTTGTGACAGTACTGACAAATCTAAAGCTCTCAAAAACGTAAAATCTTTTTCTTTTGCAATCAGAGTTGGATGTGTTGCCGTTTCTGGACAGCTGCAGATAAGAGGAAATAAAGTAAAAATGAAGATAACAAACAAACTGCATGCTTAACGGTCAGCTGACACAGCCACACCTCTTCAACTGTAAGCCCTGATTGCCCAGATTCAGTGTTGCTTTTGCATTGCACAGCAAACTTGCCCAAGGTTGTTGGATGGTTTACAGAAGAAAAAAAAAAAAAAAAAGGTTTGTCGCTTATTCAGTCAAATTCAGCAACCAAATTAGACAAATAGGTTTATTCAATAATGCAGAGTGCATTAAGGGCCCTTCCATATCTGTGTGTTGTGAAATGCACATTGCCTTTTTAGTGCTTTTTGTGTTAAAATTCAACGCCACACCCAATTCATTCTTCATGCATTTTTCTCCATGGTCCCCTGGGGGAAAATGGCTAGGTTCCCACTGCTGCGAATTCAAAATCGCGCGATTTTACGGCTGCGATTTTGCCGCAATTCGCGGCCGCGATTTCAGGGAATACCAGTCTATAGAGCTGAATTCGCACTGCACACGGATCAGGCTAGGCTCAAACTGCTGCGAATTCAAAATCGCGCAATTTTACTATGATTTCGCGGCTGCGTTTTTTGCTGCGATTCGCGGCCGCAATTTCAGGGAATACCAGTCTATAGAGCTGAATTTGCATCGCACACGGATCAAACTCGCACAGGACCCTTTTTCCCCCCAGCTTAGATTCACACTGCACTGATGTGAATGGCACTAATGGAAAACAATGTTATTTTAATGACTTGCGAATTTGAGCAATCGCAACTGCTCAAATTCGCAATAAAATTCGCAGCAGTGTGAACCTAGCCTTAAAGAGCGCACTCAAAATGCGTGTTGCTTTTTTCATGCGTTAACAAACTAAAATGGAAGATGCATTTTTGGTGCGTTTTTCAAAAAACACACTAAAGACGCAGCACACAGGACTTTTCAAAATGACAAATCAAAGATTCACATCTGATACATAGTATTTAAAGGGGATATGCACCTCTGGCACACTGGGAAGCTGCCAAAGGCCTTAACCACTAGAGGCCCGCGCTATAGCCGAATGATGGCTACAGCGCGGACCTAGAATACCGAGAGGACGTCAATTGACATCCGCCCCTTTCCTCGTTCCCGGCGCATGCTCCCGAACTTCTGTGCCTGCCGCGTCACGCGGTTGCCGATGCACATGCCTGGCGGCCGCGATGTCCGCCGGGTACCCGTGATCGGCATTTACAGAGCCAGGGACGTGGATCTCTGTGTGTAAACACAGAGATCCACGTCCTGTCAGGGAGAGGAGACCGATGGTGTGTCTCTTGTACATAGGGACAACCATCGGTCAGTCCCCTCCCCCCACAGTAAGAATCACTCCCTTAGGCACACTTAACCCCTTCAGCGTCCCTAGTGGTTAACGCCTTCACTGCCAGTGTCATTTTTACAGTAATCAGTGCATTTTTTATAGCACTGATCGCTGTAAAAATGACAATGGTCCCAAAATGGTGTCAAAAGTGTCCGATGTGTCCACCATGTCGCAGTCACAATTAAAAAAAAACAAAAAAAAAAAACGCTGATCGCGCCATTACTAAAAAAAAAATTATTAATACAATGCTATAAACTAGTCTCTATTTTGTAGACGCTATAACTTTTGTGCAAAGCAATTAAAAAACGCTTTTTGCGATTTTTTTTTACCAAAAATATGTAGAAGAATACGTATCGGCCTAAACTGAGGAAAAAAATGTTTTTGTTTTTTAAAAAAAAATGGGGATATTTATAATAGCAAAAAGTAAAAATTATTGTGTTTTTTTCAAAATTGTCGCTTTTTTGTTTATAGCGCAAAAAATAAAAACCGCATAGGTGATCAAATACCACCAATAGAAAGCTCTATTTGTGGGAAAAAAAGGACGTCAATTTTGTTTGGGAGCCACTTTGCATGACCACGCAATTGTTAAAGCGTGACAGTGCTGAAAGCTGAAAATTGGCCTGGGCAGGAAGGGGGTTTAAGTGCCCAGTAAGCAAAGTGGTTAACTTATAGAATTAAGTCGTACCGAGTTCTCTATAGTAACCTGAAATGTGATTGGTTGGTATGGGTTACTAGGAGGAGAGACTGCGCCGACTCTGCCATTGTCAGCAACAACAAGAAGACAGTTTCCGTAAATAAAAATGTTTATTAACCACTTAACGACCGCTCACTGTATATATACGTCGGCAGAATGGCACAGACAGGCACAATCACGTACCTGTACGTGCCTGCCTTCATATAGTTGGGGGGTCCCATCGGACCCCCCTTCTATACAGTGAGTGGTGGTTATCATTCCGGGAGCGATCCGTGAAGAGGGGACGGCCATTCGTTTCCGGCCACCCCCTCGCGATCGCTCCCGGCGAATGAGAATCTTTCTCTGCCTGTGTAATGTAAACACAGGCAGAGGAAGTGATGTCATCTCTCCATGCGGCGGTCTTTTCGATCCGGCGCGAGGAGAGAAGACATCTCACAGTAAGTGCACCAACACTACACTAACACCAGTACACGTAGGCACACTTACACCCCCCAGTCACCCCCCAGATCACCCCCAGTCACAGTGCACCGTTTGCAGTGGTCATTTTTTTACTGATCACTGCAATCAGTGTCATTTGTGACAGTAAAAAGTTGCAGGGCAGTTAGGTTTAGGCCCCTTTAGGTCCAGGGTAGCCCCCTAACCCCACCTAATAAAGATTTAACCCCTTGATCGCCCCCCAGGTAACCATTTCACCCCCTAACGCCAGTGTCACTAAGCGATCGTTTTTCCGATCGCTGTATTAGTGTCGGTGGTGCCCTAGATAGCCAGTTATTTATTTGTAAGTTCGCCGCAGGTTTTTATAGCGTCAGGTACCCCCATATATTATTTTAACCCCCTGATTGTCCCTAGAGTTAACCCTTTCACCAGTGATCACCGTATAAGTGTCACTGGTGACACTGGTTAGTTATTTAGGTTACCCGTCAGGTTATATATGGGGGTACCTGACGCTATATAAAAACCTAATAAAGGTTTTAACCTCCTGATTGCCCCTAGTTAACCCTTTCACCAGTGATCACCATATAAGTGTTACGGGTGACGCTGGTTGGTTAGTTTGCTTTTTATAGCATCAGGCCACCCGCCGTATATAACCCAATAAAGGTTTAACCCTCTGATCGCCCGGCGGCTAATATCAATTAGGTTTTAGCGCCAAAGAGGGTCTGCGTCGCCCCAGGCAGCGTTAGGTTAGTGCCAGTAACGCTAACACCCACGCGCAAAGCATACACCTCCCTTAGTGGTGTAGTATCTGAACAGATCAATATCTGATCTGATCAGATCTATACTAGCGTCCCCAGCAGTTTAGGGTTCCCAAAAACGCAGTGTTAGCGGGATCAGCCCAGATACCTGCTAGCACCTGCGTTCAGCCCCTCCGCCCAGCCCAGCCCAGCCCACCCAAGTGCAGTATCGATCGATCACTGTCACTTACCAAACACAACACACAACTGCAGCGTTCGCAGAGACAGTCCTGATCCCTGCGATCGCTAACAGTTTTTTTTGAAGCGTTTGATACATTTGCTGACAGTCAGGTGCTTTTTTACCTGTGAATCTTACTAGTGTACCCCTAAATTTAGAGCCCAAAATGGCAAGACGAAGGTACACTAGTAAAGAGACCTACGATATTCTGAGCATGACAGATAGTGAAGAGGAGGTCACGCATCTGTCAGATTCAGGCTCAGAATATCTTCCCGTAGAAGACAGTGAAGTCAGCGGCTCCATGTCAGATAGCTCTGACGACGAAGATGAGGTCCCTGCTAAGGTCAGGCGTACCCGATCCCGATCTTCTGAGGTTGTTAAGGAGCAAGAACCGCAGGGCTCTCGTATCATGGAGCAGAGTAGTACTAGTGCCGCTATTCCTTCTGGTGAATTGGCAAGCACCAGCGGCCTAGTACAGCCTGGGCGTACATTCAGTACTGCAGTATCACGTGGTGACGTGGCGAGTCCCATAAGTGCAGTTCAAGCTGGCGAGGTGGCAAGCACAAGTAGTGTCCCGCTGCCACCAAGAAGAAGACAAAGGCAGGCCCGTCGTGCCCATAGTGCCCTTCTTGCAGAATTTGCCTATCCTGATTGGGACCCCACCACTTCTGCAGAACCCGTACTTCCCGCATTCACTGCCCAACCGGGATTCAGGTGGAAACAGCTGATTTTATGCTATTCGCTGTTTTTCACGGAAGATCTCTATAGATCTATTGTAGTAATTTATATGCTGGTCAATTCATCGCCGCTAATCCCCAGTTGCCTTCCATTGCCAAAGATTGGAAACCAATTACGGTTTCCAAATTTAAGACCTTTCTGGGCCTTTCCCTCAACATGGGCACACAAATTCCCGTCATTGCGTGTTTATTGGTCCACACACCCAATTAACCACATGCCCGTGTTCTCTGCCTCCAGGCCCAGGAAACGATACGAGCAGATCTTGCGGTTCATGCATTTCAACGACAATGAACTTTGTCGTCCACGTGGAGACCCTGAATACGACCGGCTCTACAAAATTCGGCCCCTCATAAACCACTTCAACGAACGTTTTGCAGCCTTGTTTATTCCCGATCAAGTTGTCTGCGTTGATGAGTCCCTGATTAAATTTTCTGCCCGCTTGTCTTTCAAGCAGTACCTTCCCAGCAAGCGTGCCAGATACAGGGTCAAGCTCTATAAGTTCTGTGACAGGGCAACAGGCTATGTATGGAGCTTTACGGTTTATGAGGGAAAGGATAGTCAGGTTGAGCCGGTCAACTGCCCGGATTACATAGGGACCGCTGGCAAGATAGTGTGGAACTTGGTGTCACACTTATTCGGAAAGGGGTACCACTTGTATGTGGACAATTATTATACAAGCGTGCCACTGTTTAGTCACTTGTTTGATCATCAGATTGGAGCATGTGGCACCATGTGACCTAATCGCCGGGGCTTTCCCCAGGGGCTTGTAAATTCCCGTCTTAGGCTGGGGGAGAGAGCCTGCTTGAAGTGTAATAACTTGCTCGCTATGAAGTGGAGGGATAATAAGAATGTTTTCCTTCTTACCTCCCTTCATGCAGACACGACAGTCCAAATTCGTACGGCGACTGGTGTTGTGGAGAAATTCCTCTGTGTCCACGAATATAACCAAAATACGGGAGGGGTGGACCTCAACGACCAGTTGTTGGCGCCGTATCTAGTTGACCGTAAGGCGAGACGCTGGTACAAAAAAACCAGGATTTTTATAACAGCTTACCTGTAAAATCCTTTTCTTGGAGTACACCACGGGACACAGAGCCAGTCATTACATAA
The DNA here is from genome assembly GCA_029206835.1 of Rana muscosa. Classification (NCBI taxonomy): domain Eukaryota; kingdom Metazoa; phylum Chordata; class Amphibia; order Anura; family Ranidae; genus Rana; species Rana muscosa. Next base: position 159,447,206 of record CM055125.1, on the reverse strand, counting down.
TGGGTTAAGGGTCACCAGCGGTGATTGGACACTGGCACAACCAATTGAATGCAGTTCCCCTCCATATAACCCCTCCCATCAGGGGAGTTCCTCAGTTTTTGTAGCAAAGTAGTAAGGTTCCCATAAGAAGGGGGGACCTCTGTGTCCCGTGGTGTACTCCAAGAAAAGGATTTTACAGGTAAGCTGTTATAAAAATCCTGTTTTCTTTATCGTACACCACGGGACACAGAGCCAGTCATTACATAATGGGACGTCCCAGAGCAATGCTCAATATGAAGGGTGGGAGACCCAGATCAAGCAGGCCGTTTGCGGACAAGAAGCCCTATACTGCTGCCTGCAGCACACTTCGCACGAAGGCGGAATCCTCATGTCCCTTCACATCTATTTGATAGAATTTGGAAATTGTGTGGACTGAAGACCAAGTTGCAGCTTTACAGATCTGAGCCATCGAAGCCTGGTGGTGCACTGCCCATGAAGCACTTATCGCCCTGGTAGAGTGCGCCTTAACAGAAAAAGGAGGAGTCCTGTTCTTTAAACCATAAGCTTGAACAATTACTTGTCGAATCCACCTGGAAATGGTGGATTTTGCTGCCGCTTGGCCCTTCTTGGGACCATCTGGCAAAATAAACAAAACATCTGTTTTACGTATCTGAACGGTTGCCTGCAGATACACCTTTACCGCTCTCACTAGATCTAGAGAGTGCAATAACTTTTCCCCCGCCGTCCGCGGGTCTGGAAAAAAAGAAGGCAGAACAATGTCTTGATTCAAATGAAAAGCCGACACCACCTTAGGTAAAAAAGGCAGGATGGGGTCGTAGTACAATTTTTTCTTTGTGACAAATTAAATAAGGCTCTTTACAAGAAAGTGCTGCTAGTTCTGATACTCTTCTAGTAGAAGCAATAGCAATCAAAAAGGCCAATTTCCTACTTAAAATAATTAAAGGAATATGGCGAATAGGTTCAAAAGGTTGCTTTTGCAACACTGACAATACCAAATTCAAATCCCATGGGCACAAGGGAGACCTGACTGGCGGATTTATCCTCAGTACCCCCTGAATGAACACCCAAACTAGGGAATGAGATGCCAATGGTCTCTGAAATAAGACTGATAGAGCCAATATTTGACCCTTGATGGTACTAAGGGCTTATTTCATATCCACTCCTAACTGGCAAAAGGCAAGAATCCTGCTTATTTCATATTTGAGGATTCCATCTTCTGGATTCACACCAGGAAACGTATGCTTTCCAGACTCTATAGTAGAGAAGTCTGGAGGCTGGCTTTCTAGCATTAATGAGCGTAGAAAGAACTGGACCAGAGACCACTCGTTTCTTCAAAATGTGTGTCTCAGCAGCCAGACCGTCAAATTTAGCTTTTTTAAGGAAGGATGGAATACTGGACCCTGCGACAGCAGGTCGCGTCGCAGCGGAAGCTTCCCGGGTCTTCCTACCATCATCTTTATGATTTTGGCGTACCAAGGCCTCCTGGGCCAATTTGGGGCCACTAGGATTACTGGTATTCCCTCCTTTTGGATCCTGCAAAGTAGTCCTTGTAAGAGAGGGATCGGGGGGAATGCATAGATCAGTGAGAACTGATTCCAGGGAATTATTAGAGCATCTGTTCCGTAGGCTAGAGGATCTCTTGTCCTGGACACAAAGTTGTCCAACTTCTTGTTGAACTTGGAAGCTAGCAAGTCTACATCCGGGGTCCCCAATCTCTGGCATATGGCCTGAAAGATATCTGGGTGGAGAGACCACTCTCCTGGTGATAGCTGCTGGCGACTTAGATAGTCCGCTTGCCAGTCTTCTATCCCTGGGATGAAGATTGCAGATAGACAAGGAACATGATCTTCTGCCCATGCTAAAATTCGCTTCACCTCCTTCTGAGCACCCCGACTGCGGGTGCCTCCTTGGTGATTGATGTAAGCTACTGCAGTAGCATTGTCGGATTGAATCCGAACCGGGTGGCCCTGTAACCTGTGTGTCCAGGTTTTGAGGGCTAGATATACTGTCCGGATCTCCAGTACGTTGATGGGCAGGCTCTTTTGTGTCTTGGCCCAGGTTCCCTGGGCTGAAGCTTCTTTAAACACTGCTCCCCAGCCCAATAGGCTGGCATCCGTAGACACCACCTTCCAGGTGACTGGGAGGAAGGATCTTCCCTTCCGTAGGTTCTTGGTCTCTAGCCACCAGTTGAAACTTTGGCGCACTTGTGGAGACAGGCGCATGGGAACATCCAGAGCTTGAATCTTTTTGTTCCAGGTAGTTAAGATACTGCTTTGCAGTAGTCTCGAATGAAACTGGGTGTAAGGGACAGCCTCGAACAAGGCCACCATCTTCCCTAGTAGCCTCATGCAAAGGCGAATTGATGGCCCTTTTTTGCCTTGATCTTGTGGATCAGGTCTATCAGAGACTGTATCTTTGGCTCTGGTAGGAATACTCTCCTTTGGGCTGTGTCTATGATCAGGCCCAAATACTCTACCCTTCTTTGGGCTTGCAGAGCGGATTTTTGTAGGTTTACAATCCATCCTAAATGCTCCAGATACTTTACTGTAGTGAGCACAGCGCAATTTAATCCTGCCACCGACTGATCTATTACAAGTAGATCGTCTAGATAGGCTGTTACCGCTATGCCCTGTGTCCTCAGATTTGCCAACAGAGGAGCTAGGACCTTTGTAAATACTCTGGGCACAGTAGCCACACCAAAGGGCAGGGCCACAAATTGGAAGTGGCGATGTTCTACCGCAAACCGTAAGAATCTTTGGTGAGCGGGATGTATCGGTATATGTAAATATGCGTCCTTGATGTCTATGGGCGCCATGCATTCTCCGCCTTGTAGGGAGGCGACCACGGATCCAACCGTTTCCATTTGAAAATGGCGTATGTTCAGAAACCGATTTAGAGATCTTAGATCCAAGATGGGTCTGACGTGTCCATTTGGTTTTGGAATCACAAAGAGGTTTGAATAAAAACCTGAACCTTGCTCCCTTAGGGGTACTTCTGTAACCACCCCTTGGAAAGTCTTGAACTTCGGAACTGAGATGATGGGATCTCTCGAAATTCCAGTTTGTACCCTGAGGATATTGTAGATACTACCCACTTGTCTTGGATTTCTGTCTGCCATGCCGCTGAAAACTGACGAAGCCTTCCCCCCACTCAGCCGAGCGGGGGCGCCCCTTCACAGAGAGGCTTTGGGGTCTTGCTTGTTGGCTCTTGAACCCCACGGCTTCTTGTTCTTCTGAGCCTGATTTCCTTTGGCTTTTGTGGCTGGCTGAAAATGCCACCGCCACTGGCTGGAGGCAGGTTTCCCTGGAGCCGGGGAAAGAGAACGTTTAAAACAAGGCCTCTTGTTTTTCTTTCTCTCAGGTAAAAGAGTGGTTTTACCGCTTGATATCTTTTGGATATATTTTTCCAGATCCTCCCCAAATAGGCGTTCGCCATGGAAGGGGAAAACTGGCCAAGAGTCTTTTGCATGGAGCTGCTGACCAATGCTTTAACCAAAGAACTCTGCGCATATGCACCAGCTGGAGTGTAAGGCGTGATGCTTGTAGAATAGAATCTCTCATGGCATCCACTGTAAAACATAAGGCTTTAGGCAAATTCTCCCATAATTTGGCCTGTTCCTGAGGCAGATCCTTCATCCCCTGTTTTACCTGCTGTCTGATGACCTGACACATCCCCACTGCTGCTACAGCAGGCTGGGTAACTGAGCCGGCTAAAAGAAAGGAAGATTTAAGTAAAGATTCCAACTTTTTCTCAGAAGGATCTTTAAACACTTGTACATTGTCCACCGGACACGTCAGGTTCTTATTTACACAAGATATAGCTGCGTCTACAGAAGGCAGGCTCCATTTCTTTGAAAACTTCTCCTCCATTGGATAAAGAATGTCAAACTTTTTTGGAGGTGAGAAACGCTTATCTGGGTGTTGCCAGTCTGCGTAAATCAGATCCTCTAGTAATGGATGAACCGGGAAAGAGCATGCACCCTACAGGGATCTTAATGAACCCAGGGAGGAGACAGGTGATTCAGTTACCTCCGAAGAGGGTAACTTAAATGCAGAACGCACTGTTCCAGCATAACATTGCACCTGCGACTTCAGAATCTGGGATGCAGAGAAAGGCTCATCTGATATCCCTGATCCGTCCGACTCCTCATCCTCTGCCGGTGTAGCATCCTCTTCATCCTCCTCATTCTCAGATTTTTCTGAAAGGAGGTCAACCACCGAAGGAGATCTGCTTCGCTTTCTGTCCTTTTTAGAAGACTTAGCGATTAATGTGGCGATTCTCTCTTCTAGGTTATTTAGGGCTGCTGACAAAGTGTCCTCAGACATACGCAGGCCCAGGCTTCACTGGGGAAGCTGCCATACCTGATAGTGGTAATGGCTCATCCTGTACAGCTGCGTCAGATAATACAGGAGAGAAAAGTACCGAGTCAGCACAGCTAGAGCCTCCTGTCTCAGGCGGCGGTGCTTTTTTATCTCTTTTGTCAGAATTTCTTCCCCTGGAAGGCTTAATGCTAAGAAAAAAACCAAGGTACCAAAAATGCATACACTACTGTGCTAAGTTTAGCAATCTACATAAAGTATGCAACTTTAAACACACAGTTTTATGCACAAAAGTGGGTGTCTGTCTCGGTAGTACCCAGCCTGTCCACATGGAGCCTTACGTCCCTGTAATGCTGCTGTATCCCAAAAGGAGTGAGCTTGCTGGTCACTGCAGACCTTTATGCCTTTGTAAACAGGCGCCGTTTTCACGTGCCTGCGTGCGCTCACGTGCCCGGGCACGTGCATGCTCGCGACCTCCCGTCCCTCCTGCCGTCAATAAAGCACGCCCCCGTGAGCGCGCGCGGCTCCTAGAGCTCAATGGCGGCGACTACGGTGCAAGGGAAGCTCCCTTATCCAGCACCCTGCCATCCTTACCTGCTTCTGCAGGTGTCTGGTCGGCCATTCGAGAGGAGGAGGGAGGTGCCCAAGCAAGACTCTGCAGCAGAGGAAACTCACAGTGTGCTTGTCCCAGGAAACAGACACTGAACAGAGCGAGGTGAGTTAACACTCAGCTCTTTACTCCCCCCAGTGGCGGCATAAGAGAAGACATCCACTTATCCTTAGGAAAGGTCCTTAAACTTAGTTTAGGACTCTAACCTCTTACCTTTATCCTCGCCGCAGGCTTTTTTCTGCTGAAAATCAGACAGATATCAATCTTCACCCATCACGGCGGGCTGTGTGTGCCAACCTTCAGGGATATGGGTTCCTATTTAAAGGATGCCTCTCCCCTGGGCCTTGTAAAAGACTCTTACCAGGACTTTTAGCGAAGTAGCAAAAGTGCTGGATCTTAGAGCCCAGTCCTCCGAAGAGAGACATTACAGGCGACGCCTCACTCGTGAGGCCCGGATCCCATCCAGTTTTGGCTTACTTTAGGCATCTTGGATGGGTCCAAAAGCATAGCTCTTTTACCCCCAGAGGGTCTCCTTGGCAGAGCTTTCCTTTAGCACATCCTATCGCATCCAACACCTTTAGACACTGGCGAAAAAACTGAGGAACTCCCCTGATGGGAGGGGTTATATGGAGGGGAACTGCATTCAATTGGTTGTGCCAGTGTCCAATAACCGCTGGTGACCCTTAACCAATTATGTAATGACTGGCTCTGTGTCCCGTGGTGTACGATAAAGAAAGTGTCTCGATCCTTATTTCAATTGGCTTTGCTTAACGCTCATGTGCTATACAGAGCTTCAGGCGGGACGTTATCTCTCCTAAAATTCCAGAATGAGATAGTCACAGAACTCCTGTATCCAGGCAGTTCTGCACCTCACCATCCCCAACCAAATGCAATACAAAATGGGGGATAGGTGCTGAGGACGGTCTATAGAGTAAAGGTTCCCGCATCCCATTGGCTAAATGTACGGGAAAAGGGGGGTTCCTCTTGGGGGACTTTAAAAGGAAGCTTTACTCTTGTAGTAAATACATAGAACAGATAGAAAATTAAGGGTTGTTTATTTTCAACAAGGTAGTGGTGGTGGGTAAGGATAATCTTACAGGGATAATTGGTATAAACATGGGAAGGATGCTAAGACATACAATACATGAAATAATACAATCAGGGACACCATATAGTTACAGAAAAAACATATAATGGTGAGAACCGACGCGTTTCGAAAAATATTTTTTTTTCTTCTTCAGGGAGATGATTGTGTCAACAAGGATATTTTAGTATGTCATATGTATAGACTTGGGGATCATAAGGTTGCATCCATAGGGGAGGGATTGAACATAAAATCAAAAGGCACCAGGGAAGAAAACCTCTTATTCCAAACGAGCCATGTCCCACCGGCGTCCGGTGCCCGGGGTTCACCCGAGGGGACGCAGACACAATCCCCCGGCGGAGAAAAGGGCTCCCCAACAAGGGGCACGTAGCGCTAAAGGAAAAGTCGGAGACCAGTGTGTAGGGTATAACTGTGGGCTGGTCCAATAATGGAAAGGCTTGCTGGCATGCACTTAAATCCTGATGCTGTGAGGGTTGAGGAGGGCTAAGTTGGTTGGTCCCCTTCCGTTTCAGTAGTAATGGATGAACCGTTCGGGTGGGGGGATGGGGATTTTAAAGGGTAGGTATAAACCCCCTGCCGACGGTAATCATCAGTGATATTGGAGGAGACGGGAACAAAAAAGGGGGGGTTGTGTTCCCAAGTTGATCACCCTCTGGTTCTTGGCCTTTGAGCAGGATCAGGGAGGCAGCATAGAGCACAGCAGCGTGTGTTGTGGTGGATTCAGCTGGTGGTAGAGGACAGGCTAGTGTCCAAATGCAATAAGCCTAGCTGCATGAGAGGCATTATCCGTATGTCCTCAAGAGTACCCCTACCCAACGAGCCCTCCAAAAAAGATGTCGTGTCTGTAGCAAGCGTGGATTTAGGCGTGACACCCGTTATTTTTGTCCACGCTGTCCTGACAATCCTGGTCTTTGCATTGGTAAATGTTTTGAACGCTTTTCTCTCTATTGTTCTGCTCTTTTTACTATATTCTATTCTGCAATGTTTTATCATGCTTGCTTTTCAGGTATGTAATTTTTTGTTTTCAGGTGCGCCATTCAGCTGCAGCGCGGAATTATTTATCTTGACAGCAACAGCGTTTGCTCCCACGAAAGCCGTGACTCCAACGCTGTAGGAGGTGATTTCACCACCACAGTTAAAAAGAAAAGAGCATATATGCCGAAGCATTGGGGCAGCAGGGGCGGAGGTGCGATTTTGCTCCTAATGCCGCGTACATACGGTCGAAATACCGACGGAGGCTTGCCCGTGGAAAAGTCCGACCGTGTGTACGCGGCATAACCTTTTATGCCGCGTACATACGGTCGAAATTCCGACGGAGGCTTGCCCGTGGAAAAGTCCGACCGTGTGTACGCGGCATAACCTTTTATGCCGCGTACATACGGTCGAAATTCCGACGGAGGCTTGCCCGTGGAAAAGTCTGACCGTGTGTACGCGGCATAACTTTTTTGCGGGAGGATGCCCCTATGCTTCGGCATATATAAATAGTGCATGTATGCCCATCATTAGAAGTGGGTGGATGAAGGGAGGTATTCTAATGGTGGGCATACCCACCGATCAATCTCTTTTTTTCGTTCAGCCAACAGGCTGCATGAAAAAAAAAGATTACAATACATGTCCAACAAGGACCAGCAACGTACTGGTATGTTGCTGGACTTTGAATGTTTATACCAGAATGATGCCTGCGGGTTTAGGTATCATCTTGGTATCATTCTTTTCAGCCAGCGGCCGGCTTTCATGTAAAAGCAATCCTAGCAGATAATTAGCCTCTAGACTGCTTTTACAAGCAGTGGGAGGGAATGTCCCCCCCCCGGATATATACAGCGCCATCGGGAAATTGGGAAAGCATTTTATCACACCGATCTTGGTGTGGTCAGGTGCTTTGAGGGCAGAGGAAAGTTCTAGGGTCTAACCCCCCAATTTTTTTCAAAAAAAAAAAGTAGTACCCGTCACTACCTATTGCTATCATAGGGGATATTTACATTCCCTGAGATAACAATAAAAATGGTAAAAAAAAAAAAAAAAAAAAAAAAAATATGGAAGGAACATTTTAAAAAATAAATAAAATAATAATTTAAAAAAAGCCCCCCAGTGCTCTTGCGCAAAGGCGAACGCAAGCGTCGGTCTAGCGTCATATGTAAACAGCAATTGCACCATCCATGTGAGGTATCACCGCAAAGGTCAGATCGAGGGCAGGAATTCTAGCAGTAGACCTCCTCTGTAAATCTAATGCGGTAACCTGTAAAGGCTTTTAAAAATGTATGTAGTTTGTCGCCGCTGCACGTTTGTGCGCAATTTTAAAGCATGTCGTGTTTGGTATCCATGTACTCGGCCTAAGATCATCTTTTTTATTTCATCAAACATTTGGGCAATATAGTGTGTTTTAATGCATTAAAAATAAAAAAAGTGTGTTTTTTCCCCAAAAAATGCGTTTGATAAATCGCTGCGCAAATACTGTGTGGAAAAAAAAATGCAACACCCACTATTTTAATCTGTAGGGCCTTTGCTTTAAAAAAAATGTATAATGTTTGGGGGTTCAACGTAATTTTCTTGCAAAAAAAAAAGTTTTCATGTAAACAAAAAGTGTCAGAAAGGGCTTTGTCTTTAAAGTGGTTGTAAACCCACTTTTTCAACTTGCACCTACAGGTAAGCGTAGATTAAGGCTTACCTGTAGGTGCAAGAAATATATTTACTAAAAATGACAGGCGCCGCCGTAGACAACGGCGCATTAATGGGGTTAATCCCATTCACAAAATCGACTACTTCCCAGCAATCGCTGGGCGTAGCCGAATGTGACGGCTCCCGCGCGCATGCGCGGAGTCACGTCTTCGCCGCTCCGGCCAATCACAGCGCCGGAGCGGCGCTGTGATTGGCTGGTGCGGCGATACCCGGAAGTAACATTCCGGCTATCGCCACAGTGATGGCTGCGTCTGGAGAGAGGGACGCGGACTGCTTCGGGGGCCCCGATCTAAGGTAAGTGGTACATAATGAGCTAGTATGCTAGTCATACTAGCTCATTATGCCTTTCTCTTGCAGGTTGGCTCAAAAAAAAAAAAACGATTAGTGGGTTTACAACCACTTTAACTGGTTAGAAGAGTGGATGATGTGTGACATAAGCTTCCTAATGTTGTGCATAAAATGCCAGGACAGTTCAAACCCCCCCCCCCCCCAAATGACCCCATTTTGGAAAGTAGACACCTCAAGCTATTTGCTGAGAGGCATGTTGAGCCCATTGAATATTTTTATTTTTTTTGTCCCAAGTGATTGAATAATGACAAAAAGAAAAAAAAAATGTACAAAAAGTTGTCACTAAATGATATATTGCTCAAACATGCCATGGGCATATGTGGAATTACATCCCAAAATACATTCTGTTGCTTCTCCTGAGTACGGGGATACCACATGTGTGAGACTTTTTGGGAGCCTAGCCGCGTACAGGACCCCGAAAACCAAGCACCGCCTTCAGGATTTCTAAGGGTGTAAATTTTTGATTTCACTCCTCACTGCCTATCACAGTTTGGGAGGCCATGGAATGCCCATATGGCACAGAACCCCCCCAAATGACCCCATTTTGGAAAGTAGACACCCCAAGCTATTTGCTGAGAGGTATTGTGAGTATTTTGCAGATCTCATTTGTTTTTGAAAATGAAGAAAGAAATTTTTTTTTTCTTTTTTCAATTTTCAAAAAAAGAACATTTTCTTTCTTCATTTTCAAAAACAAATGAGAGCTGTAAAATACTCACCATGCCTCTCAGAAAATAGCTTGGGGTGTCTTCTTTCCAAAATGGGGTCATTTGGGGGGGGTTTTGTGCTATTTTGGCATTTTATGGCCTTCAAAACTGATAGGTAGTGAGGAGTGAAATCAAAAATTTACGCCCTTAGAAATCCTGAAGGCGGTGCTTGGATTTTGGGGCCCCGTATGCGGCTAGGCTCTCAAAAAGTCCCACACATGTGGTATCCCCGTACTCAGGAGAAGCAGCAAAATGTATTGTGGGGTGTAATTCCACATATAACCATGGCATGTGTGAGCAATATATCATTTAGTGACAACTTTTTGTACTTTTTTTTTTTCTTTTTGTCATTATTCAATCACTTGGGACAAAGAAAAAAAAATATTCAATGGGCTCAACATGCCTCTCAGCAAATAGCTTTGGGTGTCTACTTTCCTAAATGGGGTCATTTGGGGGGGTTTTGTGCCATCTTGGCATTTTATGGCCTTCAAAACAGTGATAGGTAGTGAGGAGTGAAATCAAAAATTTGCGCCCTTCGAAATCCTGAAGGCAGTGCTTGGTTTTCGGGGGCCCGTACGCGGCTAGGCACCTAAAAAGTCCCACACGTGGTATCCCCGTACTCAGGAGAAGCAGCAAAATGTATTTTGGGGTGCAATTCCACATATAACCATGGCATGTGTGAGCAATATATCATTTAGTGACAACTTTTTGTAATTTTTATTTTTATTTTATTTTTTAGTCATTATTCAATCACTTGGGACAAAGAAAAAAAAATATTCAATGGGCTCAACATGCCTCTCAGCAATTTCCTTGGGGTGTCTACTTTCCAAAATGGGGTCATTTGGGGGGGTTTTGTACTGCCCTGCCATTTTAGCACCTCAAGAAATGAGATAGGCAGTCAAATTAAAAGCTGTGTAAATTCCAGAAAATGTACCCTAGTTTGTAGACGCTATAACTTTTGCGCAAACCAATAAATATACGCGTATTGACTTTTTTTTACTAAAGACATGTGGCTGAATACATTTTGGCCTAAATGTATGACTAAAATTGAGTTTATTCTATTTTTCTTATAACAAAAAGTAGAAAATATCATTTTTTTTCAAAATTTTCAGTCTTTTTCCGTTTATAGTCGGAAAAAAAATAAAATAAAACGCAGAGGCAATCAAATACCATTAAAAGAAAGCTCTATTTGTGGAAAGAAAAGGATGCAAATTTCGTTTGGGTACAACATTGCATGTCCGCACAATTTCCAGTTAAACCAGCGCAGTGCCAAATTGTGAAATCACCTCTGGTCATAATGGTCCGGGGCTTAAGTGGTTAACCACTTGCTTACTGGGCACATATACCCCTTTCCTGCCCAGGCAAAATTTCAGCTTTCGGCACTGTCACGCTTTGAATGACAATTGCGCGGACGTGCGACGTGGTGCCCAAACAAAATTGACGTCCTTTTTTTCCCACAAATAGAGCTTTCTTTTGGTGGTATTTGATCACCTCTGCGGTTTTTATTTTTTGCGCCATCAACAAAAAAATAGTGACAATTTAAAAAAAAAAAATAATAAAAAAAAAACAAAAACAAAAAAAAAACACAATATTTTTTAAATTTTGCTATAACCACTTCTCTACTGTGCACGAAAACCCCCTTCCTGCCCAAGCCATTTTTCAGCTTTCAGCGCTGTCACACTTTGAATGACAATTGCGCGGTCGTGCGACGTGGCTCCCAAACAAAATTTGCGTCCTTTTTTTCCCACAAATAGAGCTTTCTTTTGGTGGTATTTGATCACCTCTGCGGTTTTTATTTTTTGCGCTATAAACAAAAGAAGAGCGTCCAGTTTGGAAAAAAACCACTATTTTTTACTTTTTGCTATAATAAATACCCATTTTTTTTTTTTAAATAAAATTTTCCTCAGTTTAGGCCAGGGATAGGCAATTAGCGGACCTCCAGCTGTTGCCAAACTACAAGTCCCATGAGGCATAGCGAGACTGACAGCAGCAAGCATGACACCCAGAGGCAGAGGCATGATGGGACTTGTAGTTTGGCAACAGCTGGAGGTCCGCTAATTGCATATCCCTGGTTTAGACCGATACGTATTCTTCTACATATTTTTGGTAAAAAAAAAAAAATAAAAAAAAAAAAAAAAAAAAAATCGCAATAAGCGCGTATTGATTGGTTTGCGCAAAACTTATAGCGTCTACAAAATAGGGGATAGATTTATAGCATTTTTTTTTTATTAGTAATGGCGGCGATCTGCGATTTTTTATTGTGACTGCGATATTGCGGCGGACACATCGGACACTTTTGACACATTTTTGGGACCATTCACATTTATACAGCGATCCCTGCTATAAAAATGCATTGATTACTGTATAAATGTGATTGGCAGGGAAGGAGTTACCCACTAGGGGGCGGGAAGGGGTTAAATATGTTCCCTCAAAGTGTTCTTACTGTGGGGGGAGGGGACTGACTGGGGGAGGTGACCGATGGTTGTCCCTATGTACAAGGGACACACCATCGGTCCCCTCTCCCTCACAGGACGTGGATCTCTGTGTTTACACACAGAGATCCACTTTCCTGCTCGTTTCCCGGGCAATCGCGGGTGCCCGGCGGCAATTGCGGCCGCCGGGTACGCGCACCGGGGCCTTGTGAACGCGGCGGGCGCGCGCCGCCGAGCTCGTTTTAAAGGGAGGACATCATATGACGTCCTCCCAGAACGAGAGTATCCTCCGCCCGCCGTCTATTGACAGTGGGCGGGGGACAAGTGGTTAATAAAATATCCCAATTTTTAATTTTTTTTCCCTCAGTTTAGGCCGATACGTATTCTTCTACATATATTTGGTAAAAAAAAAAAATCACAATAAGCGTATATGGATTGGTTTGCGCAGAAGTTATAGCGGCTACAAAATAGGGGATAGAATTATGACATTTTTTTTATTATTCTTTTTTTACTAGTAATGTCGGCGATCAGCGATTTTTGTCAGGACTGCGATATTATGGCGGACACATCGGACACATTTTTGGGACCATTTACATTTATACAGTGAACAGTGCTATAAATATGCAACGATTACTGTATAAATGTGACTGGCAGGGAAGGGGTTAACACTAGGGGGCGAGGATTCCTACTGTGGGGGGAGGGGACTGACTGGGGGAGGTGACCGATCTGTGTCCCTATGTACAAGGGACACAGCATTGGTCTCCTCTCCCTGACAGGACATAGATCTCTGTGTTTACACACAGAGATCCACGTCCTTGGCTGTGTAGCGGCCAATCGCGGGTACCTGGCGGACATCACATCCGCCAGGCACGCGCATCGGCATCTCAGTGACGCGCCGGGCACGCACGCCGCCGGCGACGCTAGCGCTCCCCCCAGTGGCAGGAGGAGCCGAGTCCGTAAAAAAAACGGCCTCCCGGACCTGTAGAGCCACCTTGTGGCCGTCATTTGTCAATGGCCCGGGTCTCAAGAAGTTAATTAGAATAGAATAAAAGCAATGGTCCTACTCACAAAACGAGCATAGGTATACGCTTTTCTGACAAACAAACTGGCTCTCCTGGCCCCTGCAGATGGGACTTGACGACGAGAGGATCAGACGGTCCCTCAAACGTCTGATCATCAAGTCCCATCTGCAGGGGCCAGGAGAGCCAGTTTGTTTGTCAGAAAAGCGTATACCTATGCTTGTTTTGTGAGTAGGGCCATTGCTTTTATTCTATTCTAATTAATAAACATTTTTATATGCGGTAATGCACTAGGTCGGTGCGCCCTCCTTTCTTTCTTTAGTACAGAGAACAGCCAGGCCAGAGCAAACATGGAGCAGCCACTGGACACTGTGGAAGGGGAAGGAGCCAGGAAGACTGGGCGGGACAGCCAGAACAGCTCCAGCGGGTCTTTATATGAGGGGGCGGTTGGACTGGTTCCTCTACATGAAGAGCAGAAAGGAGCTGGGAGTGACCACCATGGAGGTAAGGAGGGGTTCAAGGTATGTGTAGCTATCTGCTGATTGTTAAGGATGCCAGCATGTGCCAGCCCCTTAACCAGCATCTTATGTGACCCCAAAAACACACCTAAAAAACACACCCTCTGTGTGTTTTTGGTGCATTTTTGGTGCGTTTCCATTGACTTTGGTTGTATTCACATAGCAACAGACAACTTTGGTTGTATTCACATAGCAACAGACAGCTGCTGAAGAGCTCTATCTCTCTGCCAGCTGTCCATTCCCAACTGCGGTAGAGGGTTGTGTGGTGCGTGATTCAGTGCATCACACACAGCTCCTTTTTTTTTTATTTGTACAAACAAAAGTACACTTCATTCATGTCACTGTAGAGCAGTGTGACAAAGCCATGCAATTCTGTACAGCATGTTGCAGCAGAAATGTGAAAAGTATTTTTTTTTTTTTAAAGGGGAACAATTCTGATACACTTTTGTCGCGCTGGAAAGGTGCTTTCTAGCAGAGTTAAAGCACACAATTGTGAAAGGGCCGTAACGTTCTTTCTACAACAATAATCTGCAGTGGGAAAGAGGATATATATATATGTAGCGGGGGTCTAGGTTTAGGGGGTACATATGGGTGGTAGTATGATCCAGGATGTGTAAATCGTGGAGGACTTTGGTGGTGTACTATTCTCCTTGACCTGTGGGTGGCGATGTTCCCGCAGGTTGAGGTAGAATCCCTGCCGCAGTGCTGTCCCTTTTTGTCCCGTTCCGGCGATGGTACAGTGGGGCGGAGAACCTGCTGTGACGTCGCGGGAGGTTATAAAGGGGAGAGACGCCCTCGCCACGAGGTCTTCTGCATCCTGCGCCCAGGCACCCTAGGCCTGGGTGCTGGCGGTCCGGAGTTCCAGCCCAGGTGCCCATGGCCTGGTCGGAGCAGTGTTGGCGTCCATCTCAGGCACCTTAAGCCTGGGGTGAGGTACTACACCGGAGGCCTGGGGCCCAGTGACTTCGACTGGGCTCCGCAAGGGCGGATGAGTCCGAGGGACCCTGAGGTGGATAGGGCCCGTGTCTGAGGTGAGGAGGCCGGAGAGGTTACCCTTCTGAAGAGCCCGGAGCAGCATCAACCCGGTGACGGAGGGGCCTCTGGTAACTCCCGTGGAGGGACATCTCCCCCCTGACAGGGGCCACAATGCAGCGAAGGTACTCCAGTTCATGTTCTCTAGAGTCGCTGGTAGAGACTCCAAAGATTCAAGTTCTCTCTCTAGCCGATGGCTGTAGCAACCGCTGGTGAAACCACAGTGGTTTAGATTGATTGTTAGGACTGTGCCTCGACCTGCTCACCCCACCGTATTGAACTGTTTTATGGGTCCCAACCAGTCGGCTAGCAAAGGACTGTTTATTTGTGTTCTATAATAAACAAGAGTTGGACCCTTATCGGTGTGTGGTACTCTGGTTAATGGGAGCGAGGGGAGTGTCAGCACAACAGGACTTGGTTCTTAAAGAAGCACACAGGCCCGAGGAGGATAACAGGTACTGGCCTTCACCTCACCCGCTGCCACGGGGAGGACATGAGCTGTAGCGCATCTCACTCTCTCTCGTACAACATACCCCTATATATATATATATATATATATATATATATATATATATATATATATATATATACACATACATACACATATATATATATATATATATATTCAGCGCAATATTCAAACTCAATAATGGAAAATAGTGCAAAATAACTATTCAGATGTAGCAGGGCTTTTAAATCTAGGGGAATGTTTGAGTGGTAGTTGTACTCAAACACCTTGATTGTTAGGGCTTTGCTAACCATTTTATACCGCAGGTGGAATACTAGTGTATAGTTCCCTGTAGGTGGCGCTGCCATCACAGTGAAGGAAGGGGCCCGGTAACTCTCTGGAGGGATGTCATCTCCCTGAAAGAGGCTTAACATTCGCCAGGTCTGTGGCAGAGACCCACGTTCGCCAGGTCTGTGGCAGAGACCCACGTTCGCCAGGTCTGTGGCAGAGACCCACGTTCGCCAGGTCTGTGGCAGAGACCCACGTTCGCCAGGTCTGTGGCAGAGACCCACGTTCGCCAGGTCTGTGGCAGAGACCCACGTTCGCCAGGTCTGTGGCAGAGACCCACGTTCGCCAGGTCTGTGGCAGAGACCCACGTTCGCCAGGTCTGTGGCAGAGACCCACGTTCGCCAGGTCTGTGGCAGAGACCCACGTTCGCCAGGTCTGTGGCAGAGACCCACGTTCGCCAGGTCTGTGGCAGAGACCCACGTTCGCAACTGGTGTGGACCTTGGAGTTATTGGGAAATAGAGACTTGTCTTCATTATATGTGAAGGTGAGAACCATTCTCTGGAGAACCTCGCTGTGGAGACCCTGTTCTAACACCGCTCAACCTCTTCACACAAAATCCGAAATTCGAAAATTTAAAAATCTAAAATTCGAAAATGTAGAATTTCCGAATTTCCAAAAATGTGAATGTAGCGGGGTCTCCTTTAATGGCCCCAGGACTACGTTACCCAGAACCCCATTCGGCCGCAGGGCGGAAGTTTCCACCGCAGAGACTCATGGGAGGGGCTACTTAAGGAAGAGGGGAGGCGGAGCTCGGCCTCTTTGGACACCGTGCTGCAAGCAACCAGTCTTCCTGTGCGGATCTGCTGCGGTGCAAGGCCCGAAGCCTGAGGCCTTGCGTGACTTCAGAAGAGCCTTCCACCCCACTGCAGAGCCTGGGTGGATCCTGACTTGTCAAGCGAGGACATCCGTCGGATCGGGGACCCGATCGTTGCAGACGCTGTGTGCGGATACACAGCGGGTGGAAGTCCCGGACTGGGATTGCGTCCGGAGGGGTGAGCGGGCACCTGCCCAGACCAATAGACTGTGCCGTGTTCAGGCCTAGGGACTGTATAGGCCCACAGTTCTTTTATCTGCTGTTTCACGGGAGGGACCGGTAGCGGGACAGAGTTGGAGTGTCCCTCCCAGTATAGTTAATTCAAGTTATTGCCTGTTGGATTACAAAAGTACAAGTTCATCAAGTGCACCACCGAAAGCTGGCATGCAAAGAAATCCTTTAGGGAAGTGACTGAGATTTACTCCATGTCAGGCCTGACTTAGGTGGGGAGTAGTGGTGCAACGGATCGGTGACGATCCGTGATCCGAACGGGTCACCCCGTTCGGATCGGCACACACCGCGATCCGCGGCCTCAGGAAAGGCCGCGGCTTCGGCCTAGCTCCGGAGCCGCGGCCATCTTGGTACACCCGGGGGCGGCGGCCGCCTTGTGACGTCATCACCCCTTGCTGCTCGTGGATTTGAACTGGCCGGCGGGAGGGACTGGTAAGTGGGGGAGATGCCCATTACTGGGGGAGATTGTGGATATTACATACGGGGGGAGATTGTGGATATTACTGGGGGAAGATTGTGGATATTACTGGGGGAAGATTGTGGATATTACTGGGGGAAGATTGTGGATATTACTGGGGGAAGATTGTGGATATTACTGGGGGAAGATTGTGGATATTACTGGGGGAAGATTGTGGATATTACTGGGGGAAGATTGTGGATATTACTGGGGGAAGATTGTGGATATTACTGGGGGAAGATTGTGGATATTACTGGGGGAAGATTGTGGATATTACTGGGGGAAGATTGTGGATATTACTGGGGGAGATTGTGGATATTACTGGGGGAGATTGTGGATATTACTGGGGGAGATTGTGGATATTACTGGGGGAAGATTGTGGATATTACAGTGGGGGGGGGGGGATGACGTGGATATTAGTAATTTTTTTTTTTTTTTTGCCGATCCGAAAATGATCCGATCCGTGGCTCTGATCCGAGGATCGATCCAATCCATGAGTTTTTTGATCCGTTGCACCCCTAGTGGGGAGATAAGATATTGCATGTGTGATGTTATACCTATGCTACTAAACAGAAAGAGTAAAACCGTTATATTCAAACTTTTGCTTCAGTGTGTTGCCTTACTGTATAGAGATTGTTTTATGCATTACAATTGAATGTGGTACAAGTATAACCCTAGACTAACTGTGCCAGGGTGGGTCGAGTAAGATTGCCGGGGGTTGGCGGTACTGCACACAGGGCCCGAAATCAAACCAGCGGCCCTCTTAACTGGGGGTAGCGCTACATGAAATTCGTTTTTTGCTTTTTTCAGAAATTCGAAAAATTGTTTTTTTTTTCGTTTTTCATTTATTCGTTTTTTTGGAAATTCGGAAAATTCGAAAATTCGGAAACGAAAAAGACAAATTTTTAGAATTTCCGAAAAAAGCAAAAAAAGCAAAACGAAAAAACAAATTTTTCGGCAGTGCACATGTTTACAAGCCAATCCTCTCCCCTTTTCCTCAGCAGCCAGCCTACAGACCCATTTCTCCTTGCTCTGTTGCATCAGCCATTCACTGTCCTTCAAATTAGACTCAGCCAAGATAACTGCTCCCTGCACTGGGGACATCTATAGAGTTCTCTTGAAGATGTCTGCTTCACTCTCGCATTAATGAATATTCAGTTTAACCCCGTCCATGCTGCAGACGGATAATACAGCAGCAACAAAGGAAGATGTTCCGCAGAAGATGTTCCGCAGAAGATATCAGCTACAGTCAAGGTTACAAGGCATTTATACTAGATTAATCAAGTAACAGTATTACTGATTGGGAGCCTCAGGACTTCTGAGCAGGACAGCTGCTGAACACACGTGTGTGCGCAGCAGCTCCTGCCATCCAGGGCTGCACTTTTCCTGTTCCTCTTCCCCTTGTCCTCCCCCCTCAGCAGCGGTTGCCTAGCGGTCCACAGCTCCCCATAGACCCAGCGACGCCCCAGCTCACCTTGGGCACCACCGAGGCCGCCATCTGCCGCTTCCGGGCATCCCTTTCCACAGCACAGCTGAACGGACGTGTGTGCAGGAGTTCTAGCTCTATCCAGGGCTCTATCCACGGCATCCCCTCCTCCGCAGCCGCCTGCAGGAAAGTCCGCGGCTGCAGCCTAGCTCCGCCAGGCAAATCCTCCTCCAGCATCCGGATCACTCAGCGATCCACCAGCATCACCCTCACTGCCCCCGCTCTCGGAGCTCCCCCCTGCCGGTAGCGGGCCGCCGAAGCAGCACCAGCAGCTGCCTGGCCCGTCAGGATAGACCGCAGCTTTGGCCTAGCCCCGGCGGCCATCTTGGTCCACCCAGCTCAGCTCTCAACACCCTCTCCTGGCCCCCCTGCAATATACCCACCCGGTATAACTACCGGATTGCACCCACTTAAGGGTCGACTGCCTGTGCACTGGGTCACTTTGAAGCGGCAGCCGGAAGGACGAAACCGAGATCTGGCCTGGTAAGCAGCGGCCATCTTGGTATACCCAGGAACTTCTCCAACACTGACACAAAAAAAAAAAAAAATGTTTTCCCTACTTCTGACATCCCCCCCCCCCCCCCCAGCATAACCGGGCTCCCCCAACCTGCAACACCAGGCACCACTATCTTTCAAAAACTCTTCAAAACTTTTTTTTCTACTCATTATGGATATCTTCCCCCCCCCCCCCGACGCACCCAGGCTACCCGACCTACAGCACCGACCACCGCTACTCCGCTATCTCCCCAGATCCACACACACGGTCAAGCGTAACAGACGTATGTGACAGGAGCGCTAGCCTCACTGCTTCACAGAGCAATCCACACACATGGTCAAGTGTAACAGACGTGTGTGGCAGGAGCTCTGGTCTCACCGCTTCACAGAGCAATCCACACACATGGTCTAGGGTAACGGACGTGTGTGGCAGGAGCTCTGGCCATCAGGCCATCTAGGACTCATCCTTGGACTCCTGCATTTTCTCTCCCCCAGCAAACGTGAACCTGACGACCGGTGGCTTCCCTTGGACCCCACTCCCCCCCAGTTAGGTCCCCCAGCTCACCATCGCACCGCCGGCTGCCGCCATCTGGGCACCGCCGGCAGCCGCCGGCTGCCGCCATCTGGGCACCTGCCTCTAGACCGCTAGACCTGCAGGACAGACCGCGGCTGTGGCATAGCTCCGGCCAACCCATCATCCTCTCCCCAATTCTCTTTCCAGCGGGCCCACGTGCCCCGACCTGGTAAGTACATTGGGGCACCTCCAACCAGTAGGAAGTTGATCCAGGGTTCATCCGATCGCCTCTCTGGGGGCCAGGAAGGAATTTTTCCCCTGCTGTAGTAATTGGCCATTCTCAGTTGGGATTTTTCGCCTTCCTCTGGACCAACGGGGGGTGGTTTAGGTCATTGGGGCCCTATTCACCATCGCCATTAATTCTTGTTTTTTCCCATCATGTGCAATTTTAAATACTCAGCGGACACCCTCCACAGGCTAAGGAATACCGCCTCAACACTACCAACCTCCACCCAAAAAATACTACGAAAACAACAACTGCTAAGGATCAATCGATCATCAAAAACACGAAGGGACCACTTCCACTACAACACATATCATGCGCCCTGATCAACACCAGATCTGTAGTCAAGCACAGACAGGAAATCCACGACTTCATCACCCAAAACAACATAGATTGCCTCTTCGGAAAGCTGGCTAACACCTGACTAACAAACACCACCCTAACAGAATTGGTGCCTAAGAACTACTCCATCCTAACCGAGCATAGAATAGGACAAAGAGGAGGAGGCCTAGCAGTGATCTTCAAATCTCACCTCTCTCTCACCAAACCAACTCTACAGAACGCCTTGCCTTTCATGGAGACACTCATGCTGCATCTTCAAACAACACCTCAAGACACCATTCACATACTGCTATGCTACAGACCACCAGGATCAAAGACAAATCTCCTCACACCCTTCACCGAATTCATTTCGACATACACCTTGAAAACCCCAAACTTTCTATTACTCGGGGACTTCAACCTCTGGGCTAACTCCACTCAGGACCCCATCGCCACCTCCTGCATCAACCAACTGGAAGAACTAGGTCTGCAGCAACTGATGAATGCCCCCACGCATGGATCGGGTCACATCTTGACCTCATCTTCAAACAAAATATGGACGTCAAACACACTGGACAACATGCCGTTACCATGGACGGACCACCACACTATCAAATTTAAAATCACCACCAACACCATCTCCCAAAAACCGAAACACTCAATAATCACACACTGGACAAGATCTCAGAAGAAACTACACTCTGAACTCTTCAAAACTACACTATCAAAAAAAATTAAATAGGAACGCTAAATCAAAACCACTCAACGGAACAAACACTCAACTCCTTAAACAAAGCATTACTACAAACAGCAGACATAGTGGCTCCGAGACGCAGACCACTCATCCGCAGAAAAAATTCGGGCTGATTTAATGACACTCTGACTCTACTGAAGCAAGAACGCAGAAGAGCTGAAGGAGCCTGGAGAAGAAACCCAACAAAGTAAAACCACACTAACTACAAAGCACTCACTAATAAATACCACAAAGCGATCTTCAAAGCAAAAAAATAACATTTCTCAAACACCATCTCAAAAGCCCTAAACCGACCTCGCAAACTTTTCAAACTAGTCGTTCAAACTATGAACGAACTGTTTAGAGCCCCCAGCAAACGAAACTCAAGAATTCTGCAATGAACTATCGGATTTTTTTATCAAAAAAATCAAAAACATTTGAGAAATTATTCAACAGAAAAAAACAACCAACCTCACTCAGCCTAAACAAGAAGAGGAAATCAATATACAATCGATTACATTTTCGCTGGTCCCGATCGCCATCGACATCACCAAAAACATCAGAAGTCTCCGAGACAGCACATCACCAAATGACATAATTTCTACAAAACTCTTGAAAGAATGTACCGACATCTTGGCACCCACCATAACACATCTCGTAAATCAATCATTCAAAGAAGGCATTGTTCCGATCTCCCTCAAGCAAGGCATAGTCAAACCCCTCCTAAAGAAGCCCAACCTCGACCCAAAAGACCCAAACTACCGCAGACCGGTAACAAGTCTCAACACCATCTCAAAGATCATGGAGAAAGCAGTAGTACAACAGCTACAACTCCATTTGGACACCCACAAACTCTTGGATCCACTACAATCAGGCTTCCGTCCAAGCCATGGCACAGAAACAGTCCTTCTCAAAATATGGGATGACACCCTTGAAGCAGCAGATGATGGATAATCATGTCTTCTGGTGCTGCTGGATCTCAGTGCAGCGTTCGACACAGTAGACCACAAAACTCTACTCATCCGCCTTAAAAAAGTAGCAGGAGTCGCAGACCCTGACCTACCCTGGCTCGCATCTTTCCTAGAAAATCGCTCCCAGACAGTGAAACTAGGAGCCTTCACCTCTGGAACTCGTGCAATTTCTTGCGGAGTCCCTCAAGGATCACCCCTTTCACTCGTGCTCTTTAACATCTACCTCCGCCCACTCCTCAAAATCATTTTTTTTGCACTTTCCATTTTCCTTTCTCCACTTCTATGTTTCAACTGGATTTTGTCTTTTTCTTCTCCCCCCCCCCCCCCTTCTTTGTATCTATTTTTAGTTTTCTCTTTTCTTCTCTATTTCTTCTTTTTTCCCCGTCTAGGCATTACTGCCAGCACCACTACCATCTTCCAGCACCCCTACGGGGGATAGCTCACGTGTTGGGTGGTTGCCACACGGTTGGTGTGCCCTCTGGTGTGGGGGCTGTATGGGGCCGGCAATCTTTTATCTAAAGTTTTTTATTTTCTAATATGTTCTGTGTTTTATAATTTATGTATTAAAAAGATGTAAAAATTGCTTTCTGCTGTTTATATGTATGCTCAACAGACTATTATGCTCCTGAAGAAGCGTTAAATCGCGAAACCGGTTGAGCAATCCAAGATTTCATCGGATACACTGGATCTATGGCTAAACACCACCCGCTTCTTATGATTACTGCTTTATTAGCCTGTGGCTACTGGTTTTGTATTTTTATTTAGGATGAAGTGCATTTACATTTTACAAATCTAACTCTGAAGCATTGTTAAATATTAGCCTGAGCCGTGTATCCAAATACGAATAGACTGTCAATCACATTTTTTGAATGTTTACTTGTATTTTTATGATTGTTTCTAAAATAAATACTCCTAGTTTTTTACAATATTTACTCATGTGCTGCCTAAAGTCCATTCCTTAGTTTATCTATATTCACTCCTCAAAATCATCAGCAAACAGGACTTGTGCTACCACTCATACGCTGACGACACTCAACTCTACGTTCGTATCACCGGAAAAAAAGACCAATATCGCGGACTGGAAAAGTGCCTCACATTGATCGATGATTGGATGACTGAGAGTTCCCTCAAACTCAATGGACCCAAAACAGAACTTCTTCTCCTCCACGCAAACCGAAAGACAAAAACAAAGACTTCTTGTACACCACCCACCATTCTTGGACAGACCAATACCCCGAGCACCAAAGTCAAAAGTCTCGGAGTCATCTTTGACTCGGAGATGTCGATAGATGCACAAATAGGATCAGTAGTCAGCAGATCGCACCATCTCCTCCACCTGCTGCATAGATTCATCCCGGAAGACGACATAGCAGTAGTAGTTGGAACAATCATCAACTCCCGACTCGACTACGCAAACTCCCTCTACATAGGACTTCCTAAATATCAGATTTTGCACCTACAAGTCATCCAGAACACGGCAGCCAGACTGGTAACAGGGAAAAAACCTTGTGAATCCATCACCCCTTCACTGAGGACCCTGCATTGGCTAACCATAAAGGATCGGGTCACATTCAAGACCCTCTGCCTCACCCACAAGTGCACACAAGGAAACGCTCAATATTTATGCGAGAAGATAAAACACTACGCCCCCAAACACATTCTCCGATCAACCAATCAAAACCTCCTCCACATCCCCAAGTCCCGCTACAAATGGAAGGGAGAACAAAGATTTGCAGTCCAAGGACCACGGCTATGGGACGCTCTACCCACGAACATCCGTATGGAAGAAAACCATTGGGCCTTCAGGAAAAAACGTAAGACCCACCTCTTCTGAAGGATTAGGACATCACTGGATGCAAAGTGCCTTGAGGCGATTTAGTTCGCATTTGCAGCGCTATATAAGTTATTCACTCACTGACTCAACAGTATTAGAAAAAATGTAATATAAGTTAGCATTTTGCATCTTTGTGTACATGTGAACAAATTCTTATCAAACCCTTTTGTAGGATACAAAATAAATAAAGTATCTGTCATGGATATGCATTAATGTCTGTCTGCCATCTTACCTTCCTCCTCATGTGTTCATCTAGAGACCAGACCTCCTTCACCTGGCTTCCTTTATAATCTCCTCCCAGCCTGACTCCACCCCAGGCCCTATCACTGAACACTATATTAACCTGTGCACTGCAAGCCTGCTTTGCTGATCAACGTGTTTGTTAGGCATTGTGTGTTTGGGTTCCTGCCTGCCGTGTGCTACGTCTGTCTCTCTGTTACGTTATTGGCTTGTCCCTGACTATCCCTGTCTGCTCGTGACCCTTGACCTTCGGCTCGTTCTTCGTTATCCTTGTCTGCTTGTGGCCCCTGACCTTCAGCTTGTTATTCGGTTCTCTCTTCGTGTGCTGCTGCTTCCCCTCTTTTCCCCTTATCCTACGGGGCGTGAGCTAGGAAACTCCAGGGGCCGCGACCTGGTCCCAGCCTGCAGCTAACATCCTCACCACTAGAGGCCCTGGAGAAGACCAGCTGGGTCTTAGACTCCGCGCCCTGGGGAATCTTGGCTCTAGCTTCCGTTTGGATCCCGGTTGTGCTCCTCTGGTCCCGCTTTCCACAACCACCCAGTTCCCTATCCGCAGAAGCCAGCCATAGGGTTCACTACCTCGCGGTGCACTCCTGTCCCCCTACGGTGTGCATCTGTCACCTGGCCACAGGTGACCCTGACAGTTTGATCAGCCATGAACCCGGCTGACATCCCGCTTCCCGCGGATGATCCATTGCAGGGCATAGTTCGCAGACTTGAGACCCAGGAATCAAATCAGACTAAGGTGATGCGATTCCTCCAGGATCTGGCTTCTCGATTCGAGCAGCTTCAGGTCTCCTTGGGAACCCTGAATCCGCAACCCCAAGTACAACCAGCGGCTGTACCTATCGCACCAGTCGCAGCCTCACACTCACTAAGATTGCCAGCTCCGTTCCGTTTCTCTGGGGACTCCAAGGCCTGCAGGGGGTTTCTCAGCCAATGCACTATTCATTTTGAGCTTCAGCCTCAAAGCTTCCTGTCTGACCGGGCTAAGGTAGCCTATATCATTTCCCTCCTCTCCGGTGAAGCTTTGGCCTGGGCTGCCCCCCTGTGGGAGAGGAACGATCCGGTGGTTTCCAGTCTGTCCGATTTCTTGAAGCTCTTTCGTAACATCTTCGAAGAGCCGGCTCGGGCTTCTTCAGCGGCTAGTGCTGTCTTACGTCTTCGTCAAGAATCTAGTTCAGTGGGGCAATATGCTCTTCAGTTTCGTATCCACACAGCTGAATTGAGCTGGAATAATGAGGCCCTGGTCGCTACCTTTTTACATGGCCTCTCTGACCGAGTGAAAGATGAATTAGCGGGAAGAGCCATTCCCGTCGGTCTGGACGATGTAATTTCATTATGCAACCAGATCGACATTCGTTTTCAAGAGAGGTCCTTAGAAAAAAAACGCCAGCACTCTCTGGGTCCTAGCCAGTCTGAGCTCCCCTCCCTTCATTCCGTGGAGCATCCTCTACCTGCTGAAGAACCTATGCAGCTGGCCCGGACCAGACTAACCCCCGAAGAACGTGCTAGACGCAGAACTCTGGGCTTGTGCCTTTATTGTGGGGGCAAGGGTCATTTTCGTGACTCCTGCTCGCTTCGTCCGGGAAACGCTCGGGTCTAATACATTTGGAAGGTGGAGTATTGGACCCAGAAACATCACCTTCTCGCCTGCTCTTGCCGGTGTTCCTTCATGTAGGCACTTCTCCTCAGTCAACCCTTGCATACCTGGATTCCGGGGCTGCCGGCAATTTTATGGATTGGAGAACTGCTTCTTCTATGAAGCTTACCCTTTCACCTCTCACTACCCCATTGGTAGTCTCGGCAATTGATGGCACTGTTCGCCCAGGGGGCCCTATTCGCTTCCAGACGCTACCCATTAGGATGTCGGTAGGGATTCTCCACCAGGAGTGGATATCCTTTCTTATTCTACCCAAGGCCTCTACCCCAGTTGTATTGGGCCTCCCTTGGCTACAGCTCCACTCTCCACATGTGGACTGGGTCTCTGGGCAGATCCTGGCCTGGGGTTCCTCATGTTTCTCGTCGTGTCTTCTCAAGGTGACCCCCAAGGAGAGTCTTCCGGTTGCTGCCACTTCTGTTTCTTCTGATCTTCCTGCTGCATACAGCGATTACCGGGATGTGTTCTGAAAGAAATCAGCTGAGGTGCTTCCTCCCCACAGGTCTTTTGACTGTGCTATTGATCTTGTCCCTGGAGCAACTCTACCCAGGGGTCGTACCTACCCTCTGTCCATCCCAGAGACCCAGGCCATGTCGGAGTATGTCGCAGAGAATCTGGAGAGAGGTTTCATCCGGAAATCCTCATCGCCTGCAGGGGCAGGGTTCTTTTTTGTTGCCAAAAAGGATGGTACCTTAAGACCCTGCATCAATTATCGGGGTTTAAATGCGGTTACTATTAAAAATCAATACCCCTTACCCTTAATATCTGAGCTATTCGATAGGTTGAAGGGGGCCTCCATTTTCACCAAGTTGGATCTCAGAGGCGCGTACAATCTCATTCGAATACGGGAGGGTGACGAATGGAAGACTGCATTCAACACTAGAGACGGGCATTACGAATATCTGGTGATGCCTTTTGGTCTGTGTAATGCTCCAGCCGTGTTTCAAAACTTTGTCAATGAAATCTTCAGAGATCTGCTGTACCAGTTTGTTGTCATCTATCTGGATGACATTCTGATCTTTTCTGAAAATCTGCTCGTCCACAGAAACCATGTCCGCACTGTACTTCAACGTCTTAGAGAGAACAATCTCTATGCCAAGCTAGAGAAATGTTCCTTTGAATGTTCTGAGGTCCTGTTTTTGGGGTGCTTCGTCTCATGTTCGGGTCTTCGTATGGACCCTGGGAAGGTCTTGGCTATCACCAACTGGCCACTTCCTGCTAGCCTCAAGGCCACACAGCGCTTTCTTGGCTTCACTAATTATTATAGGCAGTTCATAAGGAATTACTCTTCCATTGCCGCGCCTATTATCGCTTTGACCAAGAAGGGTGTGAATGCCAGAGACTGGCCTCCCGAAGCTGTCTCTGCATTTCACAACCTGAAACAGGCCTTTGTTTCTGGCCCCCTCTTGAGGAGACCAAATCCTGGGAATGCATTTTTTATTGAAGTGGACGCTTCCTCAATGGGGGTGGGAGCTGTGCTTCTTCAAATCTTTGAGAAGAGACGCCAACCATGTGCGTTCTTCTCCAAAAAAAATTCTCAGGCAGAGAGGAATTATGCCATCGGTGATCGGGAACTTCTCGCAATTAAATTGGCGTTAGAGGAGTGGCGTCATCTCTTGGAGGGTTCCCCTCACTCCATAACGATCTTTACCGATCACAAGAATTTACAGTATCTACAGAATGCTAAACGTCTGAATCCTAGACAGGCCAGGTGGAGTCTCTTCTTTGCCCGTTTTAATTTCACGATTACCTACAAACCTGGTTCCTGCAACGGTCGGGCTGATGCGCTCTCTAGGTCATTTGACATTTTGGACGAGGAGTCCGCCCCTGAACCTGAGCCGATCATTCCCACCTCATGCATTGTTGCCCACTCTACCACCCTGAAGTCAAAAATTCCGCCTGGTAAGACCTTTGTCCCCACTGAGCTAAGAGCTAAGATCCTTCGTTGGGGACATGATTCCAAGGTGGCAGGGCATTCTGGATTCCTCCGATCCTTCCTACTCATCAGTCGTCACTACTGGTGGCCTAATCTCCGCTCAGACGTCAAAGACTATGTTAAAGCTTGTCATGTCTGTGCTCAGTCCAAATCCTCCACACAAAGCTCCTGCTGGTCTCCTCATGCCCTTGCCCATTCCTAAGGAACCCTGGGCCCATATTGCCATGGATTTTATCACCGATCTCCCACTGTCTGAGAATAATACAGTCAGTTGGGTGGTAATCGATCGATTCTCCAAGATGGCTCATTTTGTTCCTCTTCCTGGTCTTCCTTCTGCCCCTGCCTTGGTTCCCATTTTCATTCGGGAAATTCTCCGCCTACATGGGGTCCCTTCTCATATTGTTTCCGACAGGGGAGTCCAATTCACGTCTCGTTTTTGGAGAGCCTTTTGCAAATCCCTCAATATTGTCTTGGATTTTTCTTCTTCTTACCATCCCCAATCCAATGGACAGACTGAGAGGGTTAATCAGGAGTTAGAGGTCTTTCTTCGCACCTTTGTGTCTTCTCACCATGACGATTGGTCCTCTCTACTCCCGTGGGCAGAATTCTCCCATAACAATCATGTGAATACCAGTTCGCAGAAGACACCCTTTTTCACAGTTTATGGAAAACACCCTCAACTTCCTCTTCCCATGATCTGTTCTCCAGACATTCCAGCTTTGGCTTCGGTTCAGGAGTCTCTCAATTCCGTTTGGGGTCACGTTCATGATTCCCTCCGGGCAGCTGCTGAAAAATTCAAAGGCTTTGCCGACCGCCGCAGGCGTAAACCGCCTTCTCTTCAACCAGGGGACAAAGTCTGGCTCTCTACCGTGGCGCCTGTCTCTGAGGATAATCAGGAGTACGAGATCAGTCAAATTCTGGACTCCCGACTCTGTAAAGGCGTTCTTCAGTACCTCGTTCATTGGAAAGGGTTTGGTCCTGAGGAGAGGTCTTGGATCACTGCATCTGAGGTCTTTGCACCTCGTCTGTTAAAAGGAGTTTCATCTGAAGTTTCCCTCTAAACCTGGGCCCAGGCGGGGAAGGAGAGGCCTCGTAAGAGGGAGGGTACTGTCATGGATATGCATTAATGTCTGTCTGCCATCTTACCTTCCTCCTCATGTGTTCATCTAGAGACCAGACCTCCTTCACCTGGCTTCCTTTATAATCTCCTCCCAGCCTGACTCCACCCCAGGCCCTATCACTGAACACTATATTAACCTGTGCACTGCAAGCCTGCTTTGCTGATCAACGTGTTTGTTAGGCATTGTGTGTTTGGGTTCCTGCCTGCCGTGTGCTACGTCTGTCTCTCTGTTACGTTATTGGCTTGTCCCTGACTATCCCTGTCTGCTCGTGACCCTTGACCTTCGGCTCGTTCTTAGTTATCCTTGTCTGCTTGTGGCCCCTGACCTTCAGCTTGTTATTCGGTTCTCTCTTCGTGTGCTGCTGCTTCCCCTCTTTTCCCCTTATCCTACGGGGCGTGAGCTAGGAAACTCCAGGGGCCGCGACCTGGTCCCAGCCTGCAGCTAACATCCTCACCACTAGAGGCCCTGGAGAAGACCAGCTGGGTCTTAGACTCCGCGCCCTGGGGAATCTTGGCTCTAGCTTCCATTTGGATCCCGGTTGTGCTCCTCTGGTCCCGCTTTCCACAACCACCCAGTTCCCTATCCGCAGAAGCCAGCCATAGGGTTCACTACCTCGCGGTGCACTCCTGTCCCCCTACGGTGTGCATCTGTCACCTGGCCACAGGTGACCCTGACAGTATCCTTTAGTAAAACTAGCATCACCAGTTGAAGTGTAAATTTCTTCAGTCAAAAAGAGATTGTTTGGTTTTGGCTATAAAGGAGTGAAGTGATGTTCTGAGTTGGTTAAGAAGAACTACATTCATGTCCTCTGAAAATGTTGCTCGGTATTAATTTAGATGAGGAATGGAGTGCAGGCAACAGAGCAAGGCTCTGTCTTGGTGTGTCCAATACCTGTTTGTGCTGCTTATAAGCAAGATGATGCGTAACGCTGAATGAATTCCTATGTAGCTACTGACATTCACAGTCTATGAAACTGTGAAAGACAAATTGTCCACATCATCATGTCATGAGTATACTGATGAATATAAAAAGTCAATGTTTAAATAGCTTGCAGTTCTCGAACTGTGCAGTGCAAGTACTTAAAGCGGAAGTAAACCCAACGATTTAATAGTTTCAAAAAACAGTTACATTCCCGGCATGCCGAAAATGCCAACTGTCACATTGGCTGTGCTCTCAACCAAACTGTCACACCATCCAATGGCTGGTGTCATAACTGATCACATGTGCAGCATCATAGCAGTTGAAGATTAAACACAGGCCAAGATGGCAGCTTCCTTGGCTGAAAATGATAGGAGGGTTTACTTACACTTTAAGAATGGAAAAGAGATTTGCTAAATGAAAATGGAAAAATGTTTTGCATAAGAAAGAACAGGATTATACCATGTAGATTATTTTTCATCGAGCCTAGCAGGAGCAGGGATTTCTTTTTCGTACATCACGGGACACAGAGCGACTTAGTCATTACTAATGGGTTATATAGATACCTTCAGGTGCTGGCACTGGCAACTTCCAAAACCGGAAGTACCCTCCCCTATATAAGCCCCTCCCATCCGGGAGCACCTCAGTTTTTTGCCAGTGTCTAAGGTGTTGGCCAAGAAGTAACATGTGTTTTTCACTGAGCTTGCGTACAGGTTCTTTTGGGCCTCAGTAAGCTATTCCGGATCCGACCAAAAAAGCTTCATAGCTAAACGGTCGGTACCCGGGCCTTGCAAGAGAAGAGCAAGGTTTTGCCTGTAATGCTTCTCTTAGGAGGGCTGGACCCTGGGATCCAGAGCTCTGGTCATACCCACGACTAAGATGTTTTCTGTGCAGGGTGCTATACAGGTCCAGGGGAGTGGAATCCTTGGGAACCCGGTCCCTGAAGGTTCAATTACAATGCCTGCCGTGATAGGTGAAGTTTGGGCTTCTGTGGACCAAACAGAGTCCTGCGGCGGGGAAGAGGTAAGTGGGGGCCCCCAGGAACTTGGTTCTATTGGGGGACCCCCAAGCCTAATTTGTCTTTCTGTCTGTTACCTAACGGTATTCCCGCTAAATATCTGTGCATGCCTGTAACTACTGGAAAATGTAAAATTTTAATAGTAGTCAAAAAAAAAGGAGACCGCGGTACCTGTGTTAAACCACTAGAGGCCGCTGTGGTCCATTTTTCTTGTCATGTGGATCTTTTTCTTTTCAAGTCAAAAGATCCAGGCAGTTGGCAAGTCCTCTGCCCTGTTGCTGCACTCATCCACCGCACAGGCCCTCCGGCAAAAAGGGCCCTGGCTCCTAGTCCCTGCTTATTTTTCAAAAAAAGCGCCGAAGGCGCACAGGCGCGCGCGCGTGCACGCGCCTCCTATGTAGAGATGAGCGAAAAAAAGGGGCGGGGCTGGTGGATGATGCTCGATGCGCGGCGCTTCTGCGCATGTGCAGGCATCCCAGCATGGATAAAAGACACAGTACAAGTGT
Source organism: Rana muscosa (assembly GCA_029206835.1). Classification (NCBI taxonomy): domain Eukaryota; kingdom Metazoa; phylum Chordata; class Amphibia; order Anura; family Ranidae; genus Rana; species Rana muscosa. Next base: position 159,416,108 of record CM055125.1, on the reverse strand, counting down.
CAGCTGGATGCAAACAGAGCTAGCAACAAAACGGTGGCACACAGAGGCGGTTGATGCAGGCATCCCCATAGAAAGGCACTTTAGTGGACACCGGCTGGTATATAGCAGCAACTGTGCTAGACTATTACCAGTAAAAGTGGTGTATGACGACGGGAATACCTCAGCTCTGTGCTTAAAGGATATGTCGTCCAGACACTCTGGAAATAAATCTTCCAAGAAGCGAAAGGGGTCTCCATTGGGCTCTGAGGATTTTGGGCATGCTTGTACTGCACCAATCTCCCCTGAAATTTCAGAGGTTAGTAGCCGTAGGAACCCCGCAGGAGTACCTGGTGCTGCGGCTGCCCCCAGTCCACCTGCTCCTGTATATATAACAGAGGAGGTTTTTTCCTCAGCTCTGGGAGGATTGGAAGAGAGATTAACAGCATTGATCGCTGCTTCCCTGTCACAGGGAAAGCGCGTCCGATCTCCGTCTCCTCCTTCAGCGTACCTGTTAGTGGAGGAACAGCCCCACACAGAGATCGACCTACCTGAAGGGGATCAGGATGAGGTTGATTCGGTTATAGAGGAATCAACAGTGGAAGAACCTTTCTCAGCATCTCAGGCTGAAAGATTATGGGTTCAGTCTCTGACTAACATGGTCCGATCAGCATTTAAAATGCCTCTTGCGGAGCCATCAACCACTACTGTCTCCTCGCTGGGGTCGCTAAAAGCTCCCCAGACTGTTTGTTCCTTTCCAATCCACCCCTTATTGGAAGGGCTTATTTACCAGGATTGGGAGCATCCTGATAAAATATTTACTCCCCCCAAGAGATTTCCGGTGATCTATCCCATGGAGGATAAGTTCATAAAAAAATGGAAGGTGCCCACAGTGGACGCAGCCATCTCTTTTGTGAATAAATCACTGACATGTCCAGTAGATAATGTTCCAATGTTCAAAGACCCAATAGATAAAAAATTGGAGTCTTTACTAAAATCTGCTTTCTCTACAGCAAGCATGGTGACACAACCTGCAGTAGCAGCTATTGGGGTCTGCCAAGCAGTGAAGGATCAGTTGAAACAAGTCTTAAGGGACTTACCAGATCAGCAGGCTCTTGCCCTAGCTGACCTACCCAGAGCCTTGTGTTTTGCGGTGGACGCCATAAAGGATACAATCCAACAGGCCTCCCGCTTTACGCTGTCTGTAGTACATATGCGTAGGCTTCTATGGCTCAAAAACCGGTCTGCTGAGGCTCCCTGTAAGAAATTGCTGATTAGCTTCCCATTTCATGGAGAACGCTTATTTGGAGAAGATCTGGACAAGTATATCCAGAAAATTTCTGCCGGTAAAAGTACACTCTTGCCGGTTAAGAACAAAGTTAGAAGTCCTTCTTTTAAGAGGCCTACTTCTCCAGTCCCTGGCACATCGGCTGTGAAACAGTTCCGACGGCCTCCGCGGTCAAATCCAGGGGGCAGAAATCAGGGACAATCACAGGGTAACAAGAAACCCTGGGTCAAGAGAGGTACGAAACCTCCCCCCAAGTCATGAAGGGTTGCCCCCACTCAATCAGGTGGGGGGAAGACTTCAGTTGTTCACAGAGACCTGGCGGGACACCATCAGAGACAGATGGGTGATCTCCGCAGTAAGTCTGGGATACAAGCTGGAGTTAAAAGACACTCCTCCTGCCCATTTTATGAGGTCAAACGTGCCAAGCGATCCCCAGAAGAGAGGATCCCTCCTTCTGGCACTAGAACAACTATTGCTCCAAGGTGTAATCATGAAGGTTCCCTTGGAAGAATGCGGGTTCGGGTTTTACTCAAACCTCTTCACAGTCCCCAAACCAAATGGGGACGTGAGGCCCATATTAAATCTAAAAGGGCTAAACAAATTCCTACATATCAGGACTTTTCGGATGGAGTCGATCCGATCGGTGGCCACCGCCCTACAAGGGCAGGAATGGTTAGCCTCGATCGACATAAAGGATGCTTATCTGCATATTCCCATCTTTCCGGCCCATCAGAAATTTCTACGCTTTGCAGTAGAAGGGCGCCATTTTCAGTTCAGAGCCTTACCTTTCGGTCTGGCCACAGCACCACGAGTGTTCACAAAAATTCTGGCCCCACTATTGGCCAATCTAAGAATACGGGGTGTAACGATAATGGCATATTTAGACGACCTGCTACTAATAGACCACTCAGTGGAAAAACTGGAAGTAGCTATTCACGAGACAATCAAGTATCTGGGATATCACGGTTGGATTATCAACCGAGACAAGTCAGCTCTAAGACCAGTCAAAAGTCTGGAATACTTGGGGCTAAGGCTGGATTCAAATCAGAGAAAGATTTTCTTACCTCCAGAGAAGGTGTCGTCTTTGAAAGATTTGACCCACTTAGTGGGTACAAAAAGAAAACCATCCATACGCCTGTGCATGAGGCTGCTGGGAAAAATGGTGACTTCATTCGAAGCAGTACCCTACGGTCAATTCCATTCAAGGAACTTGCAGAGGGCCATACTGTCAGCCTGGAACAAAAAAGTTCAGGCTTTAGACTTACCAATGTCCCTGTCCCCTTCCGTTCGCAAGAGCCTCCATTGGTGGTTGGTGCCCCAGAATCTGGAAAAAGGGAAACCCTTCAGTCCGGTTTCTTGGAAGGTGGTCACTACAGATGCCAGCCTCATAGGCTGGGGGGCAGTACTGGAGCAATGGTCTCTCCAGGGCAAGTGGTCAGAAGCAGAGAAGGCCCTGCCCATCAATCTCTTAGAGATACGAGCAGCCCGGTATGCCCTAGTAGCATGGACATCCAAACTCCAAGGGTCCCCTGTCAGAATTCAATCAGACAATGCCACAGCAGTGGCATATATCAATCACCAGGGTGGCACCAGGAGTCGTGCAGCCCAGAGGGAAGCGAATTGCATCCTGAAATGGCCAGAAAGATATGTCCCAGCCATATCCGCGGTTTTCATCCCAGGAGTGGAAAATTGGAGAGCGGACTTTCTAAGTCGCCAGCAATTATGCCCGGGGGAATGGTCTCTTCACCCCGAGGTTTTCCAGGCAATATGCCAGCGGTGGGGAACACCGGATGTAGATCTGCTAGCATCCAGATTCAACGCAAAGGTGGACAGATTTGTGTCTCGCACAAGGGATCCCCTAGCTTGCGGCTCGGATGCCCTAGTGTTCCCTTGGGATCAGTTCAAGCTGATATATGCATTCCCACCGCCACAATTGTTACCGCGATTAATCCGCAGAATCCGGGTAGAAAAGAAACCGGTGATTCTGGTGGCTCCAGCGTGGCCCCGAAGAGCATGGTACGCGGAGATCGTAAAGATGTCAGTGGGGAGTCCTTGGACCCTCCCACATCGTCCGGACCTGCTTTCGCAGGGACCGATATACCACCCTTCCTTACAAGCCCTAGGTTTGACAGCCTTGCTATTGAAGCCCACATTCTAAAAAAGAGAGGTCTCTCTAATCCGGTGGTATCTACCATGATCAATGCCAGGAAGCCGGTATCCAGGCAGATCTATTATAGGATCTGGAAGGCGTACATCGTGTGGTGTGAGGCCAAGAAATGGCATCCGCGTAAGTACGTAATAGGTGGGATTCTGGACTTCCTACAGTGGGCTGTGGATAGGAAGCTTGCCTTGAGTACTATCAAGGGTCAGATTTCGCCTTGTCAATATTTTTTCAAAGGCCCTTGGCTTTGCATTCATTAGTCAAAGCTTTCATACAAGGAGTGATGCGTATTAGCCCTCCGGTTAGTATTCCCATATGTCCATGGGACTTAAACCTGGTTCTGTCGGTTCTACAGAAACAACCGTTTGAACCATTGCAGCACATTTCCTTGGTTCTTCTCACCAGGAAATTGATTTTCTTAGTAGCCATTTGTTCGGCTAAAAGAGTATCGGAATTAGCCGCCATGTCCTGTAAGGAGCCATATCTGGTTGTACATAAGGACAGAGTAGTATTACGTCCTCACCCAGCCTTTCTTCCTAAGGAGGTATTGAGGTTTCATTTGAACCAAGATGTGGTTCTTCCTTCTTTTTTTCCCAAACCTACCTCGGTAGAGGAAAAGTTATTGCATTCTTTGGATGTAGTAAGAGCAGTTAAAGCTTATCTAAAAGCCACTGCTCATATTCGTAGAACGGATACTTTGTTTGTTCTGCCGGAAGGCCCCAGAAAGGGTCAGGCAGCATCAAAATCTACTTTAGCCAAGTGGATTCGACAGGTCATAATACAAGCCTATGGCTTGAAAAGGAGACCGCCACCGTTCAAAGTTAGGGCGCACTCCACAAGAGCAGTTGGAACTTCATGGGCAGTGCATCACCAGGCCTCCCTGGCTCAAATCTGTAAGGCCGCAACATGGTCTTCAGTACACACGTTTACTAGGTTCTACCAGGTGGACGTTAGAAGTCAGGAGGATGTCTCCTTTGGGCGCAGTGTGTTGCAGGCCGCAAAAGATCCTCATGCCTGATGGCGCCCAGCTTATGTATAGTGTATCCCCCCCTCATTTGGCATTGCTTTGGGACGTCCCATTAGTAATGACTAAGTCGCTCTGTGTCCCGTGATGTACGAAAAAGAAAAAGGGATTTTTATAACAGCTTACCTGTAAAATCCTTTTCTTGGAGTACATCACGGGACACAGAGCTCCCACCCCTCTTTTGGCGACACTTATTGCTTTGCTACAAAACTGAGGTGCTCCCGGATGGGAGGGGCTTATATAGGGGAGGGTACTTCCGGTTTTGGAAGTTGCCAGTGCCAGCACCTGAAGGTATCTATATAACCCATTAGTAATGACTAAGTCGCTCTGTGTCCCGTGATGTACTCCAAGAAAAGGATTTTACAGGTAAGCTGTTATAAAAATCCCTTTTTTGCATAGAGGGAATGCATCAGTAGATTTAGCAGATGCTTACCGACCTGATCTTCTCATTAAAAAAATGAAATAAAAAACATGTTTCCTTTTACCAGACATTAGATGTGGCACCTCAGCCTTTTATAAAGCCCCTACAGTAATATATTTGGAAACACTTATGACCTGGACTGTGGTATCTTCCATCAGACCAGAGCATCAGTCTCTGAAGTTGTAGGAATAGCTGGCTTTTGTGAACACGGGCTGTTTCAGCATGTAGATGTGACAATTAAACAGACATCTGTCACTTTACATTTTCTAAGAGGCCGGTTTATAAAACTAAATATAAAAACATTTGCCTGCCTGGATTTGTAAGCCAGCAAATATGAAGCCTATCTATGCGGTAAATCTGTTCATTGTTATTGCCCATTTAAGGTCTTTGCTTTTAAGCTTTTGAGTCAGGCTCTATAACACATATAAAATATGTAATTTTTTATTATGTGTTTGTGATTAAAGTAGTTGTAAAGTCTCAAGGTTTTTCACCTTATGCATTAAGGAGAAAAACCTGTGCTGCACCTCCCCTCCAGAGCCCCCCCCTACTTCTTACCTGAGCTCGATCTAAACAAGCGATGTTCACGAGCGCATCAGCTCCAGGCACTGTCGCTCTCATTGGACAGATTGATAGCAGCAGGAGCCATTGTCTCCCGCTGCTGTCAATCAAAAGCTGTGACACGGGAGTGGGTGGCGGGGCTGAATCCCGCTGTCTGTCAATAGACGTGGCAGTGGGACTCAGGAGTGAGCCCACGTTGGGTTCCCCCCATGGAAAGTGACTTTCTGTGGGGGCACCCGATGAAGAGGAGGAGGGGCCAGGAGCGCCAGCGGGGCACACCAGAAGAAGAGGATCGGGGATGCTCTGTGCAAAACGATTGCACAGAGCGGGAAAGTATAGATAAGTTTGTTATTTTTTATTAAAACAAAATCGAAGCTTTACAACCCCTTTGAATCCATATGAAGCTGTCCTGTGCCATCAGTACACTGGAAATTTAGACTGCTTTCTAGGTCCCCAGTGGTCCGATGCCCCCTGTACAGTCCTCCAATTACCAACACTGCTCAGGGAGCATGAAAATTGTTTATTGGAGTACTGTGCAGGGGGCGTGTCAGACTACTGGAGTCCTAGACGTAGACTGCTGGGCTCTGTGTAAGTGCACAAAAAAAGGGGGGGGAGGCATAGGGCGTATGGTACAAATAGTACAATGAAAATAATTAATCCTAACCTAAACTGCAACCCAATGTGGGTGGAGTCTCTCTAGTCAAAAAATCATATGAAAACAAAAAAAGGGGGGAAGGAAAGGGTCCCGACCAAATTAATGGGGGATCCAAGGACCAAAATGAGAGACTCCAAAGTCAGTAGGAAAGTACAAAAATAGGAAATTTATTGAATAATTGGAAATAATTTCCATAAAAACAATCCTCTGGAGGAGAACTGTGATTGCAAAAACAGACAGAGTATATGGAAAAGCAACTAGCTATCCAAGTTTAACCAAAAACAATAAAGAACATGAAACAGGACAGTGGCCACAATACATAAAACAGTGACAAAACGTCCGGACGCCTGATGTCTATGTGCGGGCAATCTGCTGCAAAAAATGTTGCAAAAATATAAAACCAATATGGTATGAACTAAGCAGATAAATCCCACATAGAGCCCAGGAAGGCTATAGCCCGTGCAATGGAGGGAAAGGGGGTGGGGGAAAAGGGAGGGGGGGGAAGGGAAACAAACAAAGGAAAAGGGGAAGGGAGCACGGATGGGCACCGAGAGGCGTCACGGATGGGCACCGAGAGGCGGCACGGATGGGCACCGATAGGCGGCACGGATGGGCACCGATAGGCGGCACGGATGGGCACCGATAGGCGGCACGGATGGGCACGATAGGCGGCACGGATGGGCACCGATAGGCGGCACGGATGGGCACTGATAGGTGGCACTGTACTGCAATGTGTTTTACTAATGGATGCCCATCCCTCTCTGTTCACCTGTCCCGCTGTCAGCCCATCCCTCTCTGTCCAGCTGTCCCTCTGTCAGCCCATCCCTCTCTGTCCAGCTGTCCCTCTGTCAGCCCATCCCTCTCTGTCCACCTGTCCCTCTGTCAGCCCATCCCTCTCTGTCCACCTGTCCCGCTGTCAGCCCATCCCTCTCTGTCCACCTGTCCCGCTGTCAGCCCATCCCTCTCTGTCCACCTGTCCCGCTGTCAGCCCATCCCTCTCTGTCCACCTGTCCCGCTGTCAGCCCATCCCTCTCTGTCCCGCTGTCAGCCCATCCCTCTCTGTCCACCTGTCCCGCTGTCAGCCCATCCCTCTCTGTCCACCTGTCCCGCTGTCAGCCCATCCCTCTCTGTCCCGCTGTCAGCCCATCCCTCTCTGTCCACCTGTCCCGCTGTCAGCCCGTCCCTCTCTGTCCACCTGTCCCTCTGTCAGCCCGTCCCTCTGTCAGCCCGTCCCTCTGTCAGCCCGTCCCTCTGTCAGCCCGTCCCTCTGTCAGCCCGTCCCTCTGTCAGCCCGTCCCTCTGTCAGCCCGTCCCTCTGTCAGCCCGTCCCTCTGTCAGCCCGTCCCTCTGTCAGCCCGTCCCTCTGTCAGCCCGTCCCTCTGTCAGCCCGTCCCTCTGTCAGCCCGTCCCTCTGTCAGCCCGTCCCTCTGTCAGCCCGTCCCTCTGTCAGCCCGTCCCTCTGTCCGCCCGTCCCTCTGTCCGCCCGTCCCTCTGTCCGCCCGTCCCTCTGTCAGCCCGTCCCTCTCTGTCCCTCTGTCAGCCCGTCCCTCTCTGTCCGCCCGTCCCTCTCTGTCAGCCCGTCCCTCTCTGTCAGCCCGTCCCTCTCTGTCAGCCCGTCCCTCTCTGTCAGCCCGTCCCTCTCTGTCCGCCCGTCCCTCTCTGTCAGCCCGTCCCTCTCTGTCAGCCCGTCCCTCTCTGTCAGCCCGTCCCTCTCTGTCAGCCCGTCCCTCTCTGTCAGCCCGTCCCTCTCTGTCAGCCCGTCCCTCTCTGTCAGCCCGTCCCTCTCTGTCCCTCTGTCAGCCCGTCCCTCTGTCAGCCCGTCCCTCTGTCAGCCCGTCCCTCTGTCAGCCCGTCCCTCTGTCAGCCCGTCCCTCTGTCAGCCCATCCCTCTGTCAGCCCATCCCTCTGTCAGCCCATCCCTCTGTCAGCCCATCCCTCTGTCAGCCCATCCCTCTCTGTCCACCTGTCCCTCTGTCAGCCCATCCCTCTCTGTCCACCTGTCCCTCTGTCAGCCCATCCCTCTCTGTCCACCTGTCCCTCTGTCAGCCCATCCCTCTCTGTCCACCTGTCCCTCTGTCAGCCCATCCCTCTCTGTCCACCTGTCCCTCTGTCAGCCCATCCCTCTCTGTCCACCTGTCCCTCTGTCAGCCCATCCCTCTCTGTCCACCTGTCCCTCTGTCAGCCCATCCCTCTCTGTCCGCCTGTCCGCCCGTCCCTCTGTCAGCCCGTCCCGCTGTCAGCCCATCCCTCTCTGTCCACCTGTCCCGCTGTCAGCCCATCCCTCTCTGTCCACCTGTCCCGCTGTCAGCCCATCCCTCTCTGTCCACCTGTCCCGCTGTCAGCCCATCCCTCTCTGTCCCGCTGTCAGCCCATCCCTCTCTGTCCACCTGTCCCGCTGTCAGCCCATCCCTCTCTGTCCACCTGTCCCGCTGTCAGCCCATCCCTCTCTGTCCCGCTGTCAGCCCATCCCTCTCTGTCCACCTGTCCCTCTGTCAGCCCATCCCTCTCTGTCCACCTGTCCCTCTGTCAGCCCATCCCTCTCTGTCCACCTGTCCCTCTGTCAGCCCATCCCTCTCTGTCCACCTGTCCCTCTGTCAGCCCATCCCTCTCTGTCCACCTGTCCCTCTGTCAGCCCATCCCTCTCTGTCCGCCTGTCCGCCCGTCCCTCTGTCAGCCCGTCCCGCTGTCAGCCCATCCCTCTCTGTCCACCTGTCCCGCTGTCAGCCCATCCCTCTCTGTCCACCTGTCCCGCTGTCAGCCCATCCCTCTCTGTCCACCTGTCCCGCTGTCAGCCCATCCCTCTCTGTCCCGCTGTCAGCCCATCCCTCTCTGTCCACCTGTCCCGCTGTCAGCCCATCCCTCTCTGTCCACCTGTCCCGCTGTCAGCCCATCCCTCTGTCCGCCCGTCCCTCTGTCCGCCCGTCCCTCTGTCCGCCCGTCCCTCTGTCCGCCCGTCCCTCTCTGTCCCTCTGTCAGCCCGTCCCTCTCTGTCCGCCCGTCCCTCTCTGTCAGCCCGTCCCTCTCTGTCAGCCCGTCCCTCTCTGTCAGCCCGTCCCTCTCTGTCAGCCCGTCCCTCTCTGTCAGCCCGTCCCTCTCTGTCAGCCCGTCCCTCTCTGTCCCTCTGTCAGCCCGTCCCTCTGTCAGCCCATCCCTCTCTGTCCACCTGTCCCTCTGTCAGCCCATCCCTCTCTGTCCACCTGTCCCTCTGTCAGCCCATCCCTCTCTGTCCACCTGTCCCTCTGTCAGCCCATCCCTCTCTGTCCACCTGTCCCTCTGTCAGCCCATCCCTCTCTGTCCACCTGTCCCTCTGTCAGCCCATCCCTCTCTGTCCACCTGTCCCTCTGTCAGCCCATCCCTCTCTGTCCACCTGTCCCTCTGTCAGCCCATCCCTCTCTGTCCACCTGTCCCTCTGTCAGCCCATCCCTCTCTGTCCGCCTGTCCCTCTGTCAGCCCATCCCTCTCTGTCCGCCTGTCCCTCTGTCAGCCCATCCCTCTCTGTCCGCCTGTCCGCCCGTCCCTCTGTCAGCCCGTCCCTCTGTCAGCCCATCCCTCTCTGTCCACCTGTCCCTCTGTCAGCCCATCCCTCTCTGTCCGCCTGTCCGCCCGTCCCTCTGTCAGCCCGTCCCTCTGTCAGCCCGTCCCTCTGTCAGCCCGTCCCTCTGTCAGCCCGTCCCTCTCTGTCCACCTGTCCCTCTGTCAGCCCATCCCTCTCTGTCCACCTGTCCCTCTGTCAGCCCATCCCTCTCTGTCCACCTGTCCCTCTGTCAGCCCATCCCTCTCTGTCCACCTGTCCCTCTGTCAGCCCATCCCTCTCTGTCCGCCTGTCCCTCTGTCAGCCCATCCCTCTCTGTCCGCCTGTCCCTCTGTCAGCCCATCCCTCTCTGTCCGCCTGTCCCTCTGTCAGCCCATCCCTCTCTGTCCGCCTGTCCCTCTGTCAGCCCATCCCTCTCTGTCCGCCTGTCCCTCTGTCAGCCCATCCCTCTCTGTCCGCCTGTCACTTTGTCAGCCCATCCCTCTCTGTCCACCTGTCCCTCTGTCAGCCCATCCCTCTCTATCCGCCGATCCCTCTGTCAGCCCATCCCTCTCTGTCTGCCTGTCCCTCTGTCCACCCATCCCTCTCTGTCCGCCTGTCAGGGTGTGGGTCATGCTGGGAGCTGGCCACGGACCTGTGGGTCCTGCTGGCCACTAGCCTAAGGTGACCAGACGTCACCATTTTTTCTGGGGACAGTCCCCGGACTGAGGACACTGTCCCTAGACCAAGTCTGTCCCCGGTTTTGTCCCTGCTTTGCAGGGCCAATCGGGGGCTGGGGCAGTGGAAGGGCGCCCAGGGCTGGCCCTACAATGGGTCCCGCTGTGCCCATTGGGCTGCCTCAGAGGGGAAGTGCCGCCAGTTTACACAGAGGGGGGGATCTCTCACTTACCTGGCAGCCGCTGTCATACAAAGTCCCGCCACCTGGACTGGCTCCTATGATAGACAGCACACTGATGACGTCCATCATAGGAGCTGGTCCAGGAGGCGGAACTTCGTATCACATCGGCCACGCTGGGTAAATGGGAGATCTCCACTCTGTGTAATCCGGCTGCTCTCCTCTCTAATCTCCATGCACTGGTGAGGCTGCGCTGATGGGCACTGGTGAGGTTGCGCTTATTCGGTGGTTCAATGGGCCACTTGACTGGACTTGCCCCCCAGGCCTAAGGCTGCCAGCCCTCCCCTGGCCACAAATGACTGGAGTTATTAAAGAGACGCTCCAGGCTCCTTCAGAAAAAATTAAAAGTCAGTAGTTACAAATAATGTAGCTGCTGACTTTTAATATAAGGACACTTACCTGTCCAGGGATCCTGTGATGTCCTCACCCAAGCCAAATCTTTAATCGGCTTCGGGTGCAGGCGCCGGCATCTCTAGTAAGGGAAACAGGAAGTGAAGTCTTACAGCTTTACAGCCTGTTTCCTACTGCACATGTGCGAGTCGCACTGCGCCTTGTTAATGGTCCTGTAGTCTTCTGTGATGGGTCCCAGAAGACTGCAAGGGAATGAGAGGGGGGCCAAACTTCTGGCTCAGTTCGCTGTGGCGATCTGAGCTGGAAGTGGGTATTGGTGTGCGTGACACTTTCCATCCTGAATGTTGGGGGGGGGGGGTGCAAGGGAACACACGGGACCTGGGCAGCATAAATAAAGAAGAGGAACAGGGACAGGAGGGGTGGCCAGGGTGGCATATATTGGTACCGATCCACTGTATTTTTTTCTTGTGACAGCTGAATGTTGGCGAGAGGGAGAGGCGAAGAAGCCTACTTTCAGCTGCTGCAGGAGGAAAATACAGATCGGTTCTACTAAATACCACCCCCGCGGACTGTCTTGTCCAGGCTCTTGGAGTCGGCAAGGTAGGATTATGGTTTACCTGTCACCTGCCTATGGTCAATAGGTGGATCACGATTGACAGGTTGCCAACCCCCTGGCAAACCTGGCACACCCCTTGCGCATGCCTATGGGAGCAGGTACCTGTCAAAACCAATTACCTGCTCTCCCCCAAAAAGTGCCAAATTTGGCAGTGGAAAGGGTTGCAAACAAGTGGAGCTTCCCCTTTTAGGTGGGGCGCCACTTTAAACCACCAGTTCAGTTATTCATCCAAAGATTCATGTACTTCACCATTATAACCCTTTCCTTTTAGTCTGCAATCTGGTGATCATAAAACACATCTGTTAGTGATGCTGGAATGCCTCCTTGTTGCCTCAAATGCACAGAAAGCCTAATATTAAAAAAATGTTAGTGCTATAATGTTTTTTTACAGCCACCAATCAGATTCATACTTGCTTTGGAATTGTGAATGTGACTGGTGATGCTGGAAGCAAAGGGAGGAAGGTATACAGGACTTACTTTAGGACTCCTAGTGACAAAGGGGTTGTAAAGGTAAAAAGTTTTTAGCCCATATGTGATCTCTGTGCTATATACAGTATGTAGCGCTACCCCCAGTTAAGAGAGCCGCTGGATTTATTTTGGGCCCTGCACACAGCTCCGCCAACCCCCGGCAATCTTCTCAACCCGCCCTGGCACAGTTAGTCTAGGGGATGTTACCTGTCATACTCTATCTATACTGAGAGGTAACCGCTATATGCAATGATAACACACTGGTAGCAAGTGATAAAAAATAACTGTTTTACTTTGAATAAAAGGCATAGGTTAAACATAACACATAACTTGCTTACAGAGCCCTGTAGCAGTAGATATAATATACTCTAATATCGTAGCACGGTCACGTGCCACGTGCAGCTAGAATTATCTATGCGCCCTGTGGCGCACCAAACAATATTCTACCCCTGGTCAGGCCTGACACAGATCTTTCTCAGTATTTAGAAGAACACTTTCTTTGCATGCAACTTTAATGGTGGTGCACATACAGGAACAAACTTGTAATCCACAAGGTAGACAATCAAAGGGACGCTTCACTGGAGACCATTCAACTAAGTTCCGCTACTAGTCTCCAGTGGGACAGTAAATAAAGGCCGGTGGGCCAAGGCAGTCTCTAGGCCTAACAACAGTATAGCCTATTGGATTGAGCAGGTGCTAACTCACCACTCCGGACGCGATCCCAGTCCGGGACTTCCACCGGCTGTGTCTCTGCACACAGCGTCTGCAACGGTCGGGTCTCCGATCCAACTAATGTCAGCAACTTGAAACAGTCAGATGCCACTCCGGCTCGCAGTGGGGTAGAAGGCTCTTTGGAAGTTGTGCAAGGCCCCAGGCTTCAGGCCCTTCACTCCAGCAGATCCGCACAGGAAGACCTGTTGATAGCAGCGCGGTGTCCAAAGAGGCCGAGCTTGGCCTCGCCCCCTCCTTTTATCTCCCACCCACAAGTTTCTGTGGTAGCAACAATGCACCCTGGGTGCCAAACGGGGTTTCTTGGTGATGTAGTCCATAGAGCAGGGGTCTCAAACTCAAATTACCTGAGGGCCACAAGACAAGTTTTCATATCCCATGGTGGGCCGCATGCAAACATTCAAACTTCAAAAACAGCAGCACTGGTGTCAGCAGACGCACTATTAACCCCCAGCACTGGTGTCAGCGAACGCATTATTAACCCTGACCACTACACACTGCCCACTGACCGCTACACTACACACTGACCGCTACACTACACACTGACCGCTACACTACACACTGACCACTACACTGCAGACCACTACACTGCAGACCATTACACTGCAGACCACTACACTGCAGACCACTACACTGCAGACCACTACACTGCACGCAGACCACTACACTGCACACTGAACAATACACACTGACCACTGCACACTGGCACTACACACTGACCACTACACTGACCACTGCACACTGACCACTACACTGCACTGCACACTGACCACTACACTGCACTGCACACTGACCACTACACTGCACTGCACACTGACCACTGCATACTGACCACTGACCACTGCACTGCACACTGACCACTACACTGCACAACGACCACTACACTGCACAACGACCACTACACTGCACAACGACCACTACACTGCACAACGACCACTACACTGCACAACGACCACTACACTGCACTGCACAACGACCACTACACTGCACACTGACCACTCACCATTATGGCACAGCACATCAGGGCACAGAGCCCAGCACATCAGGGCACAATCAGGGTACATGGGGCACAATCAGGGCACAATCAGGATACATGGGGCACATCAGGGCACAATCAAGGTATATGGGGCACATCAGGGCACATGGGGCACGGGTCAGCATTTACTTGTTGTCGTTTTCTTCAAATGCAGAGTAGCGCAGGAAGCGTCTGTCATAAGTTCACTTCTCTCTCATGTCACGCTGTTGCTCCCCGGCGGCCCCTCCTCTTTTCGTCCATCCCAGATGATGTCACAAGCAAATGGGGATGGGCAAGAAGAGAGGAGGGGCTGCTGGGGAGCAACAGCGTGACATGAGAGAGAAGTGAACTTATGACAGACGCTTCCTGCACTACTCTGCATGCATCTCGATCTACCCGTCAGGCGCCAGCAGTAGGCGATTGACGGGTAAATCGCTGCGGATCTCCGGCCAGTACATGCCTGGCAGTAGAACACTGCCAATTTGCGCCCCCCCCCCCTTCCGCGGCACCCCGCGCTGCCTGCGGGCCATTTATAACCGGTCCGCAAATGGCCCGCGGGCCGGTACTTTGAGGCCCCTGCCATAGAGCCTTAAAGGAGACCCAGCTACAAGTAGAAAGTCAATATAGTTATTTCTGCTTAAAATATTTAGTTACCTGTTGAATAAGTATGCTATTTCTCCACTTCCTCGTTCCCTCTCTTGATTCTCTCCTCAACTTCCGGGTTTAGGAGCGTGTTAACTAAAGCTACGTCACGGCATCAAAAGGAACTACAAGTTCCTTGAGGCTTAGCGGTATCGTGCATGCGCAGTGCCGCTTTTTTGCTTGTCACATAACTCTCAATGCTGCAAATAAGGGGGTGGAGTTTAGGCGGGGCTGTGTTGCTTAGATGGTCATTCAGTACAATAACAAAGCACGGGAGGCGGAGCTACATCATCTTAGACACGCCCACATCTCCCCACAGGGATGTTGTCCCAAGGGAGGGGGCGAGCACGCTGACTAACCCCCAGTCAGAACGGCTCGGATGATGGGGGCAAGCTTACTGAGGAGGAACAGGAAGTGAAAAATTCAGTCAAAGAAAAAAAACATTTAGAAGGGAAATCGAAGGAAAAAGTTAAGTGAACCAACAATGCACTAGCATAAAGGAACCTATTTAGAAAATAAAAAAACAAACCTTTACAACCCCTTTAAGGAGCTGTCTGTGCTTATTCTACAGGGGATTTCTTAAAATTCGGATTAAAGTCGTATTAAACCCGAAACCAAAAATTTAATATTGCAGCCAACCAATTCTTTTAATTTTTTTATAAAGTTTTATTGAAAAGCAGTACATTACAGCTTAATGCCACCATTTCACTCTGGGGCATATTTCAAAATTGACAAAGTAGTATAACTGAGGTAACATAATTATTATTTTTTTAATAACAATAAATCAACCTCCGTGTACATAGGATACCTGAGTGACCATAAAAAAAGGAAGTAAAACAGTGGGGTGCACTTTTTTTTCGGTCTAGACACCCCTTATGGGTACACACTGTGTCAGAGACTGACTAATTCGATTGGTATGAGTAGTGCTACATCTGAAAATGGGGTCGGACCTACAGCTCCAGAATAACTGCTGTCTCCAGAGCTGCGTGGGCGACCCCGGATTGAGGCAGGTAACCATTTCTCGACGAATTGGCTCCTCAGGCGAATCCCAGATAACAATACCTTAACCGGGTGAAACTAAAGAAGGTAATGCTACCAACTGCTCATAAATGATCAATACTCTGTCGTTGAGTTTCCAACTTCAATAATAAACCAGAAAAAAAAAGAAAGATAGGAAGGAAGGAAGGAAGGAAGGAAGGAGGGAGAGAAAAGGGGGGGAGAAGTACCAGTTAGTGGCCTAGAGAGTGTGTTCATGTTGCCGCAACTCCCGGGATCAGGGAGATTCCCATATGTCTAGCCCAGGGTTCCCATGTCGCCTCAAATGACTTGGTGTTCTTCGTTATAGTACTGACCAACTTCTCTTGGGCCATTATCCACGAGATCTTTCTCTTGGTGGCTGCCAAGGAAACCTTTGGTTGCTTCCATGCTTTGGCTAATACGATTTTTGCACACAGAAGCATAAAAACAATCAATTTTTTTGTATTTAGTAGTTTTTGGTATGCTGGCATTCAGCAGGGCTATTTGGGGAGATTTCACTATTGGGGCACCCGATACTTTCCGGAAAAGGCTAAACATCTTGTTCCAGAAACTTCTAATTTATGGGCAATCCCACCAAATGTGCAACATGGAACCCTGGGATTGACATTCTCTGAAACATAAAGGCGAGGTGGAGGGGTACATCATTGCTAGTCTGGTGGGAACCAGGTACCATCTCATCATAACCTTCAGATTTGCTTCAATAATGATACATTTGCAATACCTTTAAACACTCTTGTTCCCGCTTTATGCCAGCAGCTAACCAATTCTTAGATGTAGTGGCTGTGACGATCTCACAAAATGGACACACGCGTAGCGCAGCTAGGCGTCCATTTTGTGGTGAGCAGCCCTGTCAGTTTGTGGTTCTGCGAAAGTAGCAGAGAAATTACTCGCCCCCCCCCCCCCCCATTCTGAAAGAATTTGCAGTTTCTATTTCAAAGACTGTTATCTAAAATGCCAAGCTTCTACTTCAAAGAGTGTTATCTAAACAGACCTGCCGAACAAAAAACCAGGCCGGAATAGGCCCCCTTAACAGTTCCTGGCCTGTCGTAAAAATGTCACCATTTGAGCCTCAGAGTTATAACAGATCTTAAGTCATAAAATCCTAAAACACACAGCAAGGAATTGAGTATGGAAATTCAACATGTTTCATAACTTCCAAATAACAAAACACACAGTCATAACATGAACATATTTAGTCTCCTCAGAGAATTTGTAACATTTCAAGTCCAGACATCAATATACTCCATCATAAGGGAAACCCTCAGTAGTCTTTATTTCCCCTAGTTCAACTAGAGCTGACAGGCTGGTCATGTTTCGATTCAAATTAAAGGTAAAATCATGCTGAACGAGAAAATGAATATTGTTAGTATGTAAACCTTAGAGATGCAGAGATATGAAAATGTATCTCAAGAAGTGTACATAAGGTAGGCATGAGTGGGGCACCTCCCATGACCCCACCCCTACATTAGGAGGACCCGCCAATTGGGCACTGGTCACCGTCAACACCCCCTGGAGTTTGAGAGAAAAAAAAGAGGTCTCAGATCACACAAGCAGTTCTCCTTGACCATCAAAGCAGCAACATCTGCGGAGTTATCCTTTAGACATTTAAGCAGGAACCTCTGCCAAGTTGAGAACCGGATTCATCGATCAAACTCTGATCAAACCTTGGACATTAATTGCAAGTATCCTTCTTCTTCAATTCTACCTATTTCTTTGGGGCTGATATTGTCATCTCTTGAAACATATTTTTCTGTAACATTTTATTGCACCAACCTTGCCCTTTTCAAAATAAACCCTTATGTTGAAGTGTTAATCTTGTCTCTGAAACTCTTAATGCCAGCTATAACGAACCTGCCTCTTGAAGAGCGCTACGGTTATAGGATAAAGCCTGTGAAGCAGACCTGTCTGTGGTGACAGTGGATGTTGCAGATGCTTATTCTAG